>JAJSOF020000003.1:194895457-194937957 GCA_025594305.2 Periplaneta americana | reverse complement strand
CATGTTTTGTTCCACACCATTCGTTTTGATTTGTAATGCTCTGATTCATAACATTAGTTTTGATTTGTCATGTTTTGATTCACACCATTAGTTTTGATTTGTTATACTTCGTTTCACACCATTAGTTTGGTTTTGTCATACTTTGTTTCACACTATTAATTTGGATTTGTCATACTTTGTTTTAAACCACTAGCTTGTATTTGTCATACATTTTTCACACCGTTAATTTGAATTTGTCAACCTTTGTTTTACACCATTCATTTGCGTTTGACATTCTTTGTTTTACACCATTAATTCGTGTTTGTCATACTTTGTTTCACGCCATTACTTGAATTTCTGAAGGTTTGTTTCACATCATTATTTTGGATTTGTCATACTTTGTTTCATACTATTAGTTTGGATTTGTCATACAATGTTTCACATCATTACTTGAATTTCTAAAGGTTTGTGTCACACCATTATTTTGGATTTGTCATACTTTGTTTGACACTATTAGTTTGGATTTGTCATACTTTGTTCCACACTATTAGTTTTGATTTGTCATACAATGTTTCACATCATTACTTGAATTTATAAAGGTTTGTGTCACATCATTATTTTGGATTTGTCATACTTTGTTTCACACTATTAGTTTGGATTTGTCATACAATGTTTCACATCATTACTTGAATTTCTAAAGGTTTGTGTCACACCATTATTTTGGATTTGTCATACTTTGTTTGACACTATTAGTTTGGATTTGTCATACAATGTTTCACATCATTACGTGAATTTCTAAAGGTTCGTATCACACCATTATTTTGGATTTGTCATACTGTGTTTCACACTATTAGTTTTGATTTGCCATACAATGTTTCACATCATTACTTGAATTTCTAAAGGTTTGTGTCACACCATTATTTTGGATTTGTCATACTTTGTTTCACACTATTAGTTTTGATTTGTCATACAATGTTTCACATCATTACTTGAATTTCTAAAGGTTTGTGTCACACCATTATTTTGGATTTGTCATACTTCGTTTCACACTATTCGTTTGAATTTCTAATACAATATTTGACATCATTACTTGAACTTCTAAAGGTTTGTATGACATTATTTTGGATTTATCATATTTTGTTTCACATTATTACTTTGGATTTGCCATACTTTGTTTGACACTATTAGTTTGGATTTGTCATGCTTCGTTTCACACTATTAGTTTGGATTTGTCATACAATGTTTCACATCATCACTTGAATTTCTAAAGGTTTGTATCACACCATTATTTTGGATTTGTCATACTTTGTTTGACACTATTAGTTTGGATTTGTCATACAATATTTCACACCATTACTTGAATTTCTAATGGTTTGTGTCACACCATTATTTTGGATTTGTCATACTTTGTTTGACACTATTAGTTTGGATTTGTCATACAAGGTTTCACATCATTACTTGAATTTCAAAAGGTTTGTATCATATCATTATTTTGGATTTGTCATGCTTTGTTTCACACTATTAGTTTGGATTTGTCATACTTTGTTTCAAACCCTTAGCCTGGATTTGTAATGCTTTTTTTCACACTATTAGTCTGGATTTGTCATGCCTTTTTCGCAACGTTAATTTGAATTTCTCGACCTTTGCTTTACACCATTCATTTGCGTTTGACATTCTTTTACACCATTAATTATCGTTTTTCATACTTCGTTTCATACCATTAATTCGTGTTTGTCATACTTTGTTTCACACCATTACTTGAATTTCTGAAGGTTTTTTTCACACTGTTATTTTGGACTTGTCATGCTTTATTTCACAGCATTAATTTGAGTTTGTCGTGCTTCGTTTGATACCCTCAATTTGGACGTATTATGCTTCGTTTCGTAACATTAACTTCCTTCCTTAACAGTTCTTATCGAATCTTTGTGAGATCGTGCCAAGAGATTATTCGTATTCATCTGGCCCGTGGGGCTTTCATGAATATCATTGAGTTGGTGTTGTGATGTACTGGAGTTGTTTGCAGCTCTGAATAATATATCAGACGGGCGGGTCTGAGAAGTAGCTGTTATGAATTAAATATGTACCAGCACGATGCATTCCTGGAGATCGTAAGAACTCAGAACAAGAGTTGAGAATGCAAACGAATACCGCATTCTGCATATCTGAGTTTTCCGTGTCTGTGAAGACTTTATCATTAAACATTCCACAGAGTTAAGAGATCTCTTCGAGACCAGAGAAAGCAGCGAACGCAACTTCCAAGTAATGTTAAGCTTCCGACATCAAAGAGTCCTCGCCATCAGATACCATTACTGTAATTAATTATCATATTTGATATTCGTATTACATCACGCATCATTGATCATAACGCAACATACATCACCACCATCATTGTAAGCATAAGTGTCACTAGACCCGACTATGAGGTTTGGAAGAGATGCACAACGGCCAAAACTTACTGACGATGAAAAGAGAATCATCTGTGAACCTTGCATAGCAAGCAGTATAACATCATGGCTAATCGTTGGTCAGTACACACATTTACTTTTGGATTTCGCGGTATCATCTCCAAATACGCCTACAACTTGTTAAAATCAATTAGATTCACATTTTACAACATTGAGAAAATCCTTAGAGAAATTTTGAAGGATGCAATTCATATTTTGCAATTCCTATGCTATGTATTTATTTACACTGCAAGTGGGCAAGCACCCGGTGGCAGTGGTATATACAATATAAACAATACACAATAATGGTAAGCAATACACAATAAAATTTACAATACACAATACAATTTTACAACACATATACAATTTTATACACAATACAATAAGAATACACAATACAATTTAACACAATAATAATAAAACATAAATAAAATACCTAATTTTACAATACAACCTACATAATTATGTATAGGTCCTACATAAGTTTCAATAGTCTTTCACTTTACTCTCATCTCATTCCCTGTAGTGGCACTATGACGCATTTCACTGACACTTTAGCACACACTTCACTGACACTATGTAACACATTTCACTGACACTATAGAACACATTTCATTGACGCTATAAATTATCACTGATCGGAACTGTTCACTGCACTGTAAAACCATAACTTCACTGACTCAACTCGCTTCACTGATACAACAGTTCAAATAAGTCAAATAATTACATCCTTATGCATACTTATAAACAGATTTACATTTAAACTAAACATTTCTAGTCTAAGGCCCTCTTACACGCTATTTTTAAGTAATTTACAATTCAAACCAAGGAAGTAAACTCGTCAGGCTAGATAAATACATGTCACCTTAAAAAATTAAATGTTGAATGTCACCTTAATTTTAATTTGCACTTTATACACAACTTTTTAAGTTATTCTTGAATCTCCTTAAGGAAGGACAGCCCTCAAAGACCGCTGCAGGTAGGTCATTCCAATCATTTATAGTTCTATTTAAAATGAGAATTTACCTACATCCGTTTTCTGTTTCCTACATTTGATTTTAAAATCATGATCGTTCCTACCATAGTGATCGTTCCATCTCTATTTCAAATAATATAATTTCACCTTCGATTTAATTTTATTTTGAAAATTATTGTATGTATTTTCATTGTTTTATTGTAATCTTCTATATATGTATTTCTTTTCTGGATCCTTATGTCACCCTTATTGAAGGGCGGATGGTTTTATTTAATAAATCCGATATATATAACCCACTGAAATTAATGACATTACTTACTGTTCATCATATATATATATATATATATATATATAAGGTGTTA
This sequence comes from Periplaneta americana, assembly GCA_025594305.2. NCBI lineage: Eukaryota > Metazoa > Arthropoda > Insecta > Blattodea > Blattidae > Periplaneta > Periplaneta americana. The sequence goes on along the minus strand of JAJSOF020000003.1, from coordinate 194,934,196 downwards.
GAAAAAAATATTCAATATTTTAGGATATTGGGTCCTACAACACATACTTTCTGAGGTCTGAACACTTGTTCATAGGAGGTGTTTATTAGTCATTTTTTTCCTGTTTTGATGCATTCTAGCACCTCCTAAAAAATTGGATACTTTTTTAGCATCCTGTATATGATAAACCGTAAGTGATGTTATTAATTTCAGTTGTTTATTCTTTGAGATGTTTAAAAAAAGTTTAATACAATCTTGCTCGTTTTTAGTTCCTTTTCGAAATAAAAATTGATTTTTACGTGAAACATTTCATAGTATATTTTTGGAAGACCATTAATTTAATTCCCAATATGCTCAGTCAATTTAAGAGAACAGTGTATTATGATAATAAATGATTGAAACAATTTTAGTTTTGTCCTTTAAATGCGAAGAAATTTGATCCGAATAAAATGCAACTTTCACTTCTGACAAGGTATTTTAAAAATGTTACATTTGTTCGGAATCAAATTTCTGCACATTAAAAAGACAAAAATTAAAATTCTTTCATTCATTCATTCATTGTCATAATACACTGCTCTCTTAAATTGACTTAATATATTGGGAATTAAAACAATGGCTTTCCCAAAACACGTTATAAAATGTTTCATGTAAATCAATTTTTATTTCGGAAAGGAAGCAATAAAGAACAAAATTGTAATGAAATTTTTTGTTTGAAATATCTCGAAGAGCAACCCCTTGCAATTAAAGACATTAGTTAGGTTTCATCATGTATATATAGTGGTGTCATTCAAAAAATATTTAACAACCAATTTTATGATTGTTATTATTATTATTATTATTATTATTATTATCAGTATTATCGTTATCATTATTATTATTATTATCAGTATTATCGTTATTATTATCAGTATTATCGTTATTATTATCAGTATTATCGTTATTATTATTATTATCAGTATTATCGTTATTATTATCAGTATTATCGTTATCATTATTATTATTATCGATTATTATAATTATTATCAGTATTATCGTTATTATTATTATTATTATCGTTATTATTATTATTATTCATTATTATTATCATTATCTTAATTATTATCATTATTATCGTTATTATTATTATATTATCGTTATTATTATTATATCATCATCATCATCATCATCAGTATTATCGTTATTATTATCAGTATTATCGTTATTATTATTATTATTATTATTATCATTATTATCAGTATTATCATCATAATTATTATCAGTATTATCGTTATTATTATTATCAGTATTATCGTTATTATTATCATTATTATTATTATCAGTATTATCGTTATCATTATTATTGTTATTATCGTTATTATATTTATTATGAGTATTATCTTTATTATTATTATTATTATTATTATTATTATCATCAGTATTATCGTTATTATTATTATTATTATTATTATTATTATTATTATTAAAATAACATGGAAGAATGTACTAATTATTATTATTACTATTATTATTATTATTATCATTATTATTATTATCACACATTTTTGTCCAATGTTACAGAAATTATAATAATACTAGTGGCTTGTGCAGCAAATGCTGCAAACTATAAGTTCATTAGACGTTCAAATAAACATTTTTCAGACTTATTTTCAATGAAGAATACAAGACATTCTGAAAGTTATTTGCTTCCATAATAATGAAAGATACTCTCTCTCGAGCCAATACTGAAGATAACCACGCATGTAAATATCTACACGAGACCGCCACTAAATATATGAAAAAGACCCAACCCACTTGATTAATAACTATAAAAATATTTTATTTTTAATAATATTATAATCTTAAGTAAGTTTTATAGCTTTCAGTAACATATACTATATATACTATATAGCCGCCACTCAGTAAAATATAGAAATCAAAATCTAATTTAAGTTATTCTCTACATCTACTTATATAACCCCAAAACGTTTCACTTTCATGTCATCAATATAGCATTAATATGTACAATTAATGAAAAATAGTCGCATCATGGCATTAACTACAATAATATTTCATTTCTAATGGTAATAATGTCATCAAACCACCTCAAGTTTTGTAGTTTTTAATATCCAATACACAGCTGTACCCAGAAAATTACACACCACAGAATCGAACCTGTAAATTATTTTTGTAATTTAAGTTTTTAATAACCAATTTAATTTGAGCTCTAAATATGCCAGCATTCTTGAAGATCATGGCCTTCGTGTAATATTGTTTACTGTAGTGTGTGTTTTGTTTTATTCTGAAATGCAATTAGCTAGTTCTCAAAACTGACGACAGATGGATTTTGGAAAATAGGAAAATAATTATGTTTAAAAATTGACATTTCACTGAAAACTACTATTTTTCTGAAAAACTTTGAGTTCCAAGCTTCAAAATGAGGGCCATTTATTAAAATCCGTTGAGCCGTTTCCCCGTAATTTCCATTAACATTTCAAATTATATGTATATAGATTAATGTAATTATTGTCATTGTTCAACATAATATTACGAAAAATATGATTTTACCCATGAACTAAATTATGCATTAATTAACTGTAGTTTTGTTCTCCGGGCTGCAGTCCCTTGGATGTCATCAATTTGTGTAGCATCAAGATTTTCTGGCTCGGTTGTCAGCTGTTTATTTAGTCGCCATACTGAACCGTTAGTTACCGGAGTTATCTAGTCATTTAGCTTCAGATTATCTATGGGAAGGCTTTTGTAGTCGATAATTTCTATCCAACGTTTCATAAACATTTACAAATAGGCCTACTGCTGTCGAATAGACGTATGATGTTCCAGAATCCGGCCATAAATATTGTACAACGTAGTACACACAATATGAGTTCAGGAATTCCAAAAAAGGAATGGCAGCTGGTTTTTAATTCTTCAGTGTTCGCCGCCGCAACATCATTGATCTTGTATTATCATAGCTGCACCAGCCGCCAAGTTGCAGCGCTGTAGGAAGTGATAAATCATCTTGTCCGTGAGCTGCTAATAACACAGGTCGTTAAACCAGTAAGCCGAATCGAAACACAACGAGGCAGCGAAATCTTGTCGCCATTGTAGCTGCCATTAGTCGCTATCCCCCATCTAGGTCACTCGGATGTGTTTTTCCTTCACTCTCCTCCCCGTTGTGCGCTAGACGCCACTCAATGCTGAGTTATACTTCGCACGAAAACATGACGACCTTCCCTCATCCCCTTCACCAGTTAACTGCAGGCACGCGCAAGGGATAAACCCTTAGCCGAGTTGCCAATTCTTGAAGTCATTGTGATTTGCGAACGTTTTTCAAACTGTGTTCCGTGAAACCGCGATTTTCAGCGAGACTATATTATCTTTGTAAATATACCTTAATTTATAATTACTAAAACAAAATTGGTATAAAAATGAACAAACTTATTTTAAAAACACTTTATATTTATATTTTCACTAACATGTTTTGCCTAAATAAACAAAAAAATGCAGACTTCTATAATAAGTGTTAAATTCTCATGTTATTGAAGTTCCAGAATTTTATACTTAATTAAGAATGTTGCGCTGGTAAAATTTCTGACATTGTGATCATTGAATAGTTATAGAATTTATAGTACAAAAGAGTAAAGTTAGATTTTATCAGCTTCGCCTTGGGTGATAATTTCCACGAACGCATAAAATCTGTTTACTCTAGTATGCTATACAATATTTTATTCATTACTGGTATGTAAATTTAATTTTAAATTGTATGGCTTTTCTTTCTAATGTGTTGTTGCGAAGAAGTTAATTTACATTCATTTTAATTAATGCTAATATGTTGGTTGTCATGTAGAGAGTGATTTAAAAACATTTAATTCACTGCTGTAAGTTAGAAAACTTTTAAGCACTGCTGTGAATAATGTCATTATTTAGGTTGCTAAGGACGGTGTTGCTGTTGGCGGTATCTCTTTCACGTACTGTTCACATATTGTTCGGCGAAGTAAATCACGTATAAAATCGTCTATCTTACCGAATTCTGTTTTAATTTGTTTATTTTCTCTTTAGTTGGTGAACCGTAATTCTTATATATTATGTACAAAAATTCAACAATTTGATTTAGACAGGGAGATGCACTATCAACTTTATTTCTATGCCCATATATCCAACTCCGCCGGTTGCGTCCGATGTTAAGTGATTAAGATGTATACTTATTAAACTGCCTGAACTTTCGATTACTTTATGGATAGAATTTCTAACGTTAGACACAATTTTAACACTTTGTTTTCTTAGCTACGCTCCTCTGCAAATAAGATATTCTGTTTTCTTCGACGGTGTTATTTGTTGTTCTTGTCGTGATCTTCAGGTGTATCAGGAGGCCTAGCTGCGGATCATCTGCTCCAACACTCATTAATCATGGCCGGAATAAATTAGACATATTGAGGCGCACAACGGTATCAAACAACACGTCGACAAAGACACTGAGAACGGGTGAAAGCCATCAGGTAGACAGGCAATGACTGTTAGATTTGGCAATGCTGGGATCTATTGTATTTCTGCCACGCGGCTAGGGGTTGAGTAGAGGATGGGGGTTTATGAGGGATTACCAATTCCAAGAAGAGAGGCCGTCATGTTTCCGAGCCAAGTATACAAGTTACCAGTATAGCCTATCTTCTGTACCGACAGTTGTGATCTTACTGTAAGCTCATACAGCAAAACTCGTTGTTTTATTGCGACTGTAGTATTTGCAACAGAGCTTTTGACAATTTCTGTTGTCTTATGAAAATTTCCTATAATAATAATAATAATAATAATAATAATAATAATAATAATAATAATAATAATAATAATAATAATAATTTATTTTAGCTGGCAGAGTTAAGGCCGTAAGGCCTTCTCTTCCACTCAACCAACAAAATAGTAATATACGTTACAAGAGCGGTATGTTGACGTTTTCATGGTCGAGGAAAAGATTGAAAAAGCGAAACGTAGTTGAGCTTTTTTAATTTCCGAGAACATGAAAACAAACATACCGCTCGTGTATCTTACATTATTTTGTGCGAAGATCGTTTATTACATACCTGAAAGAGGAATTTCTAATTAGTTGCAATGAAATCTCCATTTTGGTTTCTGTTTAATGACGGCAACTTCGGAAAACCAAAGTATCTTGTTGCTACAAAATGTTTTCTGTGTTTACTATACTCCAGCAGGCCGTGATATACGTCTGTCTTTTTTTCCCCCAGTCTATAAATGCGAACTTAAAACAAACGGTAAGGCTATGTAATGATTTTTTTTCATTTTAATATTTTAACAATATTATATTTATATAACATATTGCAGTAATAACATCGACATCTGGAATCTTATTGATTTTTTCATGGCTTCCTTAATGTTACTTGTATCAGGAATGCAATAAGTTTCGTGGAGTTGTAGACTTTACTTAATTTTTGCAAATATTTAAAAACAATAATTGACATTGCAATTTAGGTGAAATTGCAGTGGTAAGTTTCCAATTTATAATTATTACTATGTTAAACGTCTCTAAAAATAATATGTTAAAAGCCTAAAGCAGTAAAATGAATGTCGCGCTTAAGCGGTAAGAAGAAGGAAATTATTATGTGTGTAACGTTGGGAATACTGAATGTGGTATTTCACACTTACCGCGTATTGGTTCTGTGCGGAAAACAAGCAAATACGCACGATCTCGCACAAAGTATATATACATATGCATGAGCTTACAAAAAATTCAACAATTTGATTTAGATGGCAGGGAGATGCACTATCAACTTTACTTTTTAACTTCGCTCTAGAATATGCCATTAGGAAAGATCAGGATAACACAGAGGGTTTGGAATTGAACGGGTTACATCAGCTTCTTGTCTATGCGGATGACGTGAATATGTTAGGAGAAAATCCACAAACGATAAGGGAAAACGCGGAAATTCTACTTGAAGCAAGTAAAGAAATAGGGTTGGAAGTAAATCCCGAAAGGACTAAGTATATGATTATGTCTCGTGATCAGAATATTGTACGAAATGGAACTATAAAAGTTGGAGATTTATCCTTCGAAGAGGTGGAAAAATTCATATATCTTGGAGCAACAGTAACAAATATAAATGACACTCTGGAGGAAATTAAACGCAGAATAAATATGGGAAATGCCTGTTATTATTCGGCTGAGAAGCTTTTGTCATTTAGTCTGCTGTCAAAAAGTATAAAAGTTAGAATTTATAAGCAGTTATATTACCAGTTGTTCTGTATGGTTTTGAAACTTAGACTCTTACTTTGAGAGAGGAACAGAGATTAAGGGTGTTTGCGAATAAGGTGCTTAGGAAAATATTTAGGGCTAAGAGGGATGACGTTACAGGAGAATGGAGAAAGTTACACAACGCAGAACTGCACGCATTGTATTCTTCACCTGACATAATTAGGAACATTAAATCCAGATGTTAGAGATGGGCAGGGCATGTAGAACGTATAGGCGAATCCAGAAAATCATATAGTGTGTTAGTTCGGAGACCGGAGGGAAAAAGACCTTTGGGGAGGCCGAGACGTCGTTGGGAGAATAATATTAAAACGGATTTGAGGGAGGTGGGATATGATGATAGAGACTGGATTAATCTTGCATAGGGTAGGGACCGATGGCGGGCTTATGTGAGGGCGGCAATGAACCTCCGGGTTCCTTAAAAGCCGTAAATAATTAAATGCAACTCAAAGGTTTAGTAGCAATAATAATCAATACAAGACAGAAATATTCATGCAGTGTTGTTGAATGTCAAATTCACCGACAGAATAGAAGGCGTGAGAAATTAGGCACTTCTTTAATTTGGCCCTAAACAATTTTAAGTACCGAGTTTTATTTTTTATGTCTATAGGGAGGCTATTAAAATTTTTTACTGCCATATAATGCACTCCTCCTTGATAGCACAATAGACTTGCCCAAGGAGTAGGAAAGTCAATTTTTGACGAATATTTATGCTATGAACTGTTGAATTAGTTACAAAGTTTTCACGATTACATACGAGGAAGATTATTAATGAAAACATAATTATACTGACAAGTCTTGGGCATTATTTGTAATTTTTCAAAATAGTCCTACACGATTCCCTACATTTGGCACCTACTATTATTCTAATTACTCTTTTTTGTAATAGAAATATATTGTTACCCTCTGTGGAATTTCCCCAGAATATTATTCCAAAACTCATTACCGAGTGGAAGTATGCAAAGTATATTGTTTTTAAGGTATTGATATTTACTATCTCTTGCATAGATCTAATAGCAAAACATGCTGAACTTGGTTTGGGGGTAATTTCTTTAATATGATTTTTCCAATTTAACACATTATCAATTTGTAAGCCAAGAAATTTTGTTTTTTCTATTAGGGATCTATATTGCTCCTTAAAATACTTGGACCTTGGCAGGATCTGAACCCCCGGTCCTGGCATCCAACAACTAATATGGTAACTAGGGCTAGGATTTTGATGACCTATAAATCATGAAAAAATGTCCTAAAACAATGTATTTATGATCTAAAAATCTTTCAAAAATGCCCTTAAAATGCCCTAAAATTTATTGATCTTACATAATTGGCTTAGTAGGAAAAGAGGTTTTGTACTACTTAATATTTAGAGCAGTAATTTAATTAGATTTTACATAATTTTTTCTAAGTAGTACACTTTAATTAATTATTTTACCTGCCGTAGTTTCCATGTATGATCGTTCACCTCTGCTTCAGCATGTGGACATGAGGTCGGTCTTGGCCCTTCATGGGCTGTAGCGCCATGGATTTACTTTACTTTTAGTTTCCATGTAGTCCACCACAAGGCCATTCTTATCCGGAATTAGCAGGTATAGAGGAGTCTATATTGAAGGGGTGGTTGGACTGATCCATTACATGGGCTGTACTACGTTAGAATGACAATATTTGTGTAGAAAAACGATTAAAATACGAGAATTATAGAAAATGATGGGTATTAATGGACAAAATATGTAAAGAATGTATCAAAGGAAATAAATATTATTTTACATTAGTATTGGGGATTTATGGCCAAAATTAAGTGAAAATGCCTAAAAATGACCGAATAAAACAAAAGATGCTCTTATGAGTTGAAACAGGCAAAAATGCAAAAAATGCCCTAACAAATATGTCTTAAAACACTCATTTTATGACATAACTATAAATACTAAAGCAGCTATGTTTCTGGCTTAAGGGGAGAGGATGGTATTTTTTTTAAACTTTTTTATATTTGGTGTAAAATATTAATTTTTTGTATGTAGAGAGCTCATAGCTGTGGCAACTCAACCAAATAAAAATATTTTGAAAAGAAAATTATTTGGGGGCCCAAGTTTAATAAAAATATACCCAATGCAGGATTGTACTAAAACCGATATATCTAAACCTTTTTAAAGATAGATTCAAACAGCTTTTTCCAATGTATTTGCAAAATAATGTTCTACAATCTGTCTGTAACAGAATTTTGATATTAGTCCCTACGTTTATAAAATAAAGAATAAATATTTGATAACAATTTTCTGATTTCCTTTCTTGAAAACAAACGGACGTACTATTTTTAAAATGAAATCAATTAACAAAATTCTGTTACAGGGAAAAGTTTCCTAATGGTTCTAAATTTCATGCATGTATCTTTAATAGTTCAGAAATTATATCCATTTTTGTCTGGAAATGTAGCAAAAAAAAAAAAATGAAGTTACTGGAAACCGATAAAAGCGGGGGTGTGATTTAAAAATCCATAGCGCAGGAAGTTTAAAAATGACGTCTCAACATCCGATAAGGGCACAAGTACCCACAAAATGTTATGCAATGCATTCCACACATACTGTATCAAAGGGTATTTTAAAGATTTTTTTTTTTTTTGAAAATTTAATTTACCGGAAAAAACAATAAAAGTGGGCGAGTGATTTAAAATCCATAACTCAGGAAGTTTAAAAATATCAACTCAACATACGATAAGGGCACAAATACCCACCAAATGTTATGCTATGCACTTCACACATCACAGAGTATTTTAAAGATTTTTTTTTGAAAATTTACTCATTTTTCACCAAAAAATACCATCCTCTCCCCGTAATAGAAAAAAGATGCAATTTCATCAAAATCCTAGCCCTAATGATAACGTTTATACTACAGAGAATAGCGATGTTTGTAGTTAACAATAATAATAATAATAATAATAATAATAATAATAATAATACTAACTTAATTACTGGCTTTTAAGGAACCCAGAGGTTCATTGCCGCCCTCACATAAACCCGCCATTGTTCCCTATCCTGAGCAAGATTAATCCAGTCTCTAACATCATATCCTACCTCCCTCAAATCCATTTTAATATTATCTTCCCATCTACGTCTCGGCCTCCCCAAAGGTCTTTTGCCCTCCGGCCTCCCAACTAACACTCTATATGCATTTCTGGATTCGCCCATACGTGCTACATGTCCTGCCCATCTCAAACGTCTGGATTTTATGGTCCTAATTATGTCAGGTGAAGTATGCAATGCGTGCAGCTCTGTGTTGTGTAACTTTCTCCATTCTCCTGTAACTTCATCCCTTTTAGCCCCAAATATTTTCCCAAGAACCTTATTCTCAAAAACCCTTAACCTATGTTCCTCTCTCAGAGTGAGAGTCCAAGTTTCACAACCATAAAGAACAATCGGTAATATAACTGTTTTATAAATTCTAACTTTCCGATTTTTTGACAGCAGACTAGATGACAAAAGCTTCTCAACCGAATAATAACAGGCATTTCCCATATTTATTCTCGTTTAATTTCCTCCCGAGTGTCATTTATATTTGTTACTGTTGCTCCAAGATATCTGAATTTTTCCACCTCTTCGAAGGATAAATCTCCAATTTTTATAGTTCCATTTCGTACTATATTCTGGTCACGAGACATATAATAATAATAATAATAATAATAATAATAATAATAATAATAATAATAATAAACTAATTTTTTACACTGAGTAGTGATTAGTCAAAGTTATATGATCCTCCTTTCCATCTGACTAGAGTAAACTACGGGAGGTTCAACAGGGGCAGCCATTTCCCAAAGTTGTTTGCTTTGAAGTCAGAAGCTTTCATCGTTGAGTTAATGGCATAGGCGGAGAGAAGAATAATGGATGTTCTGGAATAGGGTCAAGACCTCGAGGCCTGTCGCCTTATCAAGTCCGGACATACTTCGCGGTAGATGAAACGCTGCTGTGTATTTCACGCGTTTTAGCTCTCTATTCTGTGTCATTCCTCAGTAATGTTTATTCTCGATTCCCTATATCCTTATTCACAAGTTACAGTGTAGACGTATACAGAACGACATCAACAGCACTATCGGGTGATCCGTTTGGAAAGTTATAAAATAAAAACGCTGTAAAATGGCATCGATTACTACTTATTTTTCGGTTATCTGTAAACAGCCTACATTGTACAGGGACATTACTTTAATTTTACCAACATTTTTAACAATAACCTGGCAATACTCTGAAACACTGTTACCCCCCTTCCATTACAGGAGTTTGGTCTTACTAGTGCAATAGGCTATGTAAACAAAATCATTTTATGTATGTATGTATGTATGTATTTATTTACACTGCAATGGGTATATACCCGGTGGCAGTAGTAACTTATTACACTCAATAATGACAATAATAAACTTATTAATTAAAAATACAATTTAATAATAATGCTAATAATTAATACTAACAATAATTAATAACAACAACAACAACAACAACAACAAACAACAACAACAACAACAACAACAACAACAACAACAACAACAACAACAACAACAGGGAATATACTAAATTAAATGAAACGATCACTTAAAATAACATTTGAAATATTCTAATTTGTATCTTAAAACTAAGATCGAACTAAACCCACGAGTATGATATGTTCATATCTGCACAAGTACCTTTCAACATTACACTCATTTCGCTGTCAACTCACTCACTGCACTGGAACTACGACACATTTCACTGATTCTATCCTGATTTCACTAACACTTCAAAAACACTTCACTGTTCAAATACTTTGCACTGCCACTATAAGCTATAAAGCTTCACTGACAGGAACACGTTTCACTTACACAGCACACTTCACTGACACGACATACTTCTTCACTGATACAACACACTTCACTGACACAACATAATTCTTCACTGATACAACACTTCAATAACAACATATCATTTACACCCTTTAAATACTGTGTATAATTACCGTCTATTAGTAAGGTCCTTAAGCCTATTTTAAATGCATTTTTGGTTGTTGGTAAAGCCTTTAGTAAGTCTGCAGGTAAAGCATTCCAGTCCCTGATAGTACGATTGAGAAAAGAAAACTTTCCAGTGTCCGTCCTCTGTCTTCTTTCCCTCAATTTATATGAGTGGTCGTTCCTTAAAGAGTAATTTGGCGGCTGCAACCTATTTTTTATTTCTCTCCAGGCAGGCTCACCTCTGTATGTTTTGAACAGTGCGCATAATCGAATTCGCGTTCTCCTGTCCGTGAGTGTGTCCCATTTTAACGGTGAATTTTTCCGACAACACTTAAGAGCCCGTTTTTGAATCTTTTCCAGTGTTTTAATATGTTCTAATCTGTATGGATCCCAACATGCAGCACCATATTCCATTACTGGACGTGCTAGTGATTTATATGCTATATATACTAGGTATAGAAGGAGAGAAAAGTAGTGTATCCATTTATGTTACAGGAAAATACAGTATTACGATTTTCAGTTTGATCATTACTTTTACGGTATTAAAAAAAAACAGTAGAGTAGTAACATTTTTTTTTCACAAACTCAACTCAACTCTTCAGGCGGTTATATTCATTATGTAAAGTCTACTATATTCAGCATATTACCAACCTAATTTAATCCTAAGAATTTTGTGAGCACTTCCGTAAGAAACCCCAATTTATACAGCTAACTTCTTCACCGACTTACTAGGATTTCGCTGCATCCTTTCTCTAGCATCTTCTGCAGCATCTTCTGTCACCTTTGTTGGCCATCTTACACTTTTCTTCCTTTCTGTACACCCTGTTGCTCTAAATTTACCTACCAGATTAATGACATTTCTACGAAAATATAATCAGAAAAGCGCGAAAAAACTGTTTTTCACATTCGGTATATTGTAATTCCAGTTTCCATCATCGTCCTTCATACCTACAAACAGTAAAATAAAACTCTTGTTTAAATTTATTAATGATGTTAAGTACCGTACTATATTATAGGGTACCGTATTTTCGGTAACTCTAATCTTCACTTGTGTAGCATAACTGAATTTATCTTTGTGGACTGAACCCACCATACCTGTGTGAAAATAAAGTTCAATAATATAAGCTATTTCTTCTATAGAAAATCCAACATATTTCTGAAACACACTGTACTCTGTACTGTTTACTTCACTGCTAGCAACAGCGGCCGTAAGTTTGTGTGACTGACGTTAGCAAGGACATTAGTGAAAGCGGTGGGAGTCAAGTACATTCAGAAACGCAGGTACAGTAAAAATGCAAGTAAAAATAAAGTGATGTCCCGGTAGAAGGGTGAAAGTTTTTGACCACATTAGACATCAACGTGTTAACATTGTGTTCACTTATTATGTTTAACAAATATTCAGAAGTTAGAAAGTATGTTTAAATCACAGTAATTTTTTCCAGAATTCCACTTTTGGAACAGGTGGCACAAATGGGTTAAGCGTTGACAGAAACCAGTGTCTCAAAAAACTCTTTTCCCCCTCCCCCCACTATGTAAGTTGGGGAAAATTTTTTCCCCGTGAACATTTCGTACTTAGTTATTTTTGCATCACAAAACATCTCTCAATCTTCCGCATAACTTTTTGCACTGATTAAAAATATTTATTAGGTCTAAGGCTATTGGTCACTCCTCCCAGTTTAGGCCATCCAGTATCTCGTGAAATCTACCTGCGCGTCAGGGGAAGAAGGAAGTGGGCTGAGAAGCTTCACTCTCTCGCTACGCTTCTACTTGTAGCAAGCGAGCTCACTTACCCCCAAGGTTGATGGTAACCTCTGCTGGTAATGAAACTGGTAATAGATCATGAGGAGAGAGATTTGAAAAATCGGGCGTACTGGAATTGATTCCCAAATCTGTGAATCGGTTACCATTTCGTTCCCAAGTTATACTCGAGTTGGTTCCAGGTTGATTTCATCTGTGTACTGCAGTTGGTTCCCGCTCTAGATCAAGGTAGGAAAAATTTTCCTTCCCATTTTATATAGACTTAGGACTATCAACTACTGTCTACAGTAGTAGGTAGGTTAGAAATGATTTTGTAGTTGGCGGACACGCTGTGTCGAATAATTTCATAATTTTATTTCTGTACTGGTAAAAATTTGTAACAAACGTGTCCTGTACTTTCACTGCCACTACTCTCCTAATCACTGAAACTTATGATCGATATTTATAGTTTAATGTATATGAAGCTACAGCTGTCCTATATTTCCACTACCACTACTCTGCTAATCACTGAAACTTATGATAGGTATTTCTATTTCAATGTATATGAAGCTACAGCTGTCCTGTACTTCCACTGCCACTACTCTATTAATCACTGAAACTTATGATCGGTATTTCTATTTTAATGTATATGAAACTACAGCTGTCCTGTACTTCCACTGCCACTACTCTGTTAATCACTGAAACTTATGATCGGTATTTCTATTTTAATGTATATGAAACTACAGCTGTCCTGTACTTCCACTGCCACTACTCTGTTAATCACTGAAACTTATGATCGGTATTTCTATTTTAATGTATATGAAACTATAGCTGTCCTGTACTTCCACTGCCACTACTCTGTTAATCACTGAAACTTATGATCAGTATTTATATTTCAACGTATATGAAGCCACGGCTGTCCTGTACTTCCACTGCCACTACTCTGTTAATCACTGAAACTTATGATCGGTATTTCTATTTTAATGTATATGAAACTATAGCTGTCCTGTACTTCCACTGCCACTACTCTGTTAATCACTGAAACTTATGATCGGTATTTATAGTTTAATGTATATGAAACTATAGCTGTCCTGTACTTCCACTGCCACTACTCTGTTAATCACTGAAACTTATGATCGGTATTTCTATTTTAATGTATATGAAACTATAGCTGTCCTGTACTTCCACTGCCACTACTCTGTTAATCACTGAAACTTATGATCGGTATTTCTATTTTAATGTATATGAAACTATAGCTGTCCTGTACTTCCACTGCCACTACTCTGTTAATCACTGAAACTTATGATCGGTATTTCTATTTTAATGTATATGAAACTATAGCTGTCCTGTACTTCCACTGCCACTACTCTGTTAATCACTGAAACTTATGATCGGTATTTCTATTTTAATGTATATGAAACTATAGCTGTCCTGTACTTCCACTGCCACTACTCTGTTAATCACTGAAACTTATGATCGATATTTATAGTTTAATGTATATGAAACTAATCTGAAACTTATGTATTTCTATTTTAATGTATATGAAACTAACTACTTCCACTGCCACTACTCTGTTAATCACTGAAACTTATGGTATTTCTATTTTAATGTATATGAAACTACAGCTGTCCTGTACTTCCACTGCCACTACTCTGTTAATCACTGAAACTTATGATCGGTATTTCTATTTTAATGTATATGAAACTACTCTGTTAATCATGATCGATATTTATAGTTTAATGTATATGAAACTATAGCTGTCCTGTACTTCCACTGCCACTACTCTGTTAATCACTGAAACTTATGATCGGTATTTCTATTTTAATGTATATGAAACTACAGCTGTCCTGTACTTCCACTGCCACTACTCTGTTAATCACTGAAATTTATGATCGGTATTTGTATTTTAACGTAGATAGAGCCACGGTTCTGTTAATCACTGAAATTTATGATCGGTATTTGTATTTTAACTTAGATAGAGCCACGGTTCATGATCGATTATTATAGGTGGCGTTATAGACAATAACTATTAATTGATCTCCGTAGTTAATATTTGAACACTGCCACTACTGTGCTGCGTGATCAATTAACATCCCCGCCTTGGGACCAACTTGCGTTGTTGATATTTGATGGGCAACATGTTACATCCAACCTTTTTCCACAGAGGTACTCATTTGAGCATGAGGAACCTACTCACGTTGTTGATATTTGAACATGGGGAACCTACTCACGTTCAGGGGCGACTTTTGGGGCAGTGCCAGTGTGCCATGGCACTACCAATGAAAGAAACAATAATATCCTAAAAAGGAGTTGCAATCGTTTATTTCTACACACTTTATTCGTATTTCATCTGAACAAGCGTGCGCACAGATCGGGACGCACTCTTGCAGCGTTTCTCCGAACGTTGGAGCCAGTTCAGTGTGGCACTATCTGCCTCCATATAACACTGTACAAAAGGCTACTCATTCTAGTTTATACGCGTTTCTTATGGCAGACTTTGAGCCGAATTCAATTTGACTCAGTAGTTAACATTTCGCCCGCTAGAGCACAGTAACGCAGAAATTTCGCTAGATGGCAGGGTTGTTGGAGACGTTTTCAGGGAACCATCAAGCGCAGACTTGCACGAAAACACAAGTTAAATTTCCGCGCCAAATCTTAATGTAATGTTGCCAATTCAAAACTAATGCACACAACTTGGATTTGAATGTGTAAATTATTATCCATTTAATTATATTGAATGCAGAGATAATCAGTCATGGTTCTTTTTAGAAAGATTTTTTTTTTTTCATATTGTGTAACACTATTTGTTAGTTTTGTGTAATATTTGTTTTATTTCGCGGCAACTAAATATCGCTACACTGTTGCTAGTATTGATGCTTTTGTTAACAATACATGAGATCTGTGCAGGACATGAACATGTGTTATTCAGGCTGCTACCTTGGATTCATCGGCCTGTTTAAATAAAGTGCAAACGTGTTCATTTATTATCTATATCATTGTTCATCTCGTGTGTTTTTGGCAGTAATTTTACTAGTTATAAAAGTTACTTGTATTTGACTTAACAATACTGTGAAAGGTTTGCATTATCTGTTTCTGTAAATTTCGTTATTAGTTTCGGAAATGTTATTGTAACTGTAAAATAGCTGGTTTAATTGATGTGTTTTATATAACATAATGTAAACGTGAGCTGTGATTATCATCTTTTACTTGGGTATTTGCGTGCAATTATTATTATTATTATTATTATTATTAAATTATTATTATTATTATTATTATTATATATATTTTTTCAATTTTTGACACCACTACCAGAATGCCTCACCGGCCGCCACTGCTCACGTTGTTGATGTTTTGTTTGGGAACCAACTGAAGAACAGCGGAAAAAACTAAATAAGTTTTTTCTCTAACATTCACCGTTTTAGAGGAAATCGTTATGTTTCTAGGCGCGGCCTGCACTTCTTACCTTCCCCTCCCCCCTTTGCTGTATCTATTCAGTAATACGCGACATGCGCTGCGTTGAAAGATTTATTTCAACGATTTTCATTATTATTCAATTTAAATTCATAGCTAAACGGTTTAATCTGAAAAAAAGAGAAAGTAAGATTCATATTATTTTTACCTATCTGCGTGTATAACAATCACCCATTTCTTTCAGGCCATTACCGCAATAGAGCGCTGCAAACATTGGGTAAAGACTATTTTTTTTCCTACTTAGCGGTGCTTCATCGAAGAAAAAGTGTAATAAAAGTTTTGTTATATTTAACATGTAGAATCACCTCTTAAATTTTGGTGCAGAGATTACAATCCACCCTCCTGTATGCTACGGTGCACTCAAGCACCTGGTTTCTCGAGATAACGAATGTCCTCTACGAGCGACAAAACCTGCTATGTTTTTACATGGCAGAAGACAAATGACAACTATGAAGCTAGCGGAGTGGAAACTTACAGTAGGTTGAGGTATGAAAATATAACAAACGTTTTCACTCTTAACTTAAGGTGAGATTAGCGATTCTGTATTACCGACGTTAAATTAATCATTTTTATACATTTTTCAAGCTACGGTCTTGATTTTTTGTAAAAATAATCACGGTGTGATAGATAATAATTTGGTAAAATTTCATCGAGTCAATTAGTTTGTGAGTTATTAACAAAAATATTTTAAAAAATTTGCATATTTCAAAATGAAATGTGCCGCTCAATTTTGAATTTTTTTGCAAGGCCAGTGGGATATGTAGAAAAATATAACGCATTCGTTTTCCTATATCTTTACTAAAAAAAGGGGGAAAACTTTTTATAACCATTGCATACCTAATAATAGAAATTTTCCATTGCTACTGTAAATATTCCATTTTTTATTTCATAAAGTATTCATTTAATCATAAAACCCATGCGCTATTTTGTTAACAATTGTGTATAGAACATATAATAAAATACAATTCTTTTTAACTTGGTTATTTAACGACGCTGTATCAACTACGAGGTTATTCACTGAATCAGTAAAGAATCTAATTATTTATATGGATAAAAGTTTAAATTGGAACATTCAAGTTGCAGAAACCTGCAAAAAAGTATTCTCATTAATCCACTCGTTTAGACGATTGAAGAATTTTCTACCCTTTTCCATGAAAAAAAATGTTAGTGCAAACACTCGTGATGCCCCACTTCGATTACTGTGATATTCTGCTTACTGACCTAAGCGTTACTTCGGCGCAGAGACTACAACGTGTTCATAATATGTGCGTCCGTTTCGTCTGCAATATTCGCCGGGCTGATCACGTAACACCATCCCTCGAAATGTTGTCCTGGCTCCGTCTAGAAGATCGTAGGAAAATCCACTGTCTTTCCCTTCTCTTTCACACATTGCATTTCTCCACTCCTGTCTATCTTGCGTCTCGTTTTCAAAATTTATCCACCCATCATAACCTAGACACACGATCACAACACTCCTCAATATTATCCATTCCCTACCACCGAACATCCTCATATTCATCTTCTTTCTCTGTGGCTGTTCCTCGACTTTGGAATTCCCTACCGAGTAATGTCAGGGACTGTCAGACATCAAACCAATTTGAGAATAGGCTAACGAAATATTTTTCTAACAATTCTTGTTGATAATAGCTGTTTCAGGTTTCTCAGTGTTTAATGGTTATATCGACCCTCCCAAATACTAACATTATAACTCAATTTTTTATGGTTTTGAGTTATGCTAGTTAATATGGTCTTAAAATGTATCTTTTTCTTCCAGTACTGTCATTGTAGCTCTAAACCTTCCCAATCGTATGTAAAATCTTATTGTTACTACCTGTATACACTGATTTACACGGTCATTTTAAAACTTCATTTGCTTCTCCTGAAAAATGGAAGAAAGTGAGTTACAATGTTAATACTTGTGAGGGTCGATATATATCACAGATAAATATCTAAATTATCTCATTATTATTATTATTATTATTATTATTATTATTATTATTATTATTATTATTATTATTATTATTATTATAACTATTTCTTACCAATGTTTATTATTGTCACTCTAACATTACTTATCCAACTTTCATTATTTACTTTCATGTTGTTTTATGGTCTAGATATTAATGTAATAACTATGTAAGCAATTGTATTCAATTAGAATTAGAGTCTGGCTGGGCGGAAGAGAAGGCCTACTGGCCTTAGTTCTGCCAGATTAAATAAATAAATAAATAAATAAATAAATAAATAAATAAATAAATAAATAAATAAATAAATAAATAAATAAATAAATAAATAAATAAATAAATAATAATAAATAAATAATTAATAATAATTAATAATAAGTATTATTATTTAGCGTCAATGGGATTGATGGGATTGATGATAGCGAGATGATATTTGGCGAGATGAGGCCGAGGATTCGCCATAGATTACCTGACATTTGCCTTATGGTTGGGGAAAAACTCGGAAAAAACCCAACCAAGTAATCAGCCCAAGCGGGAATCGAACCCGCGCCCGAACGCAACTCCGGATCGGCAGGCAAGCGCCTTAGCTACGCCTGTAGCAACTGAAATACAATAATATTGCAACTGAGACGAATCGAATGTGAGATATGGGAACGGATGTTGGATCTCTGAGTTATATATTACGAAAGTAGTGAACAAAATCTATCAAAACTATCGTGACAGGAAAAAGTTTGAGCAATAGAATGCAAAGTATTGTTTGTAACTGCTTATATTCTTCTGAAGTGTTGTGGAAGAAAGTAACATCCCGGATATGTTCTCAGGAAGCTGCATATAATCTGGAGTTGGTATCACGATACATATCCAGGAAATTATATTGTATACAGGGTGTTTATAAGACTTTTTTACAAAGTTTTTTTGATGGTGGAAGGAATAAGGAGGAACGTCAGAAGCGTATACAGGTGCTCACGCCACACTGCAAATTAAGAATGGTAACAGAATTCAAACAGCAGCCAAACACAAAAAATTGGGAATGTCTAATTAAACAATACTAATATCATACCTGACCTGCCATGGAAATCAGCTGTAGCGCCTTTCAGGTTAATAACAGGTCACGACTGCCTTGCAAAATCAATATTTTCCCTTCACAGAAATGCATCTTATGCAACCATCCGAAGGAAGAAATGAACTTCATCTGAACAACTGCATCGCTGTCAAACAGGACAATTCTAAGACTTCAACGTATTGGATAGGAAGACTGCTAGTGACTTCAGTGTTAGGTGCAGCACATTAAACAACAACAAATACAAAAACAAGAACAAATACAACAAAATCCATACAGCAACAAAGAACAACAACAGGAACAAAAACAGTAACAACAGAAACAACAAAAACAAAACAAACCGACAACAAAAAACAAAACAAAGAATCAATAGAACAAAACAAAACATATCAACAACACAAAACAAAACAAGCAACAACACAAAACAAAACAAACAAAGCAACAACAGGAAACAATAAAACAAAGCAACAACAAGGAACAAAATAAAAACAAAACAACAACAAATAAAGCAACGACAAAAACAGAAGAAAACAAAGCAACGACAAAAAAAACAAATCAAAACGACGACAAAAACTATACAAAGCAACAACATAAAACAAAACAAAGGAACAAGAAGAAACCACAACAAGAAACAAAACAAAGCAACAACAAAAATCAAAACAAAGCAACAACAATAAAATAAAACAAAGCAACGACAAAAAACAAAAACGCAACAACAAAGAAACAAAACAAAGCAACAAAAATACAAAAAAGCAACAGCAAAAACAAAACAAAGCAGCAACAAAAAAGAAAACAGAGCAGCAACAAAAAATAAAACAAAACAACAACAAAAACAAAACAAAGCAAGAGCAAAAACAAAACAAAGCAACAACAAAAACAAAACAAAACAAAAACATAACAAATCAACAACAAAAATCAGAACAAAATAATGCAATAATAAAAGAAATGCAGCAACAAAAAGAAGCGCAAAAGACAATGAAACAAAAACACATTTATGGTGGACAGGGTCTCAAGTGGTGCTTTCCTCGATGTTCTCCCGTTTCCCCAGTATAGACATAAACATCAATCCTTCAATATCTGTCCATTCCATTATTCATATTAATCACCATTTCTCCGATCATCGGTCGTCGAGGCTGGTCCAGTAGTTGACTGCATGTACCCTATATACACAGCGTATACATTAGCCCCTTGCTGTTGAGAATACGTGTAGCTTGACGTTAGTACAAAGGACCATAGAATGGTCAGAGCTAGGTTGTCATGACTACCACATTGGGAACGAAGGTAACGGCATTCAAGTCAGAGTTTTTCTCCATCTCTAATCAACGTAATATTCTGCGGTTCTCTCACAGTGGAAGTTAGTTTAGCCAAGCACGGACTTCGGTTTAATGATCCCACCAAGTCTGTTACTGACGCTTCCAGAGAAACTGAGTGGGAGCAAGTCAAAACTCTGAAAGAATATAACTCCTAAGGGACTTCATTAAGAACTAATTTTGACGAAAGATTGTTCATTATGCAAGGCAATTAAGCATAAAAAGATAAACATCTCTTCCTCTTTTGTTGAACGTTGTGATGCGCTTCACTTCACAGGTGCCTACACGGTGTTTCATAACCTTGAACATATTTTTAACACAGAAAATCCCATCAACTTCTTTCTTATCCTTTCTCCTTCATTTAATGTGAAGTATTGTTGCGATTCTATCTCTATTGTTATTTGTTATAAATGGCTTGTATTCATTTTTAACCCCTCTAACCATATTATTGTTATGCACTCCTTGTTCCATATGAAAGAATTTCTACCACTTGGTCTAAAAAAGAATCTTATTCAGACGCTTGTAATGCCCCATTTTGATTATTGCGATTCCTTGCTAACTAATGTAAGTTCACTCTTAGCTGAGAGACTACAACGTGTTCATAATGTGTGCATACGATTCATCTGCAATACTCGTAAATATGACCATATAACACCTTCCCTCCAGTTACTTTCATGGGTGCGTCTGAAGGAACGAAGAACAATACATTCACTGTCTCTTCTGTTTAGAATCATGAATACTTCTACTCCGAATTATCTGTTATCGCGCTTTCAGTTTCTTACAACTCTTCGAAACCGACATCAAGCACTTCTTTCTATCCCTCATCATAGAACGTCTTTATACTCATCTTCCTATACTGTAGAAATACCTCGCCTCTGGAATTTGTTACCTAATGACGTCAGGGACTGCCGGACTTTATCACAATTCAAAATTAAATTGGAAAATTTTGTATTAGTTAATGTTTTTTTAGATATTGCTATAAGTATTGATTTTTGTTTTTTTTTTCTTTTTCTGTTTTAATTTAGATTAAAATTGCAAGTTTCTTGTTTATGTTAGTTAATTAGTTAGGATACAATTAATTATGATACTTAATCACTCATTTAAAGTTTGTGTGACTGCAACCTGTGTATATTTTTGTGTGGCTTTACTTTGTTTATAGTGTTTTTCTCTCTCTCTTTTTATTTCTCGTGTAGCTTTACTTTGTATGTAGTGTATTTTTTTCTGTTTATTTCTATTATTGTATTTGTATTCCTGGTGTTGTGGAAGAGAAGGCCTGATAGCCTTAACTACACCAGAATAAATAAATAAATAAATAAATAAATAAATAAATAAATAAATAAATAAATAAATAAATAAATAAATAAATAAATAAATAAATAAATAAATAAATGATAATATGTTTCTGGCTCTATATCAGGAACGGATGGACCGAGTTAATCATTTTTGTAGGATAGGGGGGTCACTAGTGTAGTTCAGCTGGCTAAGGCGTTTACCTGCCGATCCGGAGTTGCGCTCGGGCGTAGGTTCGATTCCGGCTTGGGCTTATTACCTGTTTTTTTTTTTTTTTTTTCCAAGATTTTATCCAACATAAGAGGAATGTCAGGTAATCTATGGCAAATCCTTGGCTTCATCTCGCTATCATCAATACCGTCGACACTTTAATAGCCGAGTCCCACAGCCGGTGTAAGCCACAGTACGACATTCTGCTGGAAACTGTCCCCATGAGAGCGGCAGACGTGCTGGGATCTATCGGGTCTAGTAAAATTGGAAGATGCAGATTTCTGCGCTTGTGGTTCAATGCCAACCTTCGAACTTTCTGCAGAACACATTACTCTCTCGCTCTATCTTACTCTCGTCAGTGTTTGAGAATCCCATGTCGTTTCTTACGAAATGTGAGATTGCATTTGGTGGAGAGCGAGAAAATGTGAAAGTGTGTATGCATCCAATTACATTCTGATCGTGGATAAGCTTACAAGATGTGGGCTGTGAGACAAACACAGGACGTATCTGTCGGCGCGAACCAATGCACGGACATGGGGAACGGCTGTGATTGGCGGGGGCATAGGTAGAAGAATGAATTAAAATTCTGGATCAATAGTTGAATGGTGGGCGAGTAAATATGGAACTGGGTGAATGAATGTTTGGAGGGGTGTATATGAAAAATAAGGGAGGAAGAATGCATGGATGACTGGCTGGTTGATGAGCAGATAAATTGTGGGTAATTACATGAACAGATTAATGAATGGGCAAATTCATGAATTAACTTGAGGATGTATGAATGGCTGAATGAATAAATGGACAGATGAATAGGTGAATAGATGGAAGTATGACATAACACCTAAGGCTACCATCAGACCAGGAAGATAGTTCGTGTTCACAGAAATATCGTTGGTTGTTTGGTTTCTAATGTGGAGTCTCGTTCAGCAATAAAATCATTAGCGATCTAGCTTTCCAATATTTACAGTGCATTTATGATATTTTATTTTTCCCAGAAATATAACCCTTTTATATGCATTGCAGTGAAATATATTTTACTATACTGTATTGTAGTGAAATGTATTCTACTGTATTGCGTTGCAGTGCAATGTTGTATTGTGATACAATATATTGTATTGTATTGTGCAAAGTTTTGTACTGTTTTCTATTGTAATGCAATGTACTGTATTGTATTGCAGAGCAATGTTGTATAGTAATGCAATATATTGTATTGCATTGTGCTGTGATGCAATATAGTGTACAATTTTTTATTGTAATGAAATGTATTGTATTGTATTACAATGTATTGTATTGTAGTGCAATGCTGTATTGTAATGCAATATATTGTATTGCATTGTACTGTGATACAATATAGTGTACAATTTTTATTGTAATGAAATGTATTGTATTGTATTACAATGTATTGCATTGTATTGTAGTGCAATGCTGTATTGTAATACAATATATTGTATTGCATTGTACTGTGATGCAATATAGTGTACAAATTTTTATTGTAATGAAATGTATTGTATTGTATTAGAATGTATTGTATTATATTGTATTGCAGTGCAATGTTGTTTTGTAATGCAATGTACTGTATTGTATTTTATTGTGATGCAATATATTGTATTATATTGTATTGTGCTGCAATGTATTGTACCGTTTTGTATTATAATGCAATGTATTGTATTGTGTTGTATTGTGATGAAATATATTTTACTGTGTTATATTCTGATTCAATGCATTGTACTGTTTTGTATTGTAATGCAATGTACTGTATTGTAATGCAAAGTACTGTGTTGTAAGCAGTGAATTATAATACAGTATGTTGTATTGTAATGTACTGTATTGTATTGCAGTGCAATGCTGTATTGTATTGTATTGCGGTACAATGTATTTTAATGTGTTGTATTGCAGTGCAATGTTTTATTGTAATGCAATGTATTGTAATGTATTGTATTGCAGTGCAAAGTATTCTATTGTGTTATATTGTAATGCAATGTATTGTACTGTTTTGTATTGTGATGCAATGTATTGTACTGTTTTGTACTGTGATGTAATATACTGTATTATATTGTGATGAAATATATTATACCGTATTATATTGTGATGCAATGTATTGTAATCTAATGTACTGTGTTGTAATATAAAGTATTGTATTGTATTGCAATATATTTTATTGTAATGTATTGTATTGCAATATTATGTACTGTATTTCAATGTATTGTATTGTACTGTAAAATATTGCATTGTAATACAATGTAAGACATTGTGCTTTAATAATAAAGTATTGTAATGTCCAGCGCCATAGCGTCGTGGTCTAAGGCAGAGATTCTCAGCTAGGGGACCGCGGCTATCTCTGAGCCGAAGAGCAGTTAATGGTGGTCCGCGAATCAAAAAAATATAACAGTAACAATTTTTAAAAACCTTTATGAAAATTTAAACATCAAACTTTTCTGCATTAAATAAAAACATAATTAAATTATTCTCTTTTTAAATTGATACTATTTACGAAGTTTACCCTTTCCCCTTCGTCTAACAAGAGCAACATGTTCTCACTAGAATACAATGAAAGAAGGAATGACGATAAAATAAATTTATCTGCTTTTTGTTTATTTTTGGAATCAATTAGAAAAGCTGTCGCGATCTATAAACAAATACGTACACACGCCGATATCTGTCTCTGTCTCTTTGTCTCTGTGTCTCTGTGTCTCTGTCTCTCAGTCTGTCTCTGTCTCTGTCTCCGTATCTCTGTCTCTCTGTCTGTCTCTGTCTGTCTCTGTGTCTCTGTCTCTGTCTCTCTGTCTCTCTCTCTGTATCTCTGTCTGTCTCTGTCTCTCTCTGTCTCTGTGTCTCTGTCTCTCTGTCTCTGTGTCTCTGTCTCTCTGTCTCTGTCTCCGTATCTCTGTCTCTCTGTCTGTCTGTCTCTCTCTGTCTCTGTCTCTGTCTCCGTATCTCTGTCTCTCTGTCTGTCTCTGTCTCTCTCTCTGTGTCTCTGTCTCTGTCTCTCTCTCTGTTCGATTTCGTCTTACTTCAAACTAGATGGTTCAGAATTGATTCTAAATTTTCCACCAGAGGCAGCACTAAAATAATCTGAAGAAAAGAGGAGTCGCATCATCAAAACGATTGAGAGACTCTGTTGTAAGGCATCATGCCTAAGACTCGTGTTACGGTTCGAGTCCTCGTGGGGAAGGAATTGTTTCATGAAATTTCGGCCAGTATGGTACCAGTGCCCATCCAGCATCGTAATGAATTTTTGAAGCTACGATAGGCAGCGAAATCCGGTTACGAAAACCAGCTATAACGTCTGAGGGGATCGTCCTGTTGACCATACGATACCTTCGTACTGGTTGGATGATCGTTCACCTCTGCTGAGGCATGTGCACGTGAGGCCTTGGCCCTTCATGGATTGTAGCGCCACGGATAGTTTATTTATTTATTTATTGTTTTGCTAATAATTATAACATAGGCCTAACATATATTATATATAGAAAAACGTTAGCTTGCCCCTGAAAGAGGAGAACTCGTGCTCAGGGGTGGATTCCTGAATTGAAATTAATAGCTATACAATACAATTTGTCTTATGTCTACTATGCAATTGTATTATATAAATTTAAATTTACAATTTTTCAATTTTTATGAAATCCATACATAACTTTTTAAATTGAATTGGTCATTGCTAAAAGGCCCTTTCTCCGTATTTTTGCAAAAATGAGTTAACTACAGATTCAACATCCTTACACATAAATACACAATCTGTGCTAAAAGGACTTTCCTCAAGCCTTCATACACACGCACAGTTGAGCATTTCATTTTTCGTGTCATGCTAAAATGCCCTTACTCCAGGATAGACGGCCTTCTAGCTGTGAACTTGTCATTTAGCGGTGTTTCCATCTGATGACAAACCTTTATACTTACTATACTATCAGCTATCTTCATTGTTTGAAGCGGTCTGTTTATTCTGCTCTGATCTTTATTTGTGTTTTAATACAAATTATTATATTATACGCAATTTCGGCTAATTAAAATGGAGACAGAGTTTGAAAAGCAAAAAGAGATGTAGTGATACTTGCAGTTGGAAACGAAATATATTAAAGAAAGCCAAAGTTAAAGGCACTGAACATGTGACTTACTCTGGAGAATTGGTGGCTGAAAGACGAACTGGTGAGGATTGTAGATAAGTTCAGAATATTTACACTGAATCACTGACGTAAATGAATATTGCATAAAAATGTTATTTCCTTAGGCCACAAAAATCTTTATAGGCTATATAAAATGTTTACGCATGCACAAAAATAAAGTCATTCATTAACTGGTGGCCCATGTTTTACAAAAGAGGAGGTCTTTCTGTAGAATCTTATGGTAGAAAGGTACCTCGGTGTTCGAAGTTGTCATTCGCCCCTGCGAGTTATTATGAATATATGTACAATGCCACTCTTCCTCATATTGTTTCAACATCCAAGTTCATTGATGGTTGTATTAGGCATACCTTTGCTCTTTGTCTACCTGGAATTGAAAACATAGTCCTTCCCTAACGTCCTACTTATGATGAATTGATTGCAATCAACCCAGACAAAATGCAGGATATCAGGAAAATTCTATGCTACATTCCCCATGAACAGTTACCTTATTATGAGAAAGTTGTAAATTCTCCACTAGCAGAACATAGAGAAAATACAGAATGAAATCGTCAAGTTAGATTTAAAATAAGGGCCTAAAACTTTGTAATACGTAATTAAAATATATTTTAAGAAGAGAAATATACTTTTAACTTGAAATAATGGTAGTTTATTTAATTTACAATCCTTTATTTTATTACAGTACTCCATTTTTAACCAAATGTGAAATTATTTTAAGTTCACAGCTAAAAGGCCCTTAAATTTGAATTTTTAATTAATAATATTATACAAACTACATATGACAACAAAATAAAAATTGTGCTTCCAGAAAGCACAAATATACCTTTATGATGGACAGTCACCACATTGCTCTACGAAGATTAGTATTTCTTAAAAACAGTTTTTTTCGATTTATTCAGAACTAACATTTTTGGACAAAGGGCCTTCTAGCAATGACCAATTCAATTTAATACTAGAACTATTGGAATTGATAAGATTAGGATATTTAAATGTAAATTTGTTATTGTAATTGTAATGTTATTGTAATGTAATACAGTAAAATCTCCCTAAAACGAAAGGCGATCGTTCCACAATTTTTTTTTTCCATTTTCATAGGTTTTCGTTTTACAAAGGGTTGAGTATTGGCAAAACTGAGAATAGACTACTGCAATATGCTCACTGTAGGAAGAACACAATGAAGAAATAATTTGAAAGAAAAGTTACTAAAGTACATGTAAAGTGAATTTTATTTTCATAATTATTAACTTACGTAATTGCAGCCTCTCCCCCTCCCTCTCTCTGCGCCCTAGTTTCTTGGCCCCCACATCTCTTTTAAAGTGCACTTCGCGACTTTTTTTTTTTGAAGGGAACGTTGTAGGATTTCCTTCGCGTCCTACATCAATTCAGAATGTAAATTGCGCCCTGATTCAAGGGTTGTGTAACTGAAGTTTGTGTTTGATGGAAAATACATAAACTTCACGTTAGACAAATCAATCCTTGGATGGCAGGTAGCATTGTCTAAAAACAGTATGACCTTACGACCTTGACGTTTCATTGTTCCATTAAAATTATGATAGAACTGGCCATCTAGGCTTTTTTTTATTAAATCTCACAGTTTTACTTTATTCGCACTGTTATTTAACACTGTATTGGCATATTAACACAAAACTCAGAATAAATAAACGGAAATGTGAAACTAAATTGACACTACACCACACTATTCACAGTTTTATTATACTCGCACTGTCCTTTATCACTGTATTGGCTTGTTGGCACAAAACTGAGAATAAATGAACGAAAATGCAAGAGGGTTGCAAGAAGTAACAGTACAGGAGGTGAGTAACCTGCCCGGGTTCTTGAGAATAAGAACAGAATAGTGACATGGATAAATATATAATAGGATGTGAAACTGCGGTCAGCACCATCTGGCGGCAGGGGGCTGAAATAAGATTATCAGCGCCCAACGTCGTAGGTGGTGAACATTAGAACTACGTGTTGGGTACATTACCCAGAGTTCTCTATTTATCCGTTCGAGATATTGCTCGAAGAGACAAGATGGCAGACAGAAACTTGCTAATAAGTGAACATAAAGTGATACTACGTGTGTATAAGCTGCGTATGTTAAACAGTGATGTTTATGGACGTTGTAAAAATAGTGTTGTTTTTTTTATTGCGTTATTTTACGACGCTGTATCAACATCTAGGTTATTTAGCGTCTGAATGATATGAAGGTGATAATGCCGGTGAAATGAGTCCGGAGTCCAGCACCGAAAGTTACCCAGCATTTGCTTGTATTGGGTTGAGGGAAAACCCCGGAAAAAACCTCAACCAGGTAACTTGCCCCGACCGGGATTCGAACCCGGGCCACCTGGTTTCGCAGCCAGACGCGCTGACCGTTACTCCACAAGTGTGGACAATAGTGTTGTTGAATGTATTGTAAAGTAATAGTAATATAATAAATTGATCTAAGTAGTTCTTGCAGACTTTTCCATTGCGCTCTACAACAAATACCCAAAGAATATAATCCCAATTATCTAACCTTTTGCTTTATTTTTTGTCTCTGTCTGGTTACATTTTAATCGGGTAGTGTAAAATAGATCGTCTCTTTTATCATCCTGTTGGCTCCGGTAAGAATTTCAGTAGAAGATGCTGTGAGGAATAAAAGTGTAAATGTTTTTATTTTAAATTGGGTTAGTTTTGAATATCGATGAGGGTGGGAGGAATTACTTTCTGCACAGTTTAACATTTTCGTTACCAGGTGCGCTGATAAATTCATGGAGTAATTAGTTACTCTTTTCGCTACTTGGTGCGCTGCTAGATGTAATAACACCCCTCCTCACAACAGGTGGCAGCAAGATCAATTTCTACAACAGCGCCTCTAGTATGTGTTACGGGAAACTCAGTAAGTTTCGCATCCTATTTTATAGTGACATGGTTAGAGAAGCTTCACCCCAACTCCTAACAACGAATAGCGAAAGTCTTCCAAATCATTGCACGTACAGTCACACAAAAATATTATATCATGTTTCGTACAGTATTATCGCAAAATTAAAAATGGTTTGAAAGAATTTAGCAACAGTTACGCTTAAAATTATCCGTTTTAGTCAGAATTTTTTACCTAAATAGTGCCCAGAAATGATTTCGTTTTCGAGATAGGCAGTTTTCCGTTTTGAAGTATTATTTTACATAGGAAATCGTTCTGTTCCCAAATTTATTTTTCGTTTGTGCAGGTTTGCTTTTTTACACAGGGTACGTTTTAGCAAGGTTTTACTGCATAGTACATTGCTTTGTATGCGTAAGTGCGTGCGAGAAAAGTGTGTATTTACATCAAAGGGACGACTGACGGGTATGTTATATTTCCTCTCCCATCTTTCATTAAGTTTTTTCTTTAAATTTCTTGGTAACTTGTTCTTCCTCCGGTAATGAAAAGCAGACAGACCACTTACTGCTTTTTATTGTTATGGAACTGAGTGCTTGCCTGCTGTTTAAAAATACATACATAAAAATTACACCAGTCCGTTCTTCATAGTCTACAAAGTATATTGAAATAAGCATCTTCTCGCTGGAGATATGGGTTATGAATATTTCATTATCTGGATGAGGAGCGCAAGACTTGGCTGACAGAGAAGACAATGCTGGAAACACACCGAGCAGACATTTTACCTCTGCAATCCAAACTAGTGTTCAGGGTGTAAATTTGTATAAAAAATATAAACTTCATTCATTCTTGATTACACACTTTTAACACTAGCATATAAATAACACCCGATGTACAGAACACATACTACAAAATACACCTCAACACAAAAACAAGATAAACAGATACAACCTGACAGGTGTTTGGTTAACATGTAATAGTTTCAATGGCTTCTATTCCGACAGACTGGGAGATCTTTCGAAACACGATGCAACAAAAACATCACAGCCATAATCAAATCACACAATACTTCCACCTATGCAAAACACATCAACGCCAACCACAACTACAGCAACATAAAAACAGACATGGACATTCTACACATTGAACCGAAATGCAAGAAGCTGAACACACCAGAACAAAGCTGAAAGTTGGAATTTATAAAACAGTTATATTACCAGTTGTTCTGTATCGTACATAGGCCTAACATTTCAAATTTATAAGTATGAATAAAACACATTTTAAACTAGGCCTAAACTAACCTTACTTGAAAACTTTCCACAATTCTGATGTCATGTCCTTTGTTTGTTTTTTCCATGTTACGCAATTTACTCTTAGCAGAATTATGTCCTTGAAGAAGGCATGACTTGACATATTTTGTGAGGTCAAAGGACGTTAATGGAGGTGTTGGAAAGAGTGGGTGAAGAAAGAATGATGCTGAAACTGATCAGGAAGAGGAAAAGGAATTGGTTGGGTCACTGGCTGAGAAGAAACTGCCTACTGAAGGATGCATTGGAAGGAAAGATGAACGGGAGAAGAGTTCGGGGTAGAAGGCATGACTTGACATATTTTGTGAGGTCAAAGGACGTTGATGGAGGTCTAAAAATCCTAATAAAGAGTAGATTTCTAACAGTATTAACAAGTAGAGCTGCCCTCTCCGGTGTCATTATTAGGTTCATTTGGGAAAAACCTCTGGAAGATATTGGAATGGTGTTGAAAATGCTCTTGAACTCCAAAATGTTTTTAGAAACTACCTCTGGTAGTTCGTTGTAGAAGTAACATTAGACCGTTCGTAGATAGCTGCAGTGACTTGACTTCAAACTACAGTACAGCAAAAATATAGATAAACGAGGTACTACGTTATGGAGTACAAAATATGAATGATTGTATCGTGGACCATAGTTGTGTTCCAGGACCATAGTTATGGGAAATGACAGTACTCGTTTTGGTTTCTGCAGGTCATTTGTTAGAGTCAAGTACAGTAGTACATTTTGACAACTTCGGATCATCAAGAGAAAGAAGTCTTCTTGCTATGGTATTTTTAGGCATTCATAAAAGTTGCATGGGAAATTGCTGGCTCAGTAACTTTTTCTGTGAAGATCAGTACCAAGGAATTTAAGACAATATACGGCGTCAGCAACCACGACAAGCGTTAGGCCAACTATCGATATTAAATCGAGGGTCGAGAAGAACGAAAATAGTATCGATCGAACGTATTTAACTTATCGGAAACTAGGAATCTATATGTCACTTGTCCACACCTGTGGAGTAACGGTTAGCGCGTCTGGCCGCGAAACCAGGTGGCCCGAGTTCGATTCCCGGTCGGGGCAAGTTACCTGGTTGAGGTTTTTTCCGGGGTTTTTCCTCAACCCAATATGAACAAATGCTGGGTAACTTTCGGTGCTGGACCCCGGACTCATTTCACCGGCATTATCACCATCTCATTCAGACGCTAAATATCCTAAGCTGTTGATAAAGTGTCGTAAAGTAACCTACTAAAATAAAAAAAATATATGCATGACTTGAGGCTTTATCGGCGTTTGATATAGAATAACTCTTCTCGGGTTCTCAGCCAGGTGAGTTGGAGATTAGCTTCCAAGCTTTCGACGGCTAGCTCTGCCATCTTCTTCATGATGATGAAGATGGCAGAGCTAGCCGTCGAAAGCTTGGAAGCTAATCTCCAACTCGCCTGGCTCAGAACCCGAGAAGAGTTATTCTAAAAAAATATATGTCACTTAGTTCTTAGTTCTGCCAAGTAAAGCGCTGATAACGGTAGAGCGAAATTGAAACACGCAAAGCCTTGAAATATAAATGTTAACGAAATTACGTTCCTAAATAACCTTTTAAAAATAAAAAAAATCATATACCTCCAGTGAAAAGGTACCGAAATGCCGTTCCGGAACGTTCTGACTGCAAAAATGTCGTGGTCTGACAGATTTGAATCTCACAGAGTTAGTTGAAGGAGGCGTGTTCATGAACTCAGAGAAATTGATCCGGGTTGCAGTGTGATCTGTTACACTTTGCTGTAATTCACAAGATATTAGGAGAAAGCAGGAAATGCTGGGAAATCAGAGTTTCATATTTTATGACAAGTACCCTTTCCCAACCAACCCCACGATTCTCATTTAGAAGTTCTCCCAAATGCGAACAAAATAAAATAATAAATTGCAACGGTTTCCGTGAGCCTCTGCAATTCCTGTAGTTACAGAAGCTAAGAGTATACCGACATAGATTGCGGGTGGGGCGGGACTGTCTAGATTCAGGCGATTATGGTCCAGCATCGTTACTGAAATGACAATTTGTTTTCCTCTTGCTGTGGTCATAAATTTCCCGCTGGTCGTTAAAAAACTCTCAGCTTTATAGTCTGCGTTTTCTTTGTTCCCTTTGCCCTTCCATCCTCACTTTCCGAATGTCTTTATTTTTTCCTTACTGCTCCCCTTACTCCAATTCTTACTTCTTTACTATGATTCCAGCGACGATTAGAAGGAAGAATAATAATGTATTGTGGGTATTACTACCAATACTACTGCTACTTGTGCTATTATTACTATTATTATTATTGTCGAGACGAGGAAAATGTATGTATGTATTTATTCACACTGCAATGGGTATATACCCGGTGGCAGTGGTAACTAATTACACTCAATAATGACAATAATAAACTTATTAATTAAAAATACAATTAATAATATAACAATAATAATAATAATAATAATAATAATAATAATAATAATAATAATAATAATAATAATAATAATAATAATAATAATAATAATAATAACAGGGAATATCCTAAATTAAATGAAGCACGATCACTTAAAGTAACATTTAAAATAAATCTAATTTGTATCTTAAACCTAAGTTCGAACTAAAACCCACGAGTATGATATGTTCATATCTGCACAAGTACCTTTCCACATTACACTCATTTCGCTGTCAACTCACTCACTGCACTGGAACTACGACACATTTCACTGATTCCATCCTGATTTCACTAACACTTCAAAAACATTTCACTGTTCAAATACTTTGCACTGCCACTAAAAATTATAAAGCTTCACTGACAGGAACACGTTTCACTTACAAAATGATAAATAAATAAAAAGGATGACGAGAGTGACATTGACTGCGACGAGAGAAGTATGGCGACGATAAAATTATAACGAAGTACGAAAATTAGGACAATAGACAAACTGTAAAAACGGACAATATTATTGAAGAGAACGAAACTATAGCTGCGAAGAAA
This sequence comes from Periplaneta americana, assembly GCA_025594305.2. Classification (NCBI taxonomy): domain Eukaryota; kingdom Metazoa; phylum Arthropoda; class Insecta; order Blattodea; family Blattidae; genus Periplaneta; species Periplaneta americana. The sequence continues at coordinate 194,900,720 of JAJSOF020000003.1, read as the reverse complement.
ATTATGGCGATGACAAAAGAAGTTGACGGCGGAGATGATGATAATGATAATAATAATAATAATAATAATAATAATAATAATAATAATAATAATACTAATAATAACAGTAACAGTAACAAAATCAATAATAATAATAATAATAATAATAATAATAATAATAATAATAATAATAATAATAATAATTAACTTTGCTCTAGAGCAGTGGTCCTCAGCACTCGCTAAAATGGGTAGAGTGCAAGGAGTGCAACAAAATATGCTCCATCGTGCAGAAGGGATAGGGAGCCAGCATTCCCGCCAGCAGCCACGGATGCACGCTGGTGCTGTAAGGGACCTGCGGGTAAGTGACACTAACCTGTGAGTGCAGTATGCTGATGACCTGTGCCCTAGAATATGCCATTAGGAAAGTCCAGTATAATAGAGAGGGTTTGGAATTGAAGGGATTACATCAGCTTCTTGTCTATGCGGATGACGTGAATATGTTAGGAGGAAATCTGCAAACCATTAGAGAAAATACTTGAATTTTATTTGAAGCAAGTAAAGGATCACCAAGGCATGGCGCGTCCTCAGGTTGCGGATCGAGGAGACGGCCTCCAGGTATGGAGGGTAGCTGCGAATATATTGAATAAGCAGTCGCGGACAGCCGATGAGGGGTGGTCCTCCAGCTTGGGGGTTGGGCGAAGGGCTAACAACCCATCACCGTAAAAAACAGCTTGTTACGAAACCTTCAAATAAGCCTCGGAATGGGTATAAAACAATTATATTACCGGTTGTTCTTCATGGTTGTGAAACTTGGATTCTCACTTTGAGAGAGGAACATAGGTTAAGGGTATTTGAGAATAAGGTGCTTAGGAAAATATTTGGGGCTAAGAGGGATGAAGTTACAGGAGAATGGAGAAAGTTACACAACACAGAACTGCACGCATTGTATTCTTCACCTGACATAATTAGGAACATTAAATCCAGACGTTTGACATGGGCAGGGCGTGTAGCACGTATGGGCGAATCCAGAAATACATATAGAGTGTTAGTTGGGAGGCCGGAGGGGAAAAAGACCTTTGGGGAGCCGAGACGTAGATGGGAGGATAATATTAAAATTAATTTGAGGAAGTTGGGTTATGATGATAGAGACTGGATTAATCTTGCTCAGGATAGGGACCAATGGCGGGCTTATGTGAGGGCGGCAATGAACCTCCGGGTTCCTTAAAAGCCAGTAAGTAAGTAAGTAAGTAAGTAAGTGAGTAAGTAAGTAAGTAAGTAATAATAATGATGATAATAGTAATGACGCTACAATCGTAACACAATTTTCGTGTCTTCAGCGCTATCAGCAAAATGAAACCCAGTCAACATAAATGTTGGCCAGCATTGCTTGTCGTGTTCTTACATTCACACGGTAGAAACATAAGAACGTCCTGAATGGGATCACGTTGCTACGGAAACAAATTCCAGCACTTTCGCACTCTTATCCTGAGGATGTACCACAGAGCGAACCGAGTTGAGAACGCTGTGAGTAGAGATTAAAGAATTACTTCGCTTAGCCGTACTGGTACACAGCTTACATGTCTCAGGAGCGGGCGGTGAGTTTATTCTTCAAATACACAGCAGTGAAGTGGGAAGGGAATCTCACAACAGCTTACGAGATATAAATACTGGTTTTCTTTTTATTATTTAGCAAATTACATGCGAAAACAAATTTTATATAAATGGAGAACATTTTTTTTACCCAAATAGTTGCTTGAAACATTTAAAAAATGTCATTTTGTATACCGAAAGCAATAACTAAGAGGAAATAGAATACTGCTGCGTCATCTGCTGAGGACAATGTCGTAATAAAATGTAAAATAGAGAAGGGCGTTAGAACGTACATACATACATGCGTACATGCATTTATTTACACTGCAAGTGGGCAAGCACCGGTGGCAGTGGTATACACAATATAAACAATACATAATAAAATTACAATACACAATACAATTATACAATACGCTATACAATTATATACACAATACAATAAGAATACACAATACAATTGAACACAATAATTACAATTACTAATAGTACATAAAGTAACCTAATTAATAAGTGAACCTAATTTTACAATACAACCTACATAATTATGTATAGGCCCTACATAAGTTTCAATAGTCTTTCACTTTACTCTCATCTCATTCCCTGTAGTGGCACTATGACGCATTTCACTGACACTTTAGGACACATTTCACTGACACTCTGTAACACATTTCACTGACACTATAGAACACATTTCATTGACGCTATAAATTATCACTGATCGGAACTGTTCACTGCACTGTAAAACCATAACTTCACTGACTCACCACGCTTCACTGATACAACAGTTCAAATAAGACAAACAATTACATTATGCATACTTATAAACAGAACTACATTTAAACTAAACATTTCTAGTCTAAGACCCTCTTACACGCTAGTTTTAAATAAATTACAATTCAAACCAAGGGAGTAACTCGTCAGGCTAAATAAACACATGTCATCTTAAAAAATTAAATGTTGAATGTCACCTTAATCTTAATTTACACTTTATACACAACTTTTAAATTATTCTTGAATCTCCTTAAGGAAGGACAGCTCTCAAAATTCGCTGCAGGTAGGTCATTCCAATCATTTATAGTTCTATTTAAAAATGAGAATTTACCTACATCCGTTTTCTGTTTCCTACATTTGATTTTAAAATCATGATCGTTCCTACCATAGTACGTTGGCTTTTCTAACCGAGTCGTTATGTCTACCCATGCTTTCTGACCTAGATGTGCTCTATACAATGATGTTATTCTAGTTTTCCTACGTCTGTTTTCCAATGTTTCCCATTTAAGTTCTTTTATCGTATCGTTTCCATCTTCTCTTTTACCTTTAACAAATTTAGCTGCCCTATACTGGATTCTTTCTAAGGAATTTACCTAATATATTCTGTAGGGATCCCAACACGTAGCTCCGTATTCCATTAACGGTCGCACTAACGTTAGATATGCTATTTCCCTCGATTTGGGGCTAGCATATAAACATTACATTACATTACATAGCATACAAGACTGTATTGATAAGTTTCTAGCTTACCAGGGATAAAATTACTGTCTGTCTCAAATTTGTATTTTTACAACATAATCACATTTTAATTCCATACACTTAGCACAACGACCATAAAAGCAATCTAACTAAGCGTTAAATCAATGTTTCCTTGGTCTGAAAACCACTCTTTGACTTTACTTATTAGTCTACTGTTTCATTCGACGAAAGCTTCTTTTTCCTCTGATTTATTTTTTACGTGTAACATGCATATTTGTCCTATATTAATAGAAAAAATAAAGGGTTTGATGGAACGACATGTTACCACAGTCTAGTATATGCAGTCACGAAGCTTGAGTTGTGAGGGTGCTAGGAACAATAGACTGTGCCGTACTATTTCGCATTGTCTGTAATGAGGCGATATTAGCGATCCTAGTGGTTAGCAACTAACTGTGGATGCATATTTACTCCGTACTGAGATTCGTGACTGTATATACTAGACTGTGATATTACGCTTACATAATTCGACTTTTGGTCGACTTGGAAATGCTTACGTCATATTCGGAAACTTAACAGTGTAAACGAGTCGATTTTGATATGATGTAAGGACTTAAACGGTGATATTGATTGTGAATCATAAGCAATATCTACCTTCGGGTCCCTTCTAATGGTTTAAGATTAAAAAAAATTATACCTATAAGCCTAAATCTCTCTCTCCAGTTGTCAGATGCATGAAAGCTGCCAATTTACATTGTAGGTCTATTAATTCGGATCCGTTTTATGTGTAGTTATGTTGTTTGGTTATTCAGATTGTAACTTTAATTCAAAACAAGAATGTAACTTTTATTGTTACGACAATAAATGTACAGAGTGATTTATATAGAACTGACACATTTCTTTCATTAATTGTTTCAAAACGAATTGTGCTAGCAACAACTTCTTATACCTAAAATGTAGAGGAATTTTAATTACTATAGCAAATGTTGAAAATGTCCTCCATTCTATAAGGCACAACTCAACAAACGTCGTTCCATGTTACTGGCCACTTGTTGGAGGACTCTGTTGTCATTAGCTTGAATCTCGTGTGTGATGTTGTGCTTCAGATCGTCAATGTCTGGGGACGTGTGGCGTAAAACCTGTCTTTTAAAGTAACCCCATAGAAAGAAGTCCGGCGTTGTCAAATCCGGAGACTAGCCACAGCTACTCAAAGGGCATACCAGAGAGAATTTGGTGTTGCAATCCTCCCAAAAGAAACACAATACTGGGACTGGTAAACAAATTTGAAACAACTGGATCTCAATAAGCTTGTTCATCTAATGTTTAACTAATGTCACCCAAAAATCATTAAGACGTTTGCACTATTGTCAGAGAGCCTAAAGCCATATAGGGTTACGGTTGTTCATCAGTTACAGGAACCAGATAAGGATAAAAGATTGAATGATTGTCGTTGGTTTCAGACGTTCATTGTGCGAAATCCTGACATATTGTCCATCACATGGTTCACAGATGAAGAATGGTTCCATTTATCCGGTTATGTGACGACCGAATAATTTCCAGGAACCTGTGGCCACCGAGATCTCCGGATTTCTTCTTTCATGGGGTTACTTAAAAGACAGGGTTTACGCCACACGTTTGGACGATCTGAAGCACAACATCACACAGAGATTCAAGCTATTGACAAAAGAGTTCGAGTGGCCAGTAACATGGAACGACAGTGCCTTATGCAGGATGGAGGACATTTTCAACATTTGCTATAGAGGAATCTCCCAAAATTCCTCTACATTTTAGGTATAATAAGTTGTCGCTAGCACAATTCGTTTTGAAACAATTAATCACTATATAAATCACTCTGTATAATTGGATGTAAACACTCCAGTCAACAATGGGATTTCCACTCCACACAGCAACAACAGTATTCGTTATTGCACTCCACAGACGACAATGACAATTTACTTGGGCTATTGAGAACAACAATATGCTGCTAATCTTAACTAATGTTCACAAAGCACTATTTACAAATCATAACTGTCAGTTCTCAGTTCACGGTTCCTTTGCCTTGGCTAGTTCTTCTAGCTCAGTCACCCGAGTTCACAGTATCTCGAACCCCAGACCTTCAGAGACAATCCACTGAACTTCGAACTCAGGTCCCCCAACTGCGGTCCACTGCACTCAAACTGAGGACTTCCGGCTCACAGTTACGGACACAACTCAAGTTGAACTCCGG
>JAJSOF020000003.1:194852957-194892957 GCA_025594305.2 Periplaneta americana | reverse complement strand
TTACATTCCCTTTCTCTCTTATACCGAATTTTGCACACCTCTACTCCCTCCTACTTATCTGTCCGATTCCACAGTCTTTCTCGGTATCATAACTTAAATACTCGGTCACAATAAAACACGCTAGAAATACCAATGCACACATCATCTCTTTATTCTTCATCTTTCACTGTTGCTACTTCTCGTCACTGGAATTCTCTGCCGCCTGAAGTCAAGGGCTGCCGAACTTTAATTTCCTTTAAATGTAAATTAGAAAAATATCTTATGATGAGTTGCCAGATCTAAAGCATTGCAAATACGTATATAATGGAATGTGTTCCACTGTATTTATTTTTATTTTTTTTGTTTCTTATTTTTATTGTGTAATCATGTAAATCGTGTTTATTTATCACTTAACACCAATATGTATACCACTGTGTTGTTTTTATTATTAATCTATTTTTGTGTACATTTTATTCAATTGTCAGTTTCTGGTTTAATTATGTGAATCCTACTTACTTGTAATCTAATATTAATATATATATATATACTAATGTGTTTATTTTTATTTTTACTGTGTACATTTTTATTGAATTATCGGCTTCTGTTTTTATGTGATTCGTATTTGATTCTAACAATATTAATATGTATTCCACTATGTTTATTTTTATTCTATGAGGTAAATTTTTATGTAACTACCTTTTTGATCTCATTATGTACCTAAATTGTATCTGTATGTAATTACTTAATTCCGATCCTGTTTTATGTTCAAGTATGTAAGCAAGTTTTAATCCTGCTTGAGTGTAAGAGAAGGCCTTACGGCCTCAACTCTGCCAGGTTAAATAAAGCCATTATTATTATTATTATTATTATTATTATTATTATTATTATTATTATTATTATCAACTCCGGATCAGCATGAACACGTGCCTGCCACTTGAGTTACTCCGGTGACTGATGTATCTATTAAACGTTACTCTTCTTCAACACTTAGGCGTACTCGATCTAACGTCCAGATAAAATGTTAGAGTAGAAAAGCAGAGGGCATGGAATTCATAAAAGAAAACTCATATTTGAACATAGGCGAACGTATCCGATTATGCTTCAGATTCTTTCGAACTGTGTGATTGCTCTACTAAGTGGAAAATAAGAAGAAAGAAGTCAGTCATTTGTCAACTGCAGACAGACGAAGGTCTGTGTTTGAAGAGCAGACTCCACGATTTAACGGAGTCTTATTTCTCCGGGGATCATTTTATATTTTCTTACTTGGCAGTTACTTGAAGATATATTTGTAAAATGAAACCTCTCGCCAATCCCAACAACGGCTCTCCACTGCAATGTTCCCATCTTTCTGCCTACCATTTCGATGGCTTCTGCCGTCATTTGTCATACTCGACTTCATCTCGAGCCCGAGAAATTTAATTAATCCTCACAATAATTCAGATCCAGTGATTTATTTTCTAAGCAGCTCCTAATGGTTAATAAATGTACTTCTTACTCGAGAAGATAAGTAATTATCTATCATCTTCCCGACCAACAGCGGACGGATAAAATACTGGACTTGTTTAATAGCATTGTAATAATGTACAAAAATGTACAAGTGCAAACAACTTGGCTATAGCCTACTATTTCACACAACTCATATATTAGTAGTAATAATAATAATAATAATAATAATAATAATAATAATAATAATAATAATAATAATACTTATAAAATTATTTACAAATAGCTTTTAAGGAACCCGCAGGTTCATTGCCGCCCTCACATAAGCCCGCCATCGGTCCCTATCCTGTGCAAGATTAATCCAGTCTCTACCATCATATCCCACCTCCCTCAAATCCATTTTAATATTATCTTCCCATGTACGTCTCGGCCTCCCCAAAGGTCTTTTTCCCTCCGGCCTACCAACTAACACTCTATATGCATTTCTGGATTCGCCCATCCGTACTACATGCCCCGCCCATCTCAAACGTTTGGATTTAATGTTCCTAATTATGTCACGTGAAGAATAAAATGCGTGCAGTTCTGCGTTGTGTAACTTTCTCCATTCTCCTGTAACTTCATCTCTTTTAACCTCAAATATTTTCCTAAGAACCTTATTCTCAAACATCATTAATCTCTCTCCCTCTCTCAAAGTGAGAGTTCAAGTTTCACAGCAATAAAGAACAACCGGTAATACTGGGTGTTCAGTTCAAAAAGTGTCATGGCTAGCTGTATGCCGTCATGTGGCTAGCCGATGAGCCTAGAGAATTCAATCTTCCTACACTTCCGCAGAGGTGTATAAACTGTGAGGCAGAGAAGTTGCCTAGCAAGTACGGCGTTCATTCTGAAGAGTACGTACCGATACGTACGGTAACGCCGGTAGTGGCAGGAATGTGAACTGTTTGGAAATACGTACTGTCGGGATATGGGGAGAGGGTTAAGACGATTACTTACGTATTTGTTGACATTAACTTCGACGGTCAACATGGACACGGAGCATTTGATTTGTGTTGTGGAATGTTACCGTACGCAACCGATGATAACAAATACCCTGCGTACTACTTGCCGGCGCAAAACACAGTTCGAAAGAGGTTATGGTAGCACACAGACCGTACAGACCGCCATCTGTTGCTATGACGTTCAAGTTATACCGTACACGTTCTCAAGTTCAGATTGAAGAACGCCTTAAGTAATAGGCAACTTCTCTGACATATAAGCTGAAACTCGCTTCAAATCGGTGACCCAACAACAGTGACGTCATGATACACTTTGAAATGAACACCCAGTATAACTGTTTTATAAATTCTAACTTTCAGATTTTTTGACAGCAGACTAGATGACAAAAGCTTCTCAACCGAATAATAACAGGCATTTCCCATATTTATTCTGTGTTTAATTTCCTCCCGAGTGTCATTTATATTTGTTACTTTTGCTCCAAGATATTTTAATTTTTCGACCTCTTCGAAAGATAACTCTCCAATTTTTTATACTTCCATTTCGTACAATATTCTGGTCACGAGACATAATAATATACTTTGTCTTTTCGGGATTTACTTCCAATCCTATCCCTTTACTTGCTCGCAGTAAAATTCCCGTATTTTCCCTAATCGTTTATGGAATAGTATGGTGTAATACAATACAATCTATATATATATATATATATATATATATATATATGTGTATATATATATATATATATATATATATATATATATATAATTTGAATTGGTAATGGAAATTACGGGAAAACGGCTGAACGGATTTTAATGAGTGACCCCTCATTTTCATGCCTGGAGTCCAAAGTTTTTCGGAAAAGTAGTAGTTTTCAGTGAAATGTTAATTTTCCTACATAATTTTCCTATTTTCCAAAATCCATCTGTTGCCAGTTTTGAGAACTAATTTTATCGAATCACGGCCGACTTGATTGAATTTCAGAACAAAAACACACTACAATAAACAATAGGCTATTACACGAAGGCCATGACCTGCAGGATTGACGTCATATTTAGAGCTCAATTCAATTTGTTATTAAAAGCTGATTCTGCAGTGTATAATTCTCTGAGTACAGCTGTGTATTGGATATTCAAATCTACGAAACTTGAGGTGGTATGATGACATTATTACCATTAGAAATTAAATATTATTATAGTTAATATCATGATGCATCTATTTTTCATTAATTGTACATAATATTGATGCTATATTGATGACATGAACGTGAAACGTTTTGAGGTTATGTAAGTAAATGTAGAGAATATCTTAATTTAGATCTTCATTTCTATAATTTACTGAGTGGCTGCTATATATAACTACAAAACGTAAGTAAGATAATAATATTGTTATTAAAAATCAAATATTTTTGTACTTATTAACCCAGTGGGGTTGGGTCTTTTCATATACTTAATGGCGGTGTAGTGTAGATATTGATATGTGTCATTGTCTTCAGTATTGGCTCGAGAGAGCGCAAAAATTACTGTTCCTAAGGAAAGATAAAAGGTATTACTTACTGATAAAATAAGAGGCCTAGAAAATTTTGTAGTCTCCAGATCATTTCAGCAAGATCTCTTAGTAGGATAAAATGATTTTACGCTCTACATTTCAAGTTCTACATGCAGCAGCTATGCGAAAATGCTATTGTTCGAAAGCTTAGCAAACCTGACATTTTTTTAACTTCTGCCAACAATCCACAATGACCTGAAATAGCTACTGCTATCGTCCTGACATTGATACTTGCATTTTCGCGTTGAAACTCAAAAACTGAAGTTGGATAGATTCAAGAAAAAATATTTGGCCTAAAAAAATCCATTGAGAGGGAATATGTTTCATTATTATGGAAGCAAATAACTATCAAAAAGACAAGTATTCTTCATTGAAAATAAATCTGAAAAATTTTTATTTGAACGTCTAACGAACTTAGTTTGCAGCAGCATTTGCTGCACAAGCCACTAGTACAATATAATACGACACACAGTAATATGTTATGCAGTGGAATGTAACAACGAAGTCTCTACTCTCTGTTGGAATCAGTCGTAATCTCTCGAGACAGCAGGCAGGTGGTACGGGTCCACCTGGCCGATGAGGTGTGAAAGTGTTTCGCTGTACGTATGCCACTGCTCCACTGCGACACCCTAGTATCCGATGTCCAAGACAGTTTGGTCGTGGGACAATCGCGTTAGCTCCCTTCGTAACAGGGAAGCGCTCTTCGTATTAGAGACTCTAGAATTGACACGTGAGAAATGGAGGTACAGTCCGTTAAAGTGCTGCGTGCCACTCTAAAATTTTCCTCTTACTTTGATCTAACCTCCAACACTTTAAGCTTAAAACAGTGACTTTAGAAAGTTTTATTTGGCCTACTTCAATCACCTGAAATAAACGACGGCGTTCCAGACGTCAAAACCATTGGCTGCTATACCAGCGAATAGGGATTACAAAGAATGGACACTGAGCGAATTTTCCTGTGTTTTGTTTCTCTGTGCGCCGGCGTTTAGTTCCACTTTCAAGCGTTAGAGGTTAGTGTAATCGAGCATACGCTAAGATAATAATTGAGTATAGAGTTGAGACACAGGATCCAAACATCGCCTACCTTATTGCATAATCCAGTAACGCTTTGCTTCAAATAAATTCAAGTTAACAGCTTTTCCTTATTTCTCAGTGACAGACTAGTTGTAATAATACTTTTTAATATTTCAGATATAATAAATTATATTATAATAGTAATATGCGTTACAAGAGCGGTATGTTGAAGTTTTCATGTTCGAGGAGAAGTTTGAAAAAGAGAAACGTAGTTGAGCTTATTTAATTTCCGAGAATTGAAAGAAAACATATCGCTCGTGTATCGTACACTATTTTGTGTGAAGATCGTTTATTACATACCTGAAAGAGGAATTTCTAATTAGTTGCAATGAAATCTCCATCTTGGTTTCTGTTCAATGACGGCAAATTTGTAAAACAAAAATATCTATCTTCAACATTGTTGCTTAAAAATTTTTCTGTTTTTACTATACTCCAGCAGGCGGTGATATACGTCTGTTTTTTTCCCCAGTCTATAAATGCGAACTTAAAACAAACGGTAAGGTTATGTAATGATTTTTGCAAATATTTAAAAACAATAATTAACAGTGCAATTTAGGTGAAATTGCAGTGGTAAGTTTCCAATTTATAATTATTACTCAATTCAACGTCTCTAAAAAACAATATGTTAAAAGCCTAAAGCAGTAAAATCAATATGTCACTTAAGCGGTAAGAAGAGGGAAATTGTTATGTGTGTTAGGTTGGGAATACTGAATGTGGAATTTTAGACTTTCCACGGATTGGTTTTGTGCGGAAACCAAGCAAATACGCACGATCTCGCACAAAATAATATAATCTATATATATAATTTGAACTGGTAATGGAAATTACAGGAAAACGGCTGAACGGATTTTAATGAGTGACCCCTCATTTTCATGCCTGACATCCAAAGTTTTTCGGAAAAGTAGTAGTTTTCAGTGAAATGTCAATTTTCCTACATAATTTTCCTATTTTCCAAAATCCATCTGTTGTCAGTTTTGAGGACTAATTTTATTGAATCACGGCCGACTTGATTGAATTTCAGAACAAAACACACACTGCAATAAACCAAACAATAGGCTATTACACGAAGGCCATGACCTGCAGGATTGCCGATATATTTAGAGCTCAATTCAATTTGTTATTAAAAACGGATTCTGCAGTGTATAATGTTCTGAGTACAGCTGTGTATTCGATATTCAAATCTACGAAACCTGAGGTGGTTTGACGACATTATTACCATTAGAAATTAAATATTATTATAGTTAATATCATGATGCGTCTATTTTTCATTAATTGTACATTGATGCTATATTGATGACTTGAAAGTGAAACGTTTTGAGGTTATGTAAGTAAATGTAGAGAATACCTTAATTTAGATCTTCATTTCTATAATTTACTGAGTGGTTGCTATATATAACTACAAAACTTAAGTAAGATAATAATATTGGTATTAAAAATCAAATATTTTTATACTTATTAACCCAGTGGGGTTGGGTCTTTTCATATACTTAATGGCGGTGTAGTGTAGATATTGATATGCGTCATTGTCTTCAGTATTGGCTCGAGAGAGCGCAAAAATTACTGTTCCTAAGGAAAGATAAAAAGGTATTACTTACTGATAAAATAAGAGGCCTAGAAAATTTTGTAGTCTCCAGATCATTTCAGCAAGATCTCTTAGTAGGATAAAATGATTTTACGCTCTACATTTCAAGTTCTACATGTAGCAGCTATACGAAAATGCTATTGTTCGAAAGCTTAGCAATCCTGACTTTTTTTTAACTTTTGCCTACAATCCACAATGACCTGAAATAGCTACTGCTGTCGTCCTGACATTGATACTTGCGTTTTCGCGTTGAAACTCAAAAACTGAAGTTGGATAGGTTCAAGAAAAAGTATTTGGCCTAAAAAATCCATTCAGAGGGAGTATGTTTTATTATTATGGAAGCAAATAACTATCAAAAAGACAAGTATTCTTCATTGAAAATAAATCTTAAACAATTTTTATTTGAACGTCTAACAACTTAGTTTGGAGCAGCATTTGCTGCACAAGCCACTAGTACATTATAAAATTAAGTATCAAATTCGTTTAATATTTGTATATAATATAATATAGATATATGGTTTTACTTCTCGTAAGAGTTTTGTTTTTCCATTTTCACTGCTATCAAATCATTACATATTTTAATTGTTGTTGGGGTCAACGTCTCGATATTATAAAAGAACTCTAGACTCTAGACACTACAGATAATGAGGGATTTATTATTTTATGGATCCAATTTATTTTATATGAGTATATAATGTACCTAGATGTATTAATTATATGTGTTATATTTCCGCTGTGTCGACTGCTAGCTGGTGTGATGTCAGCGCCGACTCTAGGGAGAAAGCAGAATCTCACGCTCTAGCTGGCGTGAAGGTCATTGAAATCAGTCCGGCTACATCAAAGGTACCGACGCGAAGTGTCCATACTTACTTACCTATACGCTGGCTGTACTTTCCAGAAATTCCGGGACCGTACAACAAATTAGATATGAACCCAGATTATTGTAAAAGTTTTTTGGGGGTAAAAATGTTCCTGTTCGAGGGAATGTAACAGTGGCGACCTCAAAATTTTAGATTTTAGGGGCATTCATGCCGATAAAACTTAATTTGGACAACCCTGAGTAAAACGCGGCCATAAACCCCATAATATGTGGAAGAAACTTATAGAAGTCCGATTAACTTAGATTTTTCAAGTTTTTTTACTTAATAATACATAGACCTCAAATAAATACATATATACAGTAGGCTACGTACAAATTTTTTGCAGTGCTTCTTCTATCTCACGAGAAGAAACACGGGCTATTCCATATGAAATCAATCAGTAAAAACCTCGCATTTTTTAATACTCTAATTTTTTCCTATTTATACAAAGTACTGAGGAGAGTGCATTTTCAAAAATATGCTATCGAAAGTCAAACGGTTTTCGTACTATTGAGCGACAAATTTAGCGTATTTTATGAAAATAAGCCTCTTTCGGCGCTCAGAACTCTGGAACCATTTACTGCAGAACATTGAACGGGAGCTCATTTTGAAGCTGACATTTGGTAGATCATGATAAGAAGTAATACTTATTTTTATTGTATACAGAGAGACAGATAATCTGATTTTACGTACTTTTAGGCTTTTGGCCATTTATAAAAACGTAAAAAATATTGAGAAAAACCTTGCATTAGTAAGAGGGATTCGGCATGTTTGGTTAGTGGCTCGGCAATAAGTTTTGAGGGTATTAAATAAATTATTTTCACACGCCTGGACTTGAACGGCGCATTACCGCACGCACTGGCCGAGAGCTGAAGATAAGCGAGCGTCGGGCGTCATTTTACTCCTGTGTTTATGAAAACCTGTGATAAAGCTAGCCCAGCTATGCGCTACTAGACGAAACATTACGAGTTTGTCCCTGGCCTTGCTTGCCTCGGCTAGCTCCCGCCTCACAGTCAGCTGGTTAGCTCACGCGCGCACTATTTATTTTCTTTATTTGATATTTTCAATACTTTCTTATCAACGGTGCACCAGTAAAAATATGCGTTTATTTGTACTTTCAATGCGGAATCTAACCATATATTTTAAAAATATTTGTTCGTGGGCAAAGGCGTCTTAATGAAGAAAAATCTAAATTTCTCCATTTCCATAAAAGTAAGAAAAACTGTTTTCATGTCAATATAAACTTTAACTTCTCAGCATCAAAATAAACCATGATTTTGATCATTGGGTGAAAGGGTTTCTTGAGCCACAACAGTTTAAAGTTGCTAATTTTATGAAAATACGATACATTTAAATATTTTTAATTTAAAAACTATGAAGTTCTGATGCCTCAAACTTTGCACAAAGCATTGTATCACAGTTGTCAACGGACAGAAAAAGTTTCATTGTATTTAAAAATTGCAATGTCAATTTCTCTATATTTCGGTCGATTTGAGCTGGTATAGCCCACATATATTCACCAACGCGAAAGGTTGCTCACGTTATACAACGACGTAGGGTTTTAGATTCGTAGAGAGTTACATTCATTGTACACTACAGTGTTGTTCAAAGGTCAGGGTAATTTTGAAATCACTGCAAATTTATTGAACGGCTTAAAAAATATTTCCATTGACAAAGAAATAAAGCTTGAAGCTATGATAGAATTTTAAATTATTTATTTATTTAATGTCGAGGCATTTACAATGTCATTTGTCTTATTTTAAATTATGTATTTTCGATTGCTTGAAAAAATGTTTATTTAATTAATAATTGTAACACGCATTGTGTTCTTCACGTAACATAATTGAAGAGGTGGATTTCAAATTGTCCTAAATTATTATTATTTTTTTTTTTTAAGATTTCAACTTGCTTTATTCACGTTTTAATTTATACTTTTTAATCCTACACATAACTATGTAAGTTTATTTAACAGACTATCCTAAGTTTTGACTAGTGTCTGCATATGTTCTTTTCAAAAGTATCTAAGGGTGTCAAATTCATTTTATCAGTTTTTGTCAATTTTATCATAACTTGTCATTTGGACTTAGGGCAGTTTGGAATCTACCACTTCAATTAGGAACATTAAATCCAGACGTTTGAGATGGGCAGGGCATGTAGCACGTATGGATGAATCCAGAAAGGCATATAGAGTGTTAGTTGGGAGACCTAAGGGAAAAAGACCTTTTGGTGGCTGAGAGTTTCAGTCTCCCCAAAGACCTTATTCCTCCGGACTCTCAAATAAACTAACATATATATATATATATATATACAGATTCACCCATACGTGCTACATGCCCTGCCCGTCTCAAACGTCTGGATTTAATGTTCCTAATTATGTCAGGTGAAGAATACAATGTGTGCAGTTCTGTGTTGTGTAACTTTCTCCATTCTCCTGTAACTTCATCCCTCTTAGACCCAAATATTTTCCTAAGCACCTTATTCTCAAACACCTTTGGAGTTGTGAGATAAAAAGAATTGTCATTTATTATATTAATTATGTATTATATTGTATTGTATGCTTTGTATTGTATTTTATTGTATTGTATTAATTATGTTATATTAATAGCAATGTAGTAATTTTCTATCATACTGGTTGAGTGGAAGAGAAGGTCGAATTGCCTTAACTCTGCCAGTTATTATTATTATTATTATTATTATTATTATTATTATTATTATTATTATTATTATTATTATTATTATTATTAACCTCTGTTCCTCTCTCTGAGTGAGAGTCAAAGTTTCACAACCATACAGAACAACCGGTAATATAACTGTTTTATAAATTCTAACTTTCAGCTTTTGACAGCAGACTGGATGACAAGAGCTTCTCAACCGAATAATAACACGCATTTCTCATATTTATTCTGCGTTTAATTTCCTCCCGAGTAGCATTTATATTTCTTACTGTTGCTCTAAGATATTTGAATTTTCACACCTCTTCAAAGGATAAATTTCCAATTTTTATATTACCATTTCTTACAATATTCTGGTCATGAGACATAATCATATAGGCCTCCTTTGTCTTTTCAGGGTTTACTTCCAAACCTATCTCTTTATAAAACGCATGCAGTTCTGCGTTGTGTAACTTTGTCAATTCTCCTGTAACTTCATCCCTCTTAGCCCCAAATATTTTCCTAAGCACCTTATTCTCAAACACCCTTAACCTCTGTTCCTCTCTCGAAGTGAGAGTCCAAGTTTCACAACCATACAGAACAACCGGTAATATAACTGTTTTATAAATTCTAACTTTCAGCCTTTTTGAGAGCAGACTGGATGGTAAAAGCTTCTCAACCGAATAATAAGAGGCATTTCTCATATTTATTCTGCGTTTAATTTCCTCTCGAGTGTCATTTATATTTGTTACTGTTGCTCAAGATATTTGAATTTTTCAACATCTTCAAAGAATAAATCTTTAATTTTTATATTTCCATTTTGTACAATGTTTTGGTCATGAGACATAATCATATACTTTGTCTTTTCAGGGTTTACTTCAAACCTATCTTTACTTTATAAAATGCATGCAGTTCTGTGTTTGTAAATTTTCTCCATTCTCCTGTAACTTCATCCCTCTTAGCCCCAAATATTTTCCTAAACACCTTATTCTCAAAAAATTTAACCTATGTTCCTATATTCAAAGTGGGAAGTCCAAGTTTCACAAATTACAGAACAACCGGTAATATAACTGTTTTATAAATTCAAAACTTTCAGATTTTTGGACAGCAGACTGATGATAAGAGAATTCTCAACCGAATAAGTAACAGGCATTTCTTAATTTATTCTGCGTTTAATTTCCTTTATTTATATTTGTTACTTTGCTCCACGACGTTATTTGGATTTTTCCACCTCTTCAAAGGATAAATTTACAATTTTTATATTTTCATTTCGTACGATATTCTAGTCGCGAGACATAATCATATACTTTGTCTTTCCGGAATTTACTTCCAAACATATCTCTTTACTTGCTTCAAGCAAAATTACCGTGTTTTGCCTATTGGTTTGTGGATATTCTCCAAACATAGTCATCTGCATAGACAAGCAGCTGATGTAACCCAGAGCAGTAGGCCTTCTTTATTAAAACAATAAAATGGCAGCTTAGAGTAAGAATATTGGGGAAAAAAATTTTCTGTGTTTAGTGTCTTGAGGCCTTCTCCGATTTTTATATATTAAAGAACAAAATGGAAAAAAATAATTTTTGCCGAAATTTCAGTACCAAGTCCCCTTAAGGGTTAATCCCAATGGTTAATCCGACTTCAAAACGTTGCTAGAGCTGCCTGAGCATTGTGGGTAAAGCTCCGACTGTAGTGAGTGGGGGACGGAGAATTGCTGTCAAGGCTATATTGAACGTCTCTAAAAATAATATGTTAAAAGCCTAAAGCAGTAAAATCAATAAGACAGTACGCACGATCTCGCACAAACGTTTTATACAGATCGGGGAGAAATCTTAAATAAAGAGAAGAGGATGCGGAAATCTGCATAATGATTAATTTCTGGAGGCCTTTGAGCGGATCATCTTGGCACGACGCTTCGGGTATTTGCATCCCTCAGCAGAGATTAGTGAAATGGATTTATCGAAACTGTTCACTGCATCTCTGCACTACGAACGTTTTGTACACCTTCATATACTCATAATAATATATTAGTTTATTTACTTTTGTATAATGACACGTTTTAAGGTAAGAATGTACTGCCTATCTCGACAATTAATTTCATGAAGTTTGGTGAACGTTACTAAAAAAGATTACAGATATCTGAACAAGATTTTAATGGAAATGATTTTACAATCTTTATTTTTATAATATTTACTACAAAGTTAAAAGTGTTAACAGATATTGAGATACAATAAAAAATAAAAAAAAGACGTAAAACCGAAAAAATTATTTTGGTGAATTTTTTTAAAAACTGTTCATCCAAAGTTAATGAAAATTTTGTGTGCATTAACCGGACCCAAAATACTAAAAACGGGAATGAATTTTGCTATAACATTCTTGGACATACTTAAAAAAATATTAATGCTCCCTGCGTTCCAAAAATATGGTATAGCAACAAACAAAACAAGTTTGATTATTGCGCTTGCGTGCACGAATTGTTTCGCGGTGTGGTATTCTGTTCAGAAGTGAAGGGGCTATCAGGCAGTGCAGTTGTGAATGTTTCTAGTCATCAAACTATAATATTTAAATAGTTCATTATGAACAGAAATCAAATGGGCACCTGCTGTGTTGTTCCTGTTGCAGAAAATGCAACACCAACCCAGTCAATTTTGAATAGAACGTCTAAGGCACAATATTGATTTTAGGGAGGTGGGATATGATGGTAGGGACTGGATTAATCTTGCTCAGGACAGGGACCAATGGCGGGCTTATGAGGGCGGCAATGAACCTCCGGGTTCCTTAAAAGTCGCAAGTTAAGTAAGTAAGTAAGTAAGTAAGGCACAACAGTCGTCAAAAACGGGTTGTAATTTATTGCAGTTTTTATGTTAATTTGCCTCTCTTGAAACAATGTTTGTTTCATTTTTTTTCTTTTAATAATTTGACATCATACATAATGAAATGTACCAAATTTTTATGTTTTTCTTATGTTAATTTATCAATGAAATAAGTATCTAGAAGATTTATTAAAGTTACATTATATTACTGAGAACTTTAACAAACGTATGCCATATTTTGGAACAGAATTAATGACATCTTTCTATACTATATTTTGGAACAGAGACAGTACTAAATTTTAGAATAAAAAAAATTGTGGGATTTTAAAAATATCATATCTCAATACATGTTAACATTTTTCAACTTGTGAGAGATATTATTAAAGATTCATTCGTTCATAGTATTCTACCCAAGGGCAGGTCTTTCACTGCAAACCCAGCATTCTCCAGTCTTTCCTATTTTCTGCCTTCCTCTGTGTCTCCATGTACGATCCGATATCTCCTTCTGCCCCTTTATCCCATCTGCCTAACTCTTCTTCAGTTCACCATTCCTTCCAGTGCATCCTTCAGTAGGCAGTGACCTGAAGTCTTGTATAATATACCTGCATTTGTGCCCTAACTCTAAGCTGCAGATGTTTTTCATAATTTTTCCTCATTTCATTTTTTTTTTTTGAAGCGTAGAAATTATATTGAACTTCAAAAATAAAACAACAAACGTCTAAGGACTCAGACGAATATAGGACCACGAATTTATGTTCTATTTTAAACATTCACTCTCTGTAATATGCAGTAATTGAGAAGTAAAGATCAATATTCCAATTTTATTCCGACTAATGCAAAGAAAATACTCAAAGTGAACCTCTAGTTGAAAATACTACTGTATTAGCCCCCGTATAAAAATCTAAGGGTTGTATACGAATTCATTATTTTTATGGAAATAAAGTTTGCTGTTGAACAGAAAACTGCGATGTTGGCACATTAGTCTCTGTTATTTCTCTTTTGACTTAAAAACAGTTAAGCTTAATGAAAACAGTTTTTATAATGTAATTTATTTCTGGAAACTTTAATTGCCTGCCATTCGCATTAGGTCGTCTACAGACAGAGTCTGTCTCTCGTGTACAGAACAACAATAATTCAAGATGCACGAAAGGTGGATCGTCAGAAAATAAACATTCCGAACTTATTCTTCTACAGAGGTCTGAAATAAAAATAGTAGATCACGTCCTGAAGTTAGGACTATAATACTGCAGAATTTGTACGTATTAAAGAGATCGTAGACGAGCAATATTTCCCAATATATGACGCAAAACATTGTGCTGAACGATATCAAACGCTTTGTTAAAATCAAAACATAATCAATAATTTTCTCGACGTGTTATTCAACAACTTGAAATAATAACATTGGAAGAATTTTAATGGCAGATAACACTCACATTGCAGATGCTGCTGATCTCTCCATTTTTATCTGTAATAAAACAGAAGAAAATATTTATTTCCAGATATAGCTGAGAAAATTTCTAAATAGAAACAAGTTACACCGATTCCAGTCGTTATGGGAGCAATGAATCATTATCAAAGTCACTCAAAACACAGCTGGCAAAGCTGACATTAATACTTGTAGGCAATGTGTTACTTTTAATGAAAAATGTAAAATACTGAAGGATTAGCACAGGACAAGTATTGTTCTAGTACTGGAGAGTCCTTAAACTACTCAGAAGTTTAACCAGCCTGAGCTGAATGACCTTTGCATGATCTCTCCCAACATGCAACTAAAGTGTTAGTCTCTAGATTGCAAGAAAAAGGATTACTGAACCCCTACACCAGTCTTGCGATGGTGACTAATAATTGCGAGCGAGAGCTTTTTATGCATTTGCTGCGGGGAGCTCTTTTACCTGTAAACATTGCTAAAGGATGTACAGATCTTAGAACACGGCGCATCATGACGGAACGGAAGCGCTTAAAGCTTTCAGGAAGAGTGGAAGATACAATATTTATGCTTCGAACATGGTGATGAAATCCAGTGTTTGTTGTGTAAAAAATATAATTTGCAAAAAAAGCAACATAAAACGGCATTATGAGACGCAACATGAAAATATATAGGCATTATTGAGGAGAAGCGAGAAATAAATTGATTTCGGAATTGACATCGAAGGTAAATTTTTACATTTGGGTCAGCAGATAGTATCTAGATTCCTTTTATTTCTTTATTTTAAATGTATTATTGATGTTTTATTTGTTGCTTGTTTCTGGATATTTACTTTTATTAGACTACGTGTTTCTTTAATTTAGAAATAATATTTTATCTTTGATTGCACTTTAACTTATACTATTACTAAGCTCAAAAGCTAATTCCCTTTTATTCCAATAACTATTTTTAGGATTTTGAGCAAATATGAACTAAACATTTTGAAAACTTTGATGCAAGGAGCTTTTTAGTAACGTCAATATAAAATATACTTAAAAATATAATTTCAAAACTATTAGACCTAATTGCACCAAATTTTGTACAGATGATATTATTATATTATATAGTTTAAATTTAACATATTTTGGTCGAAATTGTGGAAGTTTTGAAAGTCATATATATCCCCTTAAATGATTGACCCCAAAAATTACGATGGCTCTCAATATCTTAATTTAATCAATTTGTTTTTCGTGTTACGTGCATCTCACAAATCACTCTAAGAAAACTCATTACATAATCAAGACTGGAGAGTAAGGACTACATTTTCGCAAACACACAATCAATATACTCTATTTCAATCAATATTGCCATTATTATTTTTTCAACAAATACTCAAAAGTACTTAGAGATCACACAAGTCGATCAGGTCGACTCTATTAAATTCTCTAATAAATGAAGTGAAGTATTTACATAATAAATAATTGCTTTAAACAAGAAAATGGTTTACATACAATTAACTGTTCCTATTTCTCTTTTTGTTCCTAAAACACCCTTCCTTTGCGATTTGTTTATATATGTACATGTATATTAAATAACTGAGTAATTAGCCCTACTACATAGCCAGAAATTTAGTAACGCAAGTTATTGTAATAATTGCTGCCTTTATTCGCTGCATGTGCATGTACATCCCTGATGTCTACGTTACGTCGCTATGGAGTGGATGTGACATGGCTACGCGCTCGTGATCAAGGTCGAGCTTTCTACCATGATTGGGAGCTAATACCGTCTCATCCCTGCCCTACACAAAAGTTTCATGCTTCCGAAAACGGGAGGAGGGTTTTCTTTCATATTTTACAGAGGAGAATAAGTCTGTTTATTCTCATAACATCTCAGGTCTTCTACAGAAATTAAGGGTTACATTATAATTGGGGACTGGATTTTTATGTAATATCAAGGTGTGAAATATGTACAGGGACATCATTTTATTTTTACTTCAATTTTATTGTATCTGAATTTTTAATGTACTTCACTCCCACCCCCTCTACTAGTAAACTTCCAATGGTTCTCCACACAGAACAGAGGACGCGTGTGCAGTACTGAGTTACTGAGTATAGTACGTTCCAGAAATATGTTCGCGTTTTCCAATGACGAAAGAGTTTTCAATATTGAATCATATTTTCGCACAGGTACTGTCGTCCGTTTGCCTACGTCGCATCCTGGTTTCCCCACCTGCTTCTGTTCGCCTCTCTGTAAAATCTAGTAGCTAGGCTGTCTTAGCTCTTTACTGAAAAAAACATTAATTTCTGTTAGGAATTGGACGTCTGCGTAATATTATACAACTGTTTAAAATAACTTCAATAAAAGGGCCTCGTTAAGTAATTAACTGTCACGTGATTCCACCTCCTTTCTACGACCCTGCGACAAAACCACTTGGACGGACAGTAGATAGCATGTCTGAGTAATTGTATCTTTTCGGATCGGGCAGAAGTGAAGATTGAATTTACAGTACGTAAGGTACTCATTTATAGAGTAGGTACAGAATTATTTCAACATGAGTTACTAGTACGAAGGACGAAACTGGCAATTGGAATTAGGTACAATAGTCTATAGTGCGATATTATGCACAAAAGAACTGAAGCCTGTATCGAAATTAACGGCCAGCATTTTCAAAAATGTGTTTAACTATCCATATTATGATTATTTTTCAATTTAACTTCATTCTCTATATTGTAACAGTACAATGTACACTGCATAATTAATACGTCCGAAGGGATAGCTCAATTCGTGAGTAAAAACACTAAGTGTTAATACAGTACTGTATTTTGATTAAACAAAAACCTAATGAAAATTATCAAACTCAAAATCGCGATACTTCCTAGTTTACGTAAATGGATGAACTACTTTTCTTCCCTCCTGTACCTAGTAGAGTGATTTGTATTTTACGCCAGTATCATCTAACTCCAGTCTTGGAAGGGGGAGCAAGCGGTGTTTCCGGTTGTAGACCTTAATCCAAGGATATAGCCAGGTTAATATTAAAAATGTTAGTAAAAATAAAATGATGTCCCTGTACATATTTATGTAATAAAAATAAGCCGAATATGTACCAAAATATGTAAAATCATGAAAATATTTAATATCAATATCTAGCAGGTATAGAATAGGTAAGACTCTCCAGTTGTGATTTCATAGAGAACCCGACTTTTTTACCGCACACTTGACACATTACTATTTTTCCATCTGTAGTGAAAGCTTCGTCCATTGCAACCCATGATTTTATTTTTGTCGTTAGGGTTGAGATACAGGGACTATTTTAGTTACTTAAAAGCAGTAGATATACTCACGTGCACTTTATAGGTATTGTAAGTACTAAAACTAGAGAACTGAGTGAAATGAATGACACAACAGTACTGCAAACACTGTTTCGCTTTACTGGATTAGGAGAAAATAAGAAGAGATGTGGGACACATGCATTTTAACTGCTCCCTGTAAGAAACAAGTATCTAATAAAACCTCAAAATATAGGCATTTACAAACTGTTGTTTGAAAAGTGACATTCCTGTCTCATTCAGAAGGGTAGGATTATTCCAACCGAGAACCATACTTTCTAATTTCTCGGAAAATCCCATTTACGTATAGGTCTACTAAATTTAAAATAAATAGGTCAAGCAATAACCTGAAAGTCTCATGTCAAACTGGACGTGGGTTTTCCTGGAAGAATTAGGAAGAGGGTGGATAAGGTTGCAAATTGCATGGGAACGGCTTGTTAAGACGTGTGCAGAACAATTATTGTCCAAGACAAATCATGTCGTCCTCATCCCACTCCACCGCATGAAGGCAACGCTACTTTCTGAGTGATTTTTAAAATACAAGGTAGTTTTATGAGAAAGGTTGCCTTTTGTTCACTCATATTTACAGTGGGCGGTATTGGGTGAGTGCCTTTATTACTTCCTGGAACTAAGGACGTTATGTAGTATCCTTTCTTGGGTAGGTTATAGTAATATGCGTTACAAGAGCGGTATGTTGCATTTTTCACGTTCGAGGAAAAGTTTGAAAAAGCGAAACGTAGTTGAGCTTTTTTAATTTCCGAGAATTGAAAGCAAACATACCGCTCGTGTATCGTACATTATTTTGTGCGAAGATCGTTTATTACATACCTGGAAGAGGAATTTATAATTAGCTGCAATGAAATCTCCATCTTGGTTTCTGTTCAATGACGGCAAATTTGCGAAACAAAAATATCTATCTTCAAGATTGTTGCTTTAAAATGTTTTCTGTGTTTACTATACTCCAGCAGGCCGTGATATACGTATGTCTTTTTTTCCTCCAGTCTATGATGAGTCTGGAATCTTGTTGATTTTTTTTCACGGCTTCCTTAATGTTACTTGCATCACGAATGCAGTAACTTTAGTGGAGTTGTAGAGTTTACTTAATTTTTGTACATATTTAAAAACAATAATTAACAGTGCAATTTAGGTGAAATTGCAGTGGTAAGTTTCAATTTATAATTATTACTATATTGAACGTCTCTAAAAATAATATGTTAAAAGCCTAAAGCAGTAAAATCAATATGTCACTTAAGCGGTAAGAAGAGGGAAATTGTTGTGTGTGTTAGGTTGGGAATACTGAATGTGGAATTTACGACTTTCCGTGGATTGGTTTTGTGCGGAAACCAAGCAAGTACGCATGATCTCGCACAAAAAGGCTTTTAAATCTGTGTATTTCAAATTGTAAACTTCCCCAGCAGATTTTTTTTTCCTTTCAGAGAAGTAAAAATAAATAAAACCCCTAAATATGTAGATTTATGTAATACCAAGCCATAATATTATATAATGTGGGGTGAATATGTAAAAATATGTAGTATCAAATTTTAATATATTAATGGTAATTACAATATTCGCAAAGATTTATTATTTATATAAGGTTAGGTTGAAAGGAATATAATATGTAATTACATAAAAATCCGGTCACTAATTATAATATAGTGCAAATGATTGGCGTTTACTTGTAGACAGTTCTAAGCGCAGCTGAAGTGTGTTTTACTACATAGTAACAAATGTGTTACATAGCAATCAGTTTATGACTGCATGTGTTTACGTTTGTACCAGTGAAGAAATTGAGACTATACTGCATTTTAATGTTTATTACTCAGCTAATTTTAAGAGGCTTTATTACTGTTTGTGTTTCAGTTTGTATTACTGAAGAAATTTAGAATATATTGTAATTTAATCTTTATTGCCCAGATAATTTGAAGACAGTTTAATCAAATATCTCCCCACACACGCTATAAGGTAAATAAGAAAAAAATGAAAATTTAAATTTTGATATTACGTCGATTGTAAAAAAAACAGAGCTTTGAGAAAATAACTAACCTCAGATCTGAAATTAGCACCTACGAATTACGATGAAAGAGTAATGGAACGGAGAAAATTCTCTCCGGCGCCGGGATTTGAACCCGGGTTTTCAGCTCTACGTGCTGATGCTTTATCCACTAAGCCACACCGGATAAAACTCCGACGCCGGTTAGAATCGTCTCAGATTAAGCTCCAACTCTTGGGTTCCCTCTAGTGGCCGCCCTCTGCACTACGTCATAGATGTCTATGAACGCAGGACCGAAGTCCATACATGTGCTGAGGTGCACTCGATATGAGTGACTAGTTGGCCGGGATCCGACGGAATAAACGCCGTCTTAAATCACGAAGTGATTTACGCATATCATATATATTATTTTAATGTACCGAAGTACATATGATATTTCCATGCAGATATTCTGCGTCATCATACGATGAAAGAGTAATGGAACGGAGAAAAATTGTCTCCGGCGCCGGGATTTGAACCCGGGTTTTCAGCTCTACGTGCTGATGCTTTATCCACTAAGCCACACCGGATACAACTCCGACGCCGGTTAGAATCGTCTCAGCACATGTATGGACTTCGGTCCTGCGTTCATAGACATCTATGACGTAGTGCAGAGGGCGGCCACTAGAGGGAACCCAAGAGTTGGAGCTTAATCTGAGACGATTCTAACCGGCGTCGGAGTTGTATCCGGTGTGGCTTAGTGGATAAAGCATCAGCACGTAGAGCTGAAAACCCGGGTTCAAATCCCGGCGCCGGGGAGAATTTTTCTCCGTTCCATTACTCTTTCATCGTATGATGACGCAGAATATCTGCATGGAAATATCATATGTACTTCGGTACATTAAAATAATATATACCTACGAATTAGTTAATAACAGCTGTTTATAGAAATGCAACAAAATTTTTGTTGGCCAGTGTTAATTGGTACGTCGAACGTGGGTCACCTGATTCCGAGGGCCTCACAGAGATAAGAATTAAGTACGTGAAATATTGTCATCTAATAACTTTGAACCTGAAAAATTAAGAGTGCTAACTCTGATTGAGGTTCTGGCTGATATGTACATATATTATCAGGCAGTACATCTCACTTGACGATATGTGTCACAGGAAGAAAGGGACCTATTGCATAAAAAATACTAGTAAAAAGTGAACATTTACCAATATATGAATGACAAACGACAGGTCTTAATGATTTCTGTTCTATGACAGAATTTTACCAATTTGTCAAGACTAGCATATTTTACAAGTGAAAGGCAGCAATACTGACGAATTCTGTTTTAGAATATCGTGAAGAAAGTAGTGTTATAATACTAAAATCAGTTATAAGTGCTATTTAATTTTGCATTAATTTAATTAAGAAAGAAGAAAGACGATTTTAGTCTGTGATACACACAAAATATTCGACATTTATGTGTTTCATTGTTGTAAAAATTTCACGAAATTTTCTTTTCTTGGGTAATGAAATACAGTTCTACCGCCACTACAGGAAAAGGTGGTAAACGCCATTATTTACAATTTACCATGCAGTCCAGCGAGACAGCAGGGGACACTCGGCTAATTCCGCAATATTAAGATGTATATTTTTATCAAAATGTTTATTGAAAAATATTATCAAGGTATGCAGACATAGTCGAAACCTTTCATTACCAAATGAGATAGAGAGACCTATCAAAATGCAAATATATTTAGCTGTACATACATTACAGACGAAAAAGAACTCGGGTAATTTCGCAACAGTGCGGATAAATCCGCAGTAGTAATTAATTATGAAATACATTACGAAAGTAACATAAAAGGAACTATTCATATGTAACAATGCTCATTTCCTTCACAGCTGTGTAGCATAACACGAAAAACAGCCAACTTTCGATGTTTCACTGTATTGCCGACAGAGGTGTCTACTAATATCCTTGATTTTTTTATAGCACTGCAGAGGACATGCCTCCTGTTGACAGCCTCTCAAAACCTACGTTCACGCTATTGTAAAGCCGCAGTAAAATCATATATGCACTACTGCGGAATTAGCCGAGTTTCCCCTACATTTCTTTCACAGCCCATTTTTATGGTTAATTGTAACTTTTTGTACGGTATATGCAATTTATTACAAGCACCGATAGGACATCTTTTTAATATATTACGTAGAACAAGAGGGAACGAAAATTACAATATTACAAAAATGTCGAATATTTAATTACCTCTTATGAAAATTAATGCTCAAAGACAGTGAGAAGTAACTGGGTTGGTAGAGTGGAAGAGAAGGCCTGATGGCCTTATCTCTACCAGGTTAAATAAATAAATAAATAAATAAATAAATAAATAGATAGATAGATAGATAGATAGATAGATAGATAGATTAGATAGATAGATAGATAGATTAGATAGATAGATAGATAGATTAGATAGATAGATAGATTAGATAGATAGATAGATTAGATAGATAGATTAGATAGATAGATTAGATAGATAGATTAGATAGATAGATTAGATAGATTAGATAGATAGATTAGATAGATAGATTAGATAGATAGATTAGATAGATAGATTAGATAGATAGATTAGATAGATAGATTAGATAGATTAGATAGATAGATAGATAGATAGATAGATAGATAGATAGATAGATAGATAGATAGATAGATAGATAGATAGATAGATAGATAGATAGATAGATAGATAGATAGATAGATAGATAGATAGATAGATAGATAGATAGATAGATAGATAGATAGATAGATAGATAGATAGATAGATAGATAGAATGTTAAATGTTATGTTTTATTTAACGACGCTAGCAACTGCAGAGGTTATATCAGCGTCGCCGGATGTGCCGGAATTTTGTCCCGCAGGAGTTCTTTTACATGCCATTAAATCTATTGACATAAGCCTGTCGCATTTAAGCACACTTAAATGCCATCGACCTGGCCGGGATCGAACCCGCAACCTTGGGCATACAAGGCCAGCGCTATACCAACTCGCCAACCAGGTCGACGGATGGATGGATGGATGGATGGATGGATGGATGGGATAGATGGATGGATGGATGGATAGATAGATAGATAGATAGATAGATAGATAGATAGATAGATAGATAGATAGATAGATAGATAGATAGATAGATAGATAGATAGATAGATAGATAGATAGATAGATAGATAGATAGATAGATAGATAGATTTTTTTATTGAACAACATGCTCCATTACAGAGTAATACTAAATGTAGTATAGATAGATAGATAGATAGATAGATAGATAGATAGATAGATAGATAGATAGATAGATAGATAGATAGATAGATAGATAGATAGATAGATAGATAGATAGATAGATAGATAGATAGATAGAATGGGAAACGTTTCTCCCAGTACTTAGAAATATTCATGAACTTGAAAATATCACAATATAACTTTTAATTAAACGTAAATAATACACATTCGTACGCTAATCTTCTTCCCAGTTAACGAATCAACATCAATGTCTGACTGCTTAGAAGTAGGCTATATGAAACATGAGTCTCTGAGGTCGAATCTGAAACCATGGAAACAAAGTAGAATGAATATACGAGCCAGGCTTCTCAGAAATGTCAGAGGGGACTCTGCGACACAAACTTCCAAGTGAAGATGTCACAATGAAGAGCAAGCAAAGGGAAAGGCTGAAATACGACAGTGATCTTGGTAAAGATGACGGAAAAAATGGACAATATTCGACGAAAACACTCCCCGCGTTGGCTGAGAGGTCTGACCTTCACCCTGTCACGCAGGCAGCCCGGATTCGAGTCCCGGGTTAGTCAGGTTTCATTGGAAAATCCGTAGTGAAACTTGTGGCGGACAAGGTCGCAGTTGGGGTTTTTCTGGGTGTTCCCGTTTCTCCATATTAGACATCTACGTCATTTCGACAATATTTCTTCATTCCGTCATCATTCCATAGCATTCCCCGAACGCCGGCTGGCGACGCATGGAGGGGGCAGGCCTAGGGACGAGTAGGATTGTTTGCTCGAAACCTGGATACGCAGCGAACCTTAGTGTAGTCAACCGGTGTGGGTTTGGAATGCGCCTAGCTTGAGGATGGACGCAATCGATCTTGGAAGGTCGCAGTGCTGGATCGTAGTGTCTCCTCCTGAAATTCAGTTCAATTATTCAACTAAATTCAGTACATGTAACAGTCGTCAGCAAATATCTTCAATCGATCGGTCATTGAGCGAGACTGTGCATCATTGAATATATCAACCAAATGAAATTATTCATTATCTCAATCAGTGGATGAAATAGCCAAACAATACATCAATCGATTTTTTATTTATTTTATTGGATTATTTTACGACGCTTTATCAACATCTAGGTTATTTAGCATCTGAATGAAATGAAGGTGATAATGCCGGTGAAATGAATCCGGGGTCCAGCACGGAAAGTTACCTAGCATTTGCTCGTATTGGGTTGAGGGAAAACCCCGGAAAAACCTCAATCAGGTAACTTGCCCCGACCGAGATTCGAACCCGGGCCACCTGACGCGCTGACCGTTACTCCACAGGTGTGGACTGCATCAATTGATGAATGAGGTAATCCACAAATAAGTGAATAAATAAATAAATAAATAAATAAATAAAATTATAAATGAATAAATAAAACGATATATAAAAAGATAGAACGATGAATAAGTAGATGAAACGATAAATAAATCAAATTATGGTTTATTTAACGACGCTCGCAACTGCCGAAGTTATATCAGCGTCGCCGGTGTGCCGGAATTTTTATCCCTCGGGTTGCAGCCGTCAAATTACTCTTCAAGGAACGACCACTCATATAAATTGAGGGAAAGAAGGCAGAGGACGGACACTGGAAAGTTTTCTTTTCTCAATCGTACTATCAGGGACTGGAATGCTTTACCTGCAGACTTACTAAAGGCTTTACCAACAACCAAAAATGTATTTAAAATTAGGCTTAAGGACCTTACTAATAGACGGTAATTATACACAGTAATTAAAGGTGTAAATGATATGTTGTTATTGAAGTGTTGTATCAGTGAAGAATTATGTCGTGTCAGTGAAGTGTGTTGTATCAGTGAAGAAGTATGTCGTGTCAGTGAAGTGTGCTGTGTAAGTGAAACGTGTTCCTGTCAGTGAAGCTTTATAGTTTATAGTGGCAGTGCAAAGTATTTGAACAGTGAAATGTTATTGATGTGTTAGTGAAATCAGGATAGAATCAGTGAAATGTGTCGTAGTTCCAGTGAAGTGAGTGAGTTGACAGCGAAATGAGTGTAATGTTGAAAGGTACTTGTGCAGATATGAACATATACTCGTGGGTTTTAGTTCGATCTTAGGTTTAAGATACAAATTAGATTTATTTCAAATGTTATTTTAAGTGATCGTTTCATTTAATTTAGGATATTCCCTGTTGCTATTGTTATTATTATTATTATTGTTATTATTATTATTATTCATTATTGTTAGTATTAATTATTAGTATTATTATTAATTGTATTTTTAATTAATAAGTTTATTATTGTCATTATTGAGTGTAATTAGTTACCACTGCCACCGGGTATATACCCATTGCAGTGTGAATAAATACATAACTAACTAACTTTCTTTTACATGCCAGTAATCTACTGACATGAGCCTGTCGCATTTAATCACACTTAAATGCCATCGACTTGGGCCGGGATCGAACCAGCAAACTCGGGCATAGAAGACAAGTACTCTAAGACTACGCCACCCAGGCCGACGATAAATAAATAGATAAAACAATAAATAAAGCGCTATCATGATAAATAAATAGATAAAACAATAAATAAAGAGCTATCATGATAAATAAATAGATAAAACAATAAATAAAGAGCTATCATGATAAATAAATAGATAAAACAATAAATAAAGAGCTAAAAGCGCTATCATGATAAATAGATAAAACAATAAATAAAGAGCTATCATGATAAATAAATAGATAAAACAATAAATAAAGAGCTATCATGATAAATAAATAGATAAAACAATAAATAAAGCGCTATCATGATAAATAAATAGATAAAACAATAAATAAAGCGCTATCATGATAAATAAATAGATAAAACAATAAATAAAGAGCTATCATGATAAATAAATAGATAAAACAATAAATAAAGAGCTATCATGATAAATAAATAGATAAAACAATAAATAAATAAAAGATAAAACGCTATCATGATAAATAAATAGATAAAACAATAAATAAAGAGCTAATGATAAATAAATAGATAAAACAATAAATAAAGCGCTATCATGATAAATAAATAGATAAAACAATAAATAAAGAGCTATCATGATAAATAAATAGATAAAACAATAAATAAAGCGCTATCATGATAAATAAATAGATAAAACAATAAATAAAGCGCTATCATGATAAATAAATAGATAAAACAATAAATAAAGCGCTATCATGATAAATAAATAGATAAAACAATAAATAAAGAGCTATCATGATAAATAAATAGATAAAACAATAAATAAAGAGCTATCATGATAAATAAATAGATAAAACAATAAATAAAGAGCTATCATGATAAATAAATAGATAAAACAATAAATAAAGAGCTATCATGATAAATAAATAGATAAAACAATAAATAAAGAGCTATCATGATAAATAAATAGATAAAACAATAAATAAAGCGCTATCATGATAAATAAAAATAAAAAATAAGATAAAAACAATAAATAAAATAAAACAATAAATAAAGCGCTATCATGATAAATAAATAGATAAAACAATAAAAAACAATAAATAAATAGATAAAACAATAAATAAAGCGCTATCATGATAAATAAATAGATAAAACAATAAATAAAATCATGATAAATAAATAGATAAAACAATAAATAAAGCGCTATCATGATAAATAAATAGATAAAACAATAAATAAAGCGCTATCATGATAAATAAATAGATAAAACAATAAATAAAGAGCTATCATGATAAATAAATAGATAAAACAATAAATAAAGATAAAAAACAATAAATAAAGATAAAACAATATGATAAATCATGATAAATAAATAGATAAAACAATAAATAAAGAGCTATCATGATAAATAAATAGATAAAACAATAAATAAAGCGCTATCATGATAAATAAATAGATAAAACAATAAATAAAGAGCTATCATGATAAATAAATAGATAAAACAATAAATAAAGAGCTATCATGATAAATAAATAGATAAAACAATAAATAAAGAGCTATCATGATAAATAAATAGATAAAACAATAAATAAAGAGCTATCATGATAAATAAATAGATAAAACAATAAATAAAATCATGATAAATAAAAAGATAAAACAATAAATAAAGCTATCATGATAAATAAATAGATAAAACAATAAATAAAGCGCTATCATGATAAATAAATAGATAAAACAATAAATAAAGAGCTATCATGATAAATAAATAGATAAAACAATAAATAAAGAGCTATCATGATAAATAAATAGATAAAACATGATAAATAAATAGATAAAAAATAAAAAGAGCTATCATGATAAATAAATAGATAAAACAATAAATAAAGAGCTATCATGATAAATAAATAGATAAAACAATAAATAAAGAGCTATCATGATAAATAAATAGATAAAACAATAAATAAAGAGCTATCATGATAAATAAATAGATAAAACAATAAATAAAGCGCTATCATGATAAATAAATAGATAAAACAATAAATAAAGAGCTATCATGATAAATAAATAGATAAAACAATAAATAAAGAGCTATCATGATAAATAAATAGATAAAACAATAAATAAAGAGCTATCATGATAAATAAATAGATAAAACAATAAATAAAGAGCTATCATGATAAATAAATAGATAAAACAATAAATAAATAGAGCTATCATGATAAATAAATAGATAAAACAATAAATAAAGAGCTATCAATAAATAAATAGATAAAACAATAAATAAAGAGCTATCATGATAAATAAATAGATAAAACAATAAATAAAGCGCATGATAAATAAATAGATAAAACAATAAATGATAAATAAATAAAGATAAAACAATAAATAAAGAGCTATCATGATAAATAAATAGATAAAACAATAAATAAAGCGCTATCATGATAAATAAATAGATAAAACAATAAATAAAGAGCTATCATGATAAATAAATAGATAAAACAATAAATAAAGAGCTATCATGATAAATAAATAGATAAAACAATAAATAAAGAGCTATCATGATAAATAAATAGATAAAACAATAAATAAAGAGCTATCATGATAAATAAATAGATAAAACAATAAATAAAGAGCTATCATGATAAATAAATAGATAAAACAATAAATAAAAACATGATAAATAAATAGATAAATAAAAGCGCTATCATGATAAATAAATAGATAAAACAATAAATAAAGCGCTATCATGATAAATAAATAGATAAAACAATAAATAAAATCATGATAAATAAAATAAAACAATAAATAAAGAGCTATCATGATAAATAAATAGATAAAACAATAAATAAAGAGCTATCATGATAAATAAATAGATAAAACAATAAATAAAGAGCTATCATGATAAATAAATAGATAAAACAATAAATAAAGAGCTATCATGATAAATAAATAGATAAAACAATAAATAAAGAGCTATCATGATAAATAAATAGATACAACAATAAATAAAGCGCTATCATGATAAATAAATAGATAAAACAATAAATAAAGAGCTATCATGATAAATAAATAGATAAAACAATAAATAAAGAGCTATCATGATAAATAAATAGATAAAACAATAAATAAAGCGCTATCATGATAAATAAATAGATAAAAAACAATAAATAAAGCGCTATCATGATAAATAAATAGATAAAACAATAAATAAAGCGCTATCATGATAAATAAATAGATAAAACAATAAATAAAGCGCTATCATGATAAATAAATAGATAAAACAATAAATAAAGAGCTATCATGATAAATAAATTGATAAAACAATAAATAAAGAGCTATCATGATAAATAAATTGATAAAACAATAAATAAAGCGCTATCATGATAAATAAATAGATAAAACAATAAATAAAGAGCTATCATGATAAATAAATAGATAAAACAATAAATAAAGAGCTATCATGATAAATAAATAGATAAAAAATAAATAAAAATCATGATAAATAAATGATAAATAAATAAAGATAAAATAAATAAATAAATAAAGAGCTATCATGATAAATAAATAGATAAAACAATAAATAAAGAGCTATCATGATAAATAAATAGATAAAACAATAAATAAAAGCTCTATCATGATAAATAAATAGATAAAACAATAAATAAAGAGCTATCATGATAAATAAATAGATAAAACAATAAATAAAGAGCTATCATGATAAATAAATAGATAAAACAATAAATAAAGAGCTATCATGATAAATAAATAGATAAAACAATAAATAAAATAAAGATAAATAAATAGATAAAACAATAAATAAATATCATGATAAATAAATAGATAAAACAATAAATAAAGAGCTATCATGATAAATAAATAGATAAAACAATAAATAAAGAGATATCATGATAAATAATAGATAAAACAATAAATAAAGAGCTATCATGATAAATAAATAGATAAAACAATAAATAAAGAGCTATCATGATAAATAAATAGATAAAACAATAAATAAAGAGCTATCATGATAAATAAATAGATAAAAGAATAAATAAAAATCATGATAAATAAATAGATAAAACAATAAATAAGAGCTATCATGATAAATAAATAGATAAAACAATAAATAAAGAGCTATCATGATAAATAAATAGATAAAACAATAAATAAAGAGCTATCATGATAAATAAATAGATAAAACAATAAATAAAGAGCTATCATGATAAATAAATATGATAAATAAATAGATAAAACAATAAATAAAGAGCGCTATCATGATAAATAAATAGATAAAACAATAAATAAAGAGCTATCATGATAAATAAATAGATAAAACAATAAATAAAGCGCTATCATGATAAATAAATAGATAAAACAATAAATAAAGAGCTATCATGATAAATAAATAGATAAAAAACAATAAATAAAGAGCTATCATGATAAATAAATAGATAAAACAATAAATAAAGAGATCATGATAAATAAATAGATAAAACAATAAATAAAGAGCTATCATGATAAATAAATAGATAAAACAATAAATAAAGAGCTATCAAGATAAATAAATAGATAAAACAATAAATAAAGAGCTATCATGATAAATAAATAGATAAAACAATAAATAAAGAGCTATCATGATAAATAAATAGATAAAACAATAAATAAAGAGCTATCATGATAAATAAATAGATAAAACAATAAATAAAGAGCTATCATGATAAATAAATAGATAAAACAATAAATAAAGAGCTATCATGATAAATAAATAGATAAAACAATAAATAAAGAGCTATCATGATAAATAAATAGATAAAACAATAAATAAAGAGCTATCATGATAAATAAATAGATAAAACAATAAATAAAGAGCTATCATGATAAATAAATAGATAAAACAATAAATAAAGAGCTATCATGATAAATAAATAGATAAAACAATAAATAAAGAGCTATCATGATAAATAAATAGATAAAACAATAAATAAAGAGCTATCATGATAAATAAATAGATAAAACAATAAATAAAGAGCTATCATGATAAATAAATAGATAAAACAATAAATAAAGAGCTATCATGATAAATAAATAGATAAAACAATAAATAAAGAGCTATCATGATAAATAAATAGATAAAACAATAAATAAAGAAAGAGATAAAACAATAAATAAAGAGCTAACATGATAAATAAATAGATAAAACAATAAATAAAGAGCTATCATGATAAATAAATAGATAAAACAATAAATAAAGATAAAATAAATAGATAAAACAATAAATAAAGAGCTATCATGATAAATAAATAGATAAAACAATAAATAAAGAGCTATCATGATAAATAAATAGATAAAACAATAAATAAAGAGCTATCATGATAAATAAATAGATAAAACAATAAATACATAGGTGAATGATAAAAAAAAATACATAAAATTATATATATATATATATATATATATAAACAGGGAAAACGATACATAAATAGATAAGAGGATACGTAAATTGATAAGACGATAAGTACACAGATAAACAGATAAAAAATAAATGAATTAGAAACAAAACGAAAGCAATTTAACAAAACAATAAATCAATCATCCAATTCACCCGTCCGTCGATTCTACCCAGCATTCCATTTATTCACCCGTCTATTAACCAGTCAGTACAATGTGTTTAATATACAGGGACATCATTTTATTTTTACTTCAAATTTTTATTGTACCTGAGTTTTTTAATGTACTTCACGCCCAACCCCTCTACTAGTAAACTTCCAACCGTTCTCCACACAGAACCGAGGCCGCGTATGCAGTACTGAGTTAGTGAGTATAGTACGTTGCAGAAATATGTTCGCGTTTTCCAGTGACGAAAGAGCTTTCAATATTGAATCATATTTTCGCACAGGTACTGTCGTCCTGCTTCTGTTCGTCCTTCTGTAAAGGCTAGTGGCTGGGTTGTCTTAGCTCTTTTCTGAAAACATTAAATTCTGTTAGGAATTGGACGTCTACGTAATATTATACAACTTTTAAAATAACTTAAATAAAAGGGCCTCGTTAAGTAATTAACTGTCACGTGATTTCCCCCCCTTTTCTACGACCCTGCGACAAAACCACTTGAACGGACAGTAGATAGGATTTATGAGTAATTTTATATTTTCGGATCGGGCAGAAGTGAAGACTGAATTTATAGTACGTAAGGTACTCATTTATAGAGTGGGTATAGAATTATTTTAACATGAGTTACTCGTACGAAGGACGAAACTGGTAATTGGAATTAGGTGTCATAGTCTATAGTGCGATAATATGCACAAAAGAACTGAAGCCTGTATCGAAATGAACGGCCACCATTTTCAAAAATGTGTTTAAATATCCATATTATGATTATTTTTCAATTTAACTTCATTCTCTATATTGTACGCTAATGTGCTGTAACATTACAATATACACTGCATAATTAATACGTCCGAATGGATAGCTCAATTCGTGAGTAAAAACACTAAGTGTTAATACAGTACTGTATTTTGATTAAACAAAAACCTAATGAAAATTATCAAACTCAAAATTGTGATATTTCCTAGTTTACATAAATGGATGAACTACTTTTCTTCCCTCCTATACCTAGTAAAGTGATTTGAGTTTTACGGCAGTATCATCGAACTCCAGTCTTGGAAGGAGGAACAAGCGGTGTTTCCGGTTCTAGACCTTTAATCCAAAGATATAGCCAGGTTAATATTAAAAATGTTAGTAAAAATAAAATGATGTCCCTGTATTAACAATTCAATACATGTTGTCCATTCATCTATTTATGGATATGGATAGGCAGGTGCATGGAGTCGAATTCATTGTCTCCGTGAATTTCTTAAATCAATTTGTGAATTAATCAAATATAGACTATCCGTCCGTCCACCAATCCATTCGTCCATCCTAGGCCCGATTGTATAAACCATTTAATTTTAGATCAGAGGTTAAATTGATCCTTGTTTCAGCTGAACTTGGAATTTTGTGTTGTGTAAAGTCTAATCTGAGATTAATTTGTCTCAAACTAAAGTCAACTTTGACAGAAGAAATTTTTCCGATTAAGTTAGATGATCCAAGTTCAGTTATTTCTTTTCTGTTTGAAATATACGAGTGACAGATTGTGCAAATAAAATATCTATTATTATTAATATTAATAGATGTGTTAGGTACATTTATATATATTTCTTTCAATTTCTTGCCTTAATACACAAACATTCTTATATTTTATAAGGCTCTATCGTGTTCAGCAGTATCAAATAACATAACCTATAATTATATTATGTTTATAACAACCATTAATTATTAATGGATATGATAGGTACATTCATAAATTTTCAATTAACTGTATTACTAAACGAAAATTGTCGTTTTATAAAGCTTTATTATGTTTAGCAGTATCAAACACCATAACATGATAACAACTCGGAGAACAGTCAACCTTCTTCTTCTTGTCCGCCATTATTTACATTGAAAAAAAAACCAGTATCTTCAACAGTGTGTACGGAAAGTCGCCAAAAAGTAGTTGTTAAGTCGCTAGATTTCTCATTATCAACAAAGAAAGATTAAATTTTGTCACTATGGGGTGCTAAAAAAGCAATATAAAAGTTAAAAGGAATTGTTGTTGAAAAAGAGTTAAAGTCGCTAGATTGGCAACACTGAACAAACCTGTTTAACATGGTCCGCGCATCACGTATTTCACCTGTTTATGCGACGTTGCCAAATCCTTTTCACGTGAACTTAGATTGCATTTGAACCAAGGTAATTTGATCGCAGAAAAGTTTTATACAATAGAAGAAGTGTCTGAACTCGGTTTACTTTTCGATCTTCAATCAAAGTTAATCTTTAGTCAGGGAGTTTTATACAATTGGGCCTTAGAGTTTGTATATCATTAGGGAAGTTTATCTCAGGTCCACAGACGCTCTTTTCTAACTTTCTGATAAACGAAAACACCGCTGTATTCCCGTGACTTTGATCCGGTTTCTAAGGCAACCCAGGAGACCTCACGATTGCTAAGAACAAACGTTCTTGCCTTAGAGCTTTGATGGAATACGAAGCCATTTGAGTGGCCTCCATAGAAGGATAGCTGCAGCAACGATAGCGTATACCACTATCGGTCCCACGACTGAGGAATCGAAACCACAAAGAAGGCGATGAGAGAGTGAAAGTATATTGCAACCACCCTGTGGGGCAGAGCTTATGGTCTGCAAGTCGATTCCGATGCGGTTTGTCTTGCAACAGGATGTACGTTCACGCGTGTTCGATTTGTTGCCGCAGGGAGCGAAAACGTGAGGCAGTGCTGTTCAATTCCTGGACACGGAGGTGAAATACGAAAAGATGTAAACTGTATATTCTCTTGTATAACCGTATATACTCATCTATAAACTACCGTAAACAAAACTATAAACTATCGTAAACTAAATTGAAACGTATACTAAAACTACACTGGAATAAAGACTGAACTATACTTGTTTTTTTTTTTAAAGATGGGACATGACAGTTAAGCGGCCAAGCTTGGAACTACAGTGCTATGTTGCCAAAATGGACTACCATGCTGCCAGCTGATGGAAGCTAGTAATTGACGTTAAGATGGCTGACTTTAAAACATTCATTGACAATAAAACGCGAACGATACAAAAATCGACAAAGAATCAAATACCAAACGTACCAATGCTAACATTGTATGCATAATAAATGTCGCCAAGAGAGCTGTTAAGCACTTCCCACGTGGGAAAGGTACGTTTCGCAACTCAACCGTTGTTACCATAGCAACAGGCCTACCACGCTATGTGACATTCAGTTGTTTTTCCGATCGCAACGCTCCTGTCATGTCCCATCTTTCAAAAAAACATGTATAACTAACGGAATTCCAGAAATGTACTGAGTTGGAATGTACTAACTAAAAGGTTGGATTCATTGGATTTAAGAGGAGATGACGGTATTTTTTTAAAACTTTTTTCCTATTTGGTGTAAAATATTAATTTTTTGTATGTAGAGAGCTCATGGCTGTAGCAACTCAACCACATATAAATATTTGAAAAAAAAAATATATATATATTGGGGGCCCAGATTTGAAAAAAAAATATATATACATATTTACTAAAACCAATATATCTAAGTCATTTTTAAAGATAGGCCAAACAGATTTGCAAAAGCATGCTCTATAAAAAAAAGTAGTCCCTAAATAAAATTTTTTACTAAAACCAATATATATTTAAGTCATTTTAAAGATAGATTTCAAACAGATTTTTTTGCAATGTGGGAAAACTTGCAAAAGCATGCCTATAAATTGTCTATAACGGAATTTCGATATTAGTCCCTAAATTTGTAAAATAAACAATTAAAATTTAATAACACTTTTTCGATTTCCTTTTCTTGCAAACAGACAGACATATTTTAAAAATGAAATTAATTAAAATAATTCTGTTACAGAGAAAAGTTCCCTAATAGTCTAGAGCTGTGGTCGTCAGCACTCGCTTAAATGTGAAAAAGGGTAACCGGAGCCGTCCCGTGTGTCCCGTCGTGCATCAGGAAGAGGTAGAGAGCATACCCGCTAGCAGCTACGAGTGCACCATGGTGCACTGTTCTCCGCGGGTAAGAGACGCTAGCCCCAGGGTGCTGCTGACGACCGCTGGTCTAGAAAATGTGTGTTCTAAATTTCAGGTATGTATCTTTAATAGTTCAGAAATTATATCCATTTTTGTCTGGCAGTGTAGCAAAAAAAAAAAAAAAAAAATGAAGTTACTGGAAAAAACAGTAAAAGTGAGCGCGGTGTGATTTAAATATCCATACCGCAGGAATTTTGAGAGAGGACGATATTTTTGGTGAAAAATGAGTGAATTTTCAAAAACTTTTTTTTTCTTTAAAATACTCTGTGATATATTAATATTATAGGCCTATTATATAATTCCATATAATTTCATTGTAGCTATAATTTTAATTTTAGTTTCCATTTTATTTTATTTTCTATATTCCTCTTATATTAATAATATATTATATTATATAATTTCATTATAGTCGTAATTTAAATTTTAGTTCCTATTTTATTTTATTTTATATATTCCTCTTATATTAATAATATAGTATAATATATTATATAATTTCAGAAAAAATTGTAGCTGTAATTTCAATTTTACTTCCTATTTTTTTATTTTCTATATTCCTCTTATATTAATAATGTATTATATTATATAATTTCATTGTAGCTGTAATTTTAATTTTAGTTCCTATTTTATTTTCTATATTCCTCTTATATTAATAATATATTATATGATATAATTTCATTGTAGCTGTAATTTTAATTTTAGTTCCTTATTATTTTATTTTCTATATTCCTCTTATATTAATAATATATTATATGATATAATTTCATTGTAGCTGTAATTTTAATTTTAGTTTCTATTTTATTTTATTTTCTATATTTCTCTTACATAAATAATATATTGAACTGCGACCGAACACGAGCTCTGCTCATTCGGTCCTCAAATTTTGTTAATATTATTGTATCCTCTTTTTATATTGAATGTATTATTTTATTTCTATTGTTGTAATTATATTCTGTAGTCTGATGTACTATCACAGTCTAGTATATACAGTCACGAAGCTCAATACGTAGTAAATATGCATCCATAGATAGTTGCTAACCACTAGGATCGCTAATATCGCCTCATTACAGACAATGCGAAATAGT
The DNA here is from genome assembly GCA_025594305.2 of Periplaneta americana. NCBI lineage: Eukaryota > Metazoa > Arthropoda > Insecta > Blattodea > Blattidae > Periplaneta > Periplaneta americana. The sequence goes on along the minus strand of JAJSOF020000003.1, from coordinate 194,856,908 downwards.
ACAGACACAGTCTACTGTTCCTAGCACCCTCACAACTCAAGCTTCGTGACTGTATATACCAGACTGTGGTATTATTCTGTATTATATTATTATATAAATTTGTGCTTGAAATTTGAAATAGATTTAAATTTGAAACAAAAAAATTTGGCTAGGTCAAAATTGAACTGAACTGGCCAAATTAATGACAGAAGTGAACTGGATAATACTGATTGAATTCGGCTGGAATATAGCCTGGCTGCTGGCTGGCTAGCAGTATCTTTCTAAGCATCTATGCCAATAAAAAAAATTATAAATTGACTTCGTAAATCCAGTTCGTACTTAAGGCATGCGTAAATAGTATTGTCACATTCTAGTTAAATATTCAGGCTACTCTGGCCATATAATTGAAAATTACTTACAGTATTTATAATTGCTGCTAACTTGATGTAATTACTGTTCTTCAAATTCGACGAGATCTTAATGCCATTAGATAAAGACACGAAACTCGATTATGAGTTAAGAAATGTAGCCTTGTAGCATTTTAATGGAGAAACGAGAACTACAGCTACCATCCATTAATCATCCAAGTCCTTCCATAGCGATCAGACCACTTGGCGAATCGCTGCGTTGACGGGCGTTTTTCTATTTCTGGCGCCAAAGTCTCTTTCCTTTCACAATGTCCTAACAATAAACTTGAATTACTGAACTACTTTGAACAACTTCCAATTCATAGCTTACCAGAAATCTGACGCACTGAAAAAAAGTACCAATAGTTTTATTAACGGAACATTCACCGGCACTAAAAACCTTGGTTTTATATTGCTGTGTATAATAATTTCAATCTTTACTTGTCTTTACGAATTAGCAAGTGATTAATTTGATTAAGTGATTAGTAAAGTAGGCTATTATACAGGATGTTAAGAAGAGTCTAATGTTTTGAGAGGCGATAATACGCATGACTACAAGAAATTGAATGGAAAGAGGAGAATTGGGAGGACAAATTTAAAGGTACGCAAAACGCGTCCTTGCAAGGGTTCGGAGCTGCAAGAAACTAAATATGTGAGCTCCAAGCCTGTTGGCCACTAGTCTCACTCCGGGTTACGCTGCTCCACTGAAGGATGTTAAATGTTATGTTTTATTTAACGACGCTCGCAACTGAAGAGGTTATATCAGCGTCGCCGGATGTGCCGGAATTTTGTCCCGCAGGAGTTCTTTTACATGCCAGTAAATCTACTGACATGAGCCTGTCGCATTTATGTTATGTTATTTTTATTTAACGACGCTCGCAACTGCAGAGGTTATATCAGCGTCGTCGGATGTGCCGGAATTTTGTCCCGCAGGAGTTCTTTTACATGCCAGTAAATCTACTGACATGAGCCTGTCGCATTTATGTTATGTTATTTTTATTTAACGACGCTCGCGCAGAGGTTATATCAGCGTCGCCGGATGTGCCGGAATTTTGTCCCGCAGGAGTTCTTTTACATGCCAGTAAATCTACTGACATGATCCTGTCGCATTTATGTTATGTTATTTTTATTTAACGACGCTCGCAACTGCAGAGGTTATATCAGCGTCGTCGGATGTGCCGGAATTTTGTCCCGCAGGAGTTCTTTTACATGCCAGTAAATCTACTGACATGAGCCTGTCGCATTTATGTTATGTTATTTTTATTTAACGACATCGCACTGCAGAGTCCTTATATCAGCGTCGCCGGATGTGCGGACGGGCGGTTTTTTGTCCCGCAGGAGTTCTTTTACATGCCAGTAAATCTACTGACATGAGCCTGTCGCATTTATGTTATGTTATTTTTATTTAACGACGCTCGCAACTGCAGAGGTTATATCAGCGTCGCCGGATGTGCCGGAATTTTGTCCCGCAGGAGTTTTTTACATGCCAGTAAATCTACTGACATGAGCCTGTCGCATTTATGTTATGTTATTTTTATTTAACGACGCTCGCAACTGCAGAGGTTATATCAGCGTCGCCGGATGTGCCGGAATTTTGTGCAGGAGTTCTTTTACATGCCAGTAAATCTACTGACATGAGCCTGTCGCATTTATGTTATGTTATTTTTATTTAACGACGCTCGCAACTGCAGAGGTTATATCAGCGTCGCCGGATGTGCCGGAATTTTGTCCCGCAGGAGTTCTTTTACATGCCAGTAAATCTACTGACATGAGCCTGTCGCATTTATGTTATGTTATTTTTATTTAACGACGCTCGCAACTGCAGAGGTTATATCAGCGTCGCCGGATGTGCCGGAATTTTGTCCCGCAAAAGTTCTTCAACATGCCAGTAAATCTACTGACATGAGCCTGTCGCATTTATGTTATGTTATTTTTATTTAACGACGCTCGCAACTGCAGAGGTTATATCAGCGTCGCCGGATGTGCCGGAATTTTGTCCCGCAGGAGTTCTTTTACATGCCAGTAAATCTACTGACATGAGCCTGTCGCATTTATGTTATGTTATTTTTATTTAACGACGCTCGCAACTGCAAGGTTATATCAGCGTCGCCGGATGTCCGGAATTTTGTCAAGTTTTTACATGCCAGTAAATCTACTGACATGATCCTGTCGCATTTATGTTATGTTATTTTTATTTAACGACGCTCGCAACTGCAGAGGTTATATCAGCGTCGTCGGATGTGCGGAATTTTGTCCCGCAGGAAAAGTTCTTTTACATGCCAGTAAATCTACTGACATGAGCCTGTTTTTATGTTAGAACATGAAAACAAAATGCCATCGACCGTACATTATTTTGGCCCGGGATCGTTTATTACACCCTGCAACGAATTTCGGGATAATTAGCGCTATACCAACTCGCCAACTAGGTCGACCCACTGAAGGAGCTTTAGAAAATTTTGAAGGGGAAAGCCGAAGATGGACGTAGTCTCTTAGGTACCACATACGCGAGGGGGATGGAAAATGATCAACGTGATCACGGGACGGGACGAGGAAGAAATGGCTGGTTTATATCTGCACACTGAAATGAACTGTGTCATTTCGCAGTGCAGGAGGATTTTTCGAGAAGACTCTGTCGTCTGTTGTTCGATGACAAGGCAAGTGAAGACCGCCAGAAGAGACGCCTTAATGAATTCTGAATCAGCAAACTGAAAGGTTCCCTGTCCTTTCGCATTGCAACTACACGAGTGACCTTGCACATGTATTTCGTAATTTTATAGACTTTGAACTAGGGCATTAAACGTCGTTTGTTAAAAAAGGTGGAATTTAAAGGAAAAAATCCAATAAATACGACGGTTGTTTCATAAATCATGGCAACCATGTTATAGGCTATGTTCGGAATATGTGGCAACACGGCTAATCCAGTATATACAGGGTGATTCATGGGGATTTACCACCATTACGGAACTTATTTCCGACACATTCTGAGCAAAAAATGTCATATAAACATTTGTCGTAATCTCAATATTTTCGAGTTACACTAATTTGAAGTTTTTTTTTAAATACCGTTATTCTTTAGTTTTAAGAGTAAAAAGAATATTACAGATAACGAATAAACTATTCAGAAGGATAATTAGTTTAATTGGCTAGTGTTCTGAACCCAAAAATGTGTTGTGAACTACATTTTCTTACGCATTTATCACATCAATTGTTACAAATCACGCCACTGTTGTAAATTCTTCAAGACTGTACATTAAGATGCATAATTAAACTGTAAAGAATCAAGTTTCTAATGTCGTATGATTTCTAACAGTTTTTGTGATAAGTGCGTAAGAATAATGTAATCTTTAGTTTAACATTGAAAAACAAAATCTGTACAAAGCAATTAACAACACATTTTTAGCTTCAGAACACTGTGATGATGGATTTGATAGAACAGAGAAAAATTCTCTCCAGCACCGGGACTTGAACCCGGGTTTTCAGCTCTACGTGCTGACACTTTATCCACTAAACCACACCGGATTCTAGTTCCGATGCCGGATCGAATCCCATCAGTTTAAGTTCTACC
>JAJSOF020000003.1:194782957-194847957 GCA_025594305.2 Periplaneta americana | reverse complement strand
TGTAATAATTTGTAAACAAGACGAAAATATCAAATGTCACTTTCAAATTGAAATCCGTTACGAAGTCTGAAAAATATATTACAAATCTTCAGCCTTCCTTTTCATTTGAAATCATCCATCTCCAAAAATGTCAACTGTATCTAAATTCAGAATCCATATTTTTAAAAATTCGTTAAAATCTTCAATTTTGCTAATAATTTTCACGTCTGTATATATTTATGTAAAAATACAATTAATAATAATAATAAGCTTTTAAAATAATGACTTAATTAGCATTATTTGCTTTTAAGGAACAGTTTAGGAGGTTCATTACACCGTGTCATTCTAAGCCCGCCGAATTAAAGACTGAGCAAGATTAATCCAGTCTCTGTCCTTTATTCCACCTCTCAAATCCATTTTAATATTATCTTCTCATTACGTCTCATGTCGTAATTGTCGCGTATTGATCAAAGGTGCCAACACTTCACCTCTGCGTCACTGTCTATGAACAAGTGCAGACACACATTATTCAGCGCCTGCCCATTCAAATCTTTTTAAGCCTAATTATGTCAGGTGAAGAATACAATGCAGGCAGTTTGGTTGGTAACTTTCTCCATTCTCCTGTAACTTCATCCCGCTTAGAAACAAGATAGGGAGCACTGCAGTCACTTTATTCTAAATCCCTTAAGTCTGGCGATAGATTACAAATGGCGAGTCCAAGTTTCACAACCATTACTGAGAAGATCCATCTAATAAATGTTTTATCTTCAGATCCATTCCTTTTCAAGTTCGTTACTAATTTTGTACCTTTCACAAGCAATAATATTAATAATAATAATAATAATAATAATAATAATAATAATAATAATAATAATACTTAGGTAATTACTTATTGCTTTTAAGGAACTCGGAGGTTCATTGCCGTCCTTACATAAGCCAGCCATCGGTCCCTATCCTGAGCAAGATTATTCTAGTCTCTACCATCATCTCCCATCTCCCTCAAATCCAGTTTAATACTCGTACTATCCTCCCATCTACGTCTCCGCCTCCTCAAAGGTTTTTTTCTCTCCGGCCTTTCAACTAATACTCTATATGCATTTCTGGATTCACCCATACGTGCTACATGCTCTGCCCATCTCGAACGTATGGTTTAATGTTCCTAATTATGTCAGGTGAAGAATAAAATACGTGCATTTATACGTTGTGCAACTTTCTCCATTCTCCTGTAACTTCATCCCTCTTAGCTCCAAATATTTTCCTAAGCACCTTGTTCTCAAACACCCTGAACCTTTGTTCCTCTCTCAAAGTGATAGTCCAAGTTTCACAACCATAAAGAACAACCGGTAATATAACTGTTTTATAAATTCTAACCTTCAGCTTTTTTGAGAGCAAACTGGATGACAAAAGCTTCTCAACCGAATAATAACAGGCATTTCCCATACATATTTTGTGTTTAATTTCCTCCCGAGTGTCATTTATATTTGTTACTGTTGTTCCAAGATATTTGAATTTTTCTACCTTTTCGAAGGATAAATTTCCAATGTTTTATATTTCCATTTCGTACAGTATTCTGGTCACGGGACGTAATCATATACTTGCATTTTCGGGATTTACTTCAAAACCTATCTCTTTACTTGATTCAAGTGGATTTTCTCCTAACATATTCACATAATCCGCATAGATAAGCAGCTGATGTTCCCGTTCAATCCCAAACCCCTCTGTTAATAATATTAATAATAATAATAAATTAATAATAATAAAATAATAATAATAATAAAAATAAAATATAATAATAATAATAAAATAAAAATAAAATAATAATAATAATAATAATAATAATAAAATAATAATAATAAAATAATAATAATAATAATAATAATAATAATAATAATTACTTACTTACAGGCATTTAAGGAACCCGGAGGTTCATTGCCGCCCTGACATAAGCCCGCCATTGGTCCCTATCTTGAGCAAGATTAAAATCCAGTCTCTACCATCATATCCCACCTCCACCAAATCCAAATAATAATAATAATAATAATAATAATAATAATAATAATAATAATAATAATAATAATAATAATAATAATAATAATAATACTGTAGTAAATATGGATTACCCAACAAATTTAATTCATACAGATTTTAAAGTATTAACTATTGGAGAAATTTATAGATATAGTTTACTAACTTACTACCACAGAAATCAAATAAAACATAAATCTAATCGACATGAATATCGTACTCGAAGACAAAAGTCTACTTTCCCATTAATTGAGCCTAAATGTCAAACACGGTGCTAGTTTCGGCGCAAGACTTTGTAATTTTATTATAAACAATTTTCCAAATTTGAAATATTTTAAAATTGAAGCTTCTAGAAAATAAATTTATAAAATTATTCATGATATATAATAGGCCTATTAACTAATGTGTGTATTTTTTTTTTTACCTTTTGTTTCTGTCGACTATATTCATATTTTTATTGAATATCACTGGCTTCTGTCTGATTGTCAATTTATATTAAATGTGTTTTTTCTCTCCTTTTCTATTTCTTCTTTTTTCTTTTTTGGTCTTGTGTGTTATGTATTGGTTTGAATTAAGTTACTTACTGTATTTAGTAAACTGTCCTTGTAAATTGTGTTATATTATTGGCTAAGACCACACCGTACACGAGCCTGGCTCTAGTTAGCTAGCTAGTTACGTAAATAATAAAAATTAAATAAGTAGTTATATTATTGTAATACTTATACAATGTAATGAGACCGAATATGTTAGGAAGAAATCCACAAACGATTAGGGAAAACGCGGAAATTCTACTTCAAGCAAGTAAAGCAATAAGGTTGGAAGTAAATCCCGAAAAGACTAAGTATATGATTATGTCTCGTCATCAGATTATTGTACGAAATGGAACTATAAAAGTTGGCGATTTATCCTTCGAAGTGGTGGAAAAATTTAAATATCTTGGAGCAACAGTAACAAATATAAATGACACTCGGGAGGAAATTAAACGCAGAATAAATATGGGAAATGCCAGTTATTATTCGGTTGAAAAGCTTTTGTTTAGTCTGCTGTCAAAAAATCTGAAAGTTAGAATTTATAAAACAGTTATATTACCGGTTGTTATGTATGGCTGTGAAACTTGGACTCTCACTTTGAGAGAGAAACAGAGATTGAGGGTGTTTGAGAATAAGGTCTCTTAGGAAAATATTTGGGGCTAAGAGGGATGAAGTTACAGGAGAATGGAGAAAGTTACACAACGCAGAACTGCACGCATTGTATTCTTCACCTGACATAATTAGGAACATTGAGGGGAGGCAGAGGTGAATATTTCAAAATCCACAAAATTTATCCGATTTGTTTGAAATTGATCATGGATACTAAGTATGTTATTAGTAATGGACATACCAAGTTTCAGCTAAGTACAATGGTTCTGTAAATATTAATAATTTTATAAAACTTTATATCGTTTGATATAAAATGCTCCATGCACCATATTGTAAGGAATTTTCAATATTTCTTTTTATTTATATGTTCAGAGAAGGTATATAAATAATGATAAGCATTAGTTTATTATGGGAATAATATAGTAATACAGTTATCTTGGTTTTCATTTCATACTTTTAAGGGTACAAAATCAAAAACTAACATCCGAATATCAAAATAAAGATAATAAAAATGAAAAAAAAATCAAAATTTTCATTTTTTCTTCAGTTTTGTTAAAAAATTTCATCTCTGCCTCCCCTTAAATCCAGACGTTTGAGATGGGCAGGGCATGTAGCACGTATGGGCGAATCCAGAAATGCATATAGAGTGTTAGTTGGGAGGCCGGAGGGAGAAAGACCTTTGGGGAGACCGAGATGTAGATGGGAAGATTATACCAAAATGTATTTGACGGAGGTGGGATATGTTGATAGAGACTGGATTAATCTTGCTCAGGATAGGGACCAATGGCGGGCTTATGGACGAACACTGGAAAGTTTTCTTTTCTGAATCGTACTATCAGGGACTGGAATGCTTTACCTGCAGACTTACTAAAGACTTTACCAACAACCAAAAATGTATTTAAAAATAGGCTTAAGGACTTTACTAATAGACGATAATTATACACAGTATTTAAAGGGTGTAATTGATATTTTGTTATTGAAGTGTTGTATCAGTGAAGAATTATGTTGTGTCAGTGAAGTATGTTGTGTCAGTGAAGTGTGTAGTGTAAGTGAAACGTGTTCCTGTCAGTGAAGCTTTATAGTTTATAGTGGCAGTGCAAAGTATTTGAACAGTGAAATGTTTTTGAAGTGTTAGTGAAACCAGGATAGAATCAGTGAAAATGTCGTAGTTCCAGTGCAGTGAGTGAGTTGACAGCGAAATGAGTGTAGTGTTGAAAGGTACTTGTGCAGATATGAACATATCATACCCGTCGGTTTTATTTGGAACATAGGTTTAAGGTACAAATTAGATTTACTTTAAATGTTATTTTAACTGATCATGCTTCATTTAATTTAGGATGTTCCCAGTTATTATTATTATTATTATTAATTATTGTTAATATTAATTATTAGTATTATTATTAATTGTATTTTTATTAATTGTGTTTATTATTGTCTTTATTGAGTGTAATTAGTTACCACTGCCACCGGGTATATACCCATTGCAGTGTGAATAAATACATACATACATGTGAGGGCGGCAATGAACCTCCGGGTCCCTTAAAAGCCAGTAAGTAAGTAAGTAAGTAAGTAATAAGTAAGTAAGTAAGTAAGTAAGTAAGCCAGTAAGTAAGCCAGTAAGTAAGTAAGCCAGTTAGTAAGTAAGTAAGCCATTAAGTAAGTAAGCCATTCAGTAAGTCAGTAAGTAAGCCAGTAAGTATGTAAAGTAAGCCAGTAAGTAAGTAAGCCAGTAAGTAAGTAAGCCAGTAAGTAAGCCAGTAAGTAAGTAAGCCAGTAAGTAAGTAAGTCAGTAAGTAAGTAAGTAAGCCAGTAAGTAAGTAAGTAAGCCAGTAAGTAATTAAGTAAGCCAGTCTTTTAAGTAAGCCAGTAATAAGTCAGTAAGTAAGTAAGCCATATAAAGTAAGTGAGTAAGCCAGTAAGTAAGTAAGTAAGCCAGTAAGTAATAAGTAAGCCAGTAAGTAAGTAAGTAAGCCAGTAGTAAGTAAGCCAGTAAGTAAGTAAGCCAGTAAGTAAGTAAGCCATCAAAGTAAAGTAAGTAAGTAAGCCAGTAAGTAAGCCATTAAGTAAGTCAGTAAGTAAGCCAGTAAGTAAGCCAGTCAAGTAAGTAAGCCAGTAAGTAAGTAAGCCAGTAAGTAAGCCAGTAAATAAGTAAGCCAGTAAGTAAGTAAGCCAGTAAGTAAGTAAGCCAGTAAGTAAGTAAGCCATTAAGTCAGTAAGTAAGCCATTAAGTAAGTCAGTAAAGTAAGCCAGTAAGTATGTAAGTAAGCCAGTAAGTAAGTAAGTAAGCCAGCCAGTAAGTAAGTAAGCCAGTAAGTAAGTAGGTAAGTAAGTAAGCCAGTAAGTAAGTAAGCCATTAAGTAAGTCAGTAAGTAAGCCAGTAAGTATGTAAGTAAGCCAGTAAGTAAGGTAAGTAAGTAAGCCAGTAAGTAAGTAAGCCAGTAAGTAAGTAAGCCAGCAAGTAAGCCAGTAAGAAGCCAAGCCAGTAAGTAAGTAAGTAAGCCAGTGGTAAGCCATTAAGTAAGTAAGACCAGTAAGTAAGTAAGTAAGCCAGTAAGTAAGTAAGCCAGTAAGTAAGTAAGCCAGTAAGTAAGTAAGCCAGTAAGTAAGTAAGCCAGTAAGTAAGTAAGCCAGTAAGTAAGTAAGCCAGTAAGTAAGTAAGTAAGCTAGTAAGTAAGTAAGCCAGTAAGTAAATAAGTAAGCCAGTAAGTAACTAAGCCAGTAAGTAAGTAAGTAATGAGACCGAAGTGTTTGAAGAGGACAGAATAGACCTATGATGATGATGATGATGATGATGATGATGATGATGATGATTGTTCTCATGTACTGGCAGTATTGCCGATGATTGCGGTATCGCGTCCTGTCGAGAGGACAAATAAGATGGAGAGATATTGGTACTGAAACGAAGTCACTATCTGTCAACCTCACTTTCCAGCCTCTAGTTAGATGAGGAACTCTTGGCCTATTTGAATATACTGCAATTGACATTTCCGTCGAGGAAAATGGCTCTCAGTCTGAAGGATGTCCCGTCAAGATTGCTAAATCGATTTTTTGCTTTGTACAATAAATGTATTCCGAACCTAACTTGGGAGCTAGGGCAGTCACGTTGTTAAAGGGGACGGATTCTCCATCTGTTCACACAACTAACCTCAACTTCCTACGAAATACTGGCGCTATTTCCGCAATTCCGCACTCGTAATTTCTAATCTGTTACGAACACATGCTGTAGCAAGTGGAATATAATCTGCATACAAGGTATTCTACTTTTTATGTGCAGTTACTTCAGCGCTGGGTTAGGAGGAAGTTGTGGGAATATAACAGGTGGGTGTGCGTCTATCTTTTCTTGCTAGGAAAACAGTTGAAGATTCTCTTTGAAATACGTTGCGTTGCTTCGCCTTTTGTAAGAGAATCATACAGAATAATACTCTCTTTCACAAGCTGAATAAAACGGCTTGTAACTCTGAAATTTAGAGGAATAGCACAGCCTGTGTAAACAGTACGTCATTCGCTTAATTTTACACAATCGAAGTTCGTGTAACAGTGACATATAGCCAGTGGCGGCTCGTGATAAAATATTATGTGTGTTCACAATTATTTTGTGTTCCAAAATCGAAGAGAATTTGTAATTGTACGTTTTGGGCCTAAGATGAAATGTCATGATTCCAATGCTTCACTGTCGAAAAAACCGTATATAAATTCAAAACAACATATAATAATAATAATAATAATAATAATAATAATAACAATGAAACCTAGTCTTTTATTTCCAATTTTTCCTGGAAAGCCAGTTTACCCAGTTCTTTACTCTTCAAAATTACTTGAACAGAGTTCATTGTTTACGTTTGTTAATAATACATAACACAATTTACAAAAGCGTGTGTTCAGTAATATATTTTGATTCACAACACACTGATACACTACAGCCTATACCAGTACTGTAATCCCATTCGCATAGATTGATTACTATAAATACATGCCAGTAAATATTATTCTTAAATAATATACACCTCCATACAGATATTTAAATTCATACCACCATCACATTCAGCCAGCACGTGCTTGAAAGCCAAACTATGCTATTATGCTGATACTGAAGTACAGTAATTCACAAACTACACTCTCGTAGCAGCACTGTACACACATCCACGTAAAGTAAACGTTCCGACAGTGAGATGCTGACACCTGCAGGCTAAAATACAGACTAATTGAATTTCCTCCTCGAGATATAGCACGTAAACGATAGGCATCGATGCACCTGACATCTGTAGCATAGATTCACTGTTCACTTAATGCTTTGTGCTCTTGACGAGTCATAAGCGGCCAGCGAAAGACAATTTTCTCCCGCGCATGCGTGAAATTTCTGTAACCTTCTTGAAAAGAGCACGGCTTGTATATGAACGGATGTTGCCAAGTTTACATAAGAAGTTTATGCAAGATGCGGGAAGTTTAAAATACTCGATTCTGATATTATAAATCCCCACTACGCCAATACGGTATTAAATAATAAAACTAGTCGTGCATTAATGGAAACAAGGTGTTCACGTGCTCTTGTGCTGTTATTGACGCACGGCCACTGCATTTAGCATAATTCGAAAGATTGTCTCATCTCTAGGGAAGGAATCAATGAGAGATTTTACGGGATCCCAATACAATGAAGAAAATTTTCTCTGAATTGAGATCTTTCCTTTTTTTCCGTAGACAGGTCCTCCCTTGTTACGAATATTCTGAAGAATTTGTACCTTGCTGTAGACAACACAAAAAAATATTTTGGAACATGGATTTACACACCTGGAGAACTAATTCTGTTTCATTGGGAACCGTGTAACATATTGTTCACTGTCTATGACTCATAGATGGGCAACTCGTACTTCCAAAGTGCTAAGAAATCTTGAAAGAGAGAAAGACAGACGGAGCCAGCCGCAGCAGTTACAAGTAGTTTGTAGCTTTGCTGCAAATGCAGTTCACTGCCACGGTGCGCTCTGGCGGTTCATGCAGGTGGTCGTGATATCTACTCCGTGATTTGAATTTCAGAATGACGCATGGTACGAGGCGAATCCATAAAGTAACTTTCCCACTCGTCCCACAGCTAGCAAACCATACGTTGCGCGAAGCGACTGTATGTGAGATAGTAATGTCCTGGCATAGCGCATGCTCTGGCGGAACTTCCCGAGTGCTCTCAGTAGCTTCGTTGCATTGGTTGAAGATGGACGCTCCTATTCCAGCTCTCGCCGTGTGTGAAATGCGATCAGTGATAAAGTTTTTGAATGCACAGGGCATAGCGCCGATTCAAATTGATCGTCAGCTGTGTCAGGTCTATGGGCTTAACGTCATGAGCAAGCAGATGGTGCGTTGCTCCACAAGGTCGTCTGTGATGATGGCTGGCCTCCCACTGCGCTCCTCGTCATGCACGTTTTGGCATCCTGCTGAAAATTGTCTACAGCAGCAACGCACCATCTGTTTGCCCAATTGACCTGGACATAGACATTTTTAGCGCGGGCTTCCGGTGGATGATCAGCGAACTAACGTTTTTCGTATTCATAAACCAGTGTTAGCGATGATATGAAATGAATCCTGTACAAGTAATCAGTCGATAGCCGGGGCTAGTTTAGCACGCTCGTAGCGCGGGCTAGCGAAATGTCTATGCATAGCACCCTAGATGTTTTAATTGTACAAACGGTAATACAGCATTTTCTTGTAATATGATGTTTTGTTAGTATAAGGCAAAAACAGTCGTTACATGAACTTTTAAAAAGAAAAGATTAGACATTAGACTGAAAATTTTTGCATCGATAGACTCTTCAGTGTAAAATAAAGACTGGAATATTCCAGTTAAACTTTCATACTATTACTTAATCTTTCCTGAATACGTTATGGATTTCTTTGCAGACACCCGATATAATCGTTTGAAAATATAGTAATCGGTCTTGATTTAAAGAGAAGTAGAGAATATCGAATAGTAATTACTCAGAATAGGTTCTATAGACTTTCTTGTAGAATTTCTTTCTCACATGAAAGATAGACAAATGGAATCTATAGACTTCACGTCTCTAAATACTTCGTTCCAGGAAGATGAATGGAGATAATGTGTGCTGTGGACGTAATGTGAGATTTATTATTACAAATCTTGGCGAATCTGAGTTCAGATTGTTTTGCAGGCGTTGGAGCTTCCAACAGAGAGTACATAATTATAAAGTACACAGAAGGAATGATGTCTGTCTGGATGCACGGTCCGTGTGGGCGTCAGAACGTGTCCAGACACTCGCATCGGATGACACAAACCTCTCATGCTAGCTCCACACTCTCGCCGAGTCTAGGCGAGCCAAGGCGAGCGCGAGAGTGTGGATGGTGCGCTCGCCTCGCCTCGCCGTGTCTCGCCTAGACTCGCACTCGCCTGCGCTCCGCTCCGTGTCGGTTTTGTGTCGAGTCAAAGGAACCCGAGCGTCACCACGTCCCAAGATACAATAACAAAAGTGTAGACCAGTGGTTCTCACTACGCGGCCCGCGGGTCGCATGCGTCTCTTAATGTGATTTATTGCGACTATTGAACTAATATTAGGGCTGCTATTACTATTTTTTACCTTTTCTTTTTAATTTCTGTAATAATATGCAACTGGAGAAAACTTTGGTTACCCTGCATCCTTACTGCCAGTGAAGGTGTTCAACAACGACGCGTATTTGTTTTCATTTTTAAAAGGTACAGCAGTGTCATGTCTCATGTCTTATTATGTCTTGATATAATACTGGGTTATAAATGTTTTTATCTTAATAGACATAGCGTGCATTCAAATTTTTGTAACAGGTACTCAAAAGATTCTCAATCAAAGATAGAGAAACTGAAAATGTTAAAAATTCCGTAATATCTGTACAGAACGTAATGTATTCTCTGTACATAAAAATCAATTGACAACAAAAGAATCGTGCAACGTAGCAAACATTAAGCTATTTATAGATTCGGTGATTGTTAAGTGTTTTCTAGCTGTATGTGACACTTTATATTCTAAATTTCGAAACTCATTCAAAACACATTACAGGTGAAATAAAACATCAAATCAACCTGCTCGCATCGTATGAGTTGCATAAGGATAGCAGAGTCCGCCCTTTAACTTCAAAATACCAGTAATGTATACATATTAGATAATGATCACGATGATGCTGATGATAATAGCAATAATACTAACAGACCAAATTATATAATTAAAAATCCGCGCATTTTGTTAAGCTTCAATATTGTAAAATGGATTGTGGCTCTCGGCAAATTCCTATTTTCCACTTTCGGCTCTCCTTTAATTTCTAGTGAATACCATTGGTGTATACTCTTGTACTCACTTAATTACTTACTTACAAATGACTTTTAGGGAATCCGGAAGTTCATTGCCGCCCTCACATAAGCCCGCCATCGGTCCCTATCCTGAGCAAAATTAATCCAGTCCCTAGCATAATATCCCATCTCCGTGAAATCCATTTTAATATTATCCTCCCATCTACACCTTGGCCTCCCAAACATCTTTTCCCCTCAGGTCTTCCAACTAACACTCTATATGTGCTATATGGATTCATCCATACTTGCTACATGTCCTGCCCATCTCAAACATCTGGATTTAGTATTCCTAATTATGTTAGGTGAAGAATACAATGCGTGCAATTCTGTGTTGTTTAACTTTCTCCATTCTCCTGTAACTTCATCCCTCTTAGCCCCAAATATTTTACTAAGCATCTTATTCTCGAAGACCCTTACCCTCTGTTTCTCAAAGTGAGAGTCCAAGTTTCACAACCATATAGAACAATCGGTAATATAGTTTAATCTAACTTTCAGCATTTTCGGGAGCAAACTGGATGACAAAAGTTTCTCAACCGAATAATAACAGGAATTTCCCATATTAATTCTGCGTTTAAAAGTGTCACTTATATTTGTTACTGTTGCTCCAATGACTTGAATTTTTCAACTTTTTCAAAAGATAAATTTTATATTGAGGTTTTGTAACAAGCTCTTTTTTACGGTAATGGGTTGTTAGTCCTTCGCCCAAACCCCAAGCTGGAGGACCACCACTTATCAAATTTCCGCGACTGTCTGTTCAATATATTTCAGTTATTCTAGCTGCCAATATGGCGAGCCGCAATTTGTCTGGTATCGCTTTTCTCAGTTGTGTCTTTCTTCGAAATAATTGGCGATACAGAAGTTATCAAATTCTCCTGATGGTTCACAAAAATTCCTCGTTAAAGATATTTTCTATCATGTCTCTGCAATAGAAATTAATATTTAGTTTTAAATGGCTTTAATTAACTTGGCAAACAAATGAATAATCATATTTTTATTAATCATTTATAAATTCCTATTAAGATATTGTGATAACATTAGAGTCGATATATTGTGTAATAATAAAATCGTTGCCACGTTGGAAATGTTCTAGACAAGCTACATTACTAAATGAGAAATAATGTAATATCAGCAAATTCATCTAGTCCGATTTTTGTGTATAGCTTCATCCACCATCCTTTTTTCCGAGGCTTCCGACTTTTTTGGTGTGATATGTTTTACCAATAGTTGTAATAACTAAGAGTACACAGAGCTGATGCATACAATTTCGGGAAGCTTCCATCGTGTACACGTCACAACTGAACGCCTCGCCTCGCCTCGCCTCGGCTCGGCGAGAGTGTGGACAGGTACATCGCTTGCAACAACACTGTTTGTGCTCGCCGAGTGGCACTCGGGTCGACTCGGCGAGAGTGTGGAGGTAGCATCAAGGGTCTGAACGTGCGGTCTTCCTGCAACAGAGAGAGCTTCGCAAGGACTGACGGTCTGTAGCAGCAACAGTTTACTAGGTCAGGGCTGCCAACTGTTCTCATTATTAGAGGTGTGACTACTTCATATGGACGAGCAGTTCGAGAGAATAACGACATGATGTTTAAGAGACTGTCTTTGAGTTCTGAAGAATGCTTTTGATGTTCACGCATTTGTTGAAACGTGTGGTGTGCTGACACGGAACTAAACCATACGCTATAGCCCGTCTATAGCTCGCTCAAGAAACTGTTACCGAAAAGCAATGATGGCGTTGCTGTCTGTTTCGACGTGTGTATGTATGCACGCCGAGGGGGGGGGGAAAGGTGAGAGCCGATGGAAGTATTGTCTCTTCCAAGGAGATGAACATATGTGGACATCGCTGTGGAAATAAAGAATGTAGCAAGAGAAAAATTCGAAGCTAATTAAACGCGCAACATATGTTTACGAATGAAATAATACTGTGTGATACAAGACACACATTCACATGCAATGGAACAAACTAAAGTCGTAATGTAACTATCACAATGCAAGACTGATTCTATCGATGTCATTTCTCTTCCGACTGTACTCTTGAATATCATTCAAGTTATCTCGTGACCTTTCCTGTCGCCCGCTCTTCCTTATCGCAGTGTTTGATTCGCATTCCTTCCGTCGGTAATCCGTACTTGCGACACCTATACATATCTTTAGGGCGACGTAAACACAACTAAGCTGTGTACTAAGAGCTGTTCACAATGAAAATTAAACATAACCGTAACATAAACACAGAATATATTTTGTATATATTTTGATATACCGAAGTACATATGATATTTCCATGCAGATATTCTGTACTTCTGTACTTCGGTACATCAAAATATATACGATATGCGTAATAAATCACTTTGTGATTTAAGACGGCGCCTATACCGTCGGATCCCGGCCAACCAGTCACTCATTCGAGTGCACCTCAACACATGTATGGACTTCGGTCCTGCGTTCATAGACACCTAAGACGTAGTGCAGAGGGCGGCCACTAGAGGGAACCCAAGAGATGGAGCTTAATCTGAGACGATTCTAACCGGCGTCGGGGTTGTATCCGGCGTGGCTTAGTGGATAAAGCATCAGCACGTAGAGCTGAAAACCCGGGTTCAAATCCCGGCGCCGGAGAGAATTTTTCTCCGTTCCATCACTCTTTCATAATAAACACAGAAGTTTGCGCCCAGGCTACCAAATGGGATCATTCACATTGATTCACATAGGCATTGACATAAGCATTACCGTAAGACGTTAACATGAAAGTTTGCAAACTCCAAACTTTCATGCTTATGCTTATATGATTTGCAAACAGAATAGACTCAGCTACACACAAGCCGAGCCACTTCTTCCGCTACGTAGACGACACCTTCGTGGTCTGGCCGCACGGACAACACAAGCTACAAGAGTTCCTACAACATCTCAACAGCATCCACGCGAATATCCAGTTCACCATGGAGGTGGAGTCAGAGGGCTCACTGCCGTTCCTGGATATCCACATACACAGGAAAGCAGATGGTACTCTCGGACATGGCGTGTATAGAAAGCCGACGCACACAGATCTGTACCTGAATGCACTCAGCCTCCACCACCCTTCGCAGAAGAAGTCCGTCCTGACTAGTCTACTACATCGCGCCATAGTCATATCCGATATCAACAACTTGCCTGCAGAAATGGACCATCTTCGTAGAACACTACAACAGAACAACTACAGCCGGAGAGACATCAGCAAAGCCCTCAAACAAGTTACCACGAGAAGTAACACAATAGACTTGGACAGCAAGCAAGAACCGACAAAGAAAGCTTTCATTCCATTCTGCGGGAGCGTGTCACACAAAATAAGCAGAATCCTCCAGAAGGTAAATATCAAAACCATCCATAAACCACAGAGCAAAATCCGGAGACATCTACGTCAGGTTAAAGACAGTCAGGGCTTAAGGACTCCAGTGATTTACAAGATTCCATGTGAGTGCGGCGAAGTATACATAGGGCAGACTGGCCGCACAATAGAAGACAGAATTAAAGAACATAAGAGGAACCTGAGGCTGTATTACCCGGAAAAATCTGCAGTGGCGCAACACAGCATAGAAAAGGAGCATAAAATACTGTTTGACCACACCAAGGTCATTAACAAATCAAGCCACTACTGGGATCGTACAATCAAGGAGGCCATAGAGATCAAGCTGGAGAAAAACAACTTCAACAGAGACAGTGGACTCCAGCTCAGTCAGGCATGGACACCGGCCTTGGACCAACTCAGGCCCTCTTACAATCAAGGCCATGAAGATCATGGACCGAGGACGGCAACCGATTCCAACCGGCGGAACAGGGCTCGCCGCCCGCCAAACTTCACACAGGAATCCCGGGATGGGAGGAGCTTACGAGGGATGACAATTCCCGGCCCCGGATTGGCCGATCCGCCAACCAATCCCGTTTCACCTGAGACACCCTAACATCTGTATTACCTTTCGACTTTCTGTCTGGACATCACTTCCCTGAAGATGGCTGCAGAGATAGCAGTCGAAAGCTTGGAGCATTCCAAAATCTTAACTCGGCTGATATCACGCGAAATTATATTAGCGATCATTTTTGAAGATCGACATATTTTTATTATTGTTTACAATAAATCAAATTTATTACAGTTAATTTAGTGTGTGGTACACATTATGAAACCAGTTAGGTAATACCTGTATCATTACCTAACTAGTTGTGTAATAAAATCATCATTACCTAACTAGTTGCGTAATGAATGTATTTACAACATTTTTATTACTTACTTACTGGCTTTTAAGGAACCCGGAGGTTCACTGCCGCCCTCACATAAGCCCGCCATTTGTCCCTATCCTGAGCAAGATTAATCCAGTCTCTACCATCATATCCCACCTCCCTCAAATCCATTTTTTAATATTATCTTCCCATCTTCTTCCCATCTACGTCTCGGTCTCCCTAAAGGTCTTTTTCCCTCCGGCCTCCCAACTAACACTCTATATGGTTTTCTGGATTCGCTCATACGTGCTACATGCCCTGCCCATCTCAAACGTCTGGATTTAATGTTCCTAATTATGTCAAGTGAAGAATACAATGCGTGCACAGTTCTGTGTTGTGTAACTTTCTCCATTCTCCTGTAACTTCATCACTCTTGGCCCCAAATATTTTCCAAACACCTTATTCTCAAACATCCTTAATCTCTGCTCCTCTCTCAAAGCGAGAGTCCAAGTTTCACAACCATATAGAACAAACGGTAATATAACTGTTTTATAAATTCTATCTTTCAGATTTTTCGACAGCAGACTGGATGATAAAAGTTCCTCAACCGAATAATAACAGGCATTTCCCATATTTATTTTATGTTTAATTTCCTCCCGAGTATCATTTATATTTGTTACTGTTGCTCCCAGATATTTGAACTTCTCCACCTTTTGAAAAGATAAATCTCCAATTTTTATATTTCCATTTCGTACAATATTCTGGTCACGAGACATAATCATAACTTTGTCTTTTCGGGATTTACTTCCAAACCTATCTCTTTACTTGCTTCCAGTAAAATTCCCGTGTTTTCCCTAATCGTTTGTGGATTTTCTCCTAATATATTCACGTCATCCGCATAGACAAGCAGCTGATGTAACCCGTTCAATTCCAAACCCTTTCTGTTATCCTGAACTTTCCTAATGGCATACTCTAGAGCAAAGTTAAAAAATAAAGGTGATAGTGCATCTCCTTGCTTTAGCCCACAGTGAATTGGAAACGCATCTGACAGAAACTGACCTATACGAACGATGCTATACGTTTCACTGAGACACATTTTAATTAATCGAACTAGTTTCTTGGGAATACCAAATTCAATAAGAATATCATATAAAACTTTTCTCTTAACCGAGTCATATGCTTTTCCTGTACCCTTATACTCCCGTTTTTTCTCCATTATCTGTCGAATAGAAAATATCTGGTCAATAGTTGATCTATTACGCCTAAAACCACACTGATGATCCCCAATAATTTCATGTACATATGGAGTTAATCGTCTCAAAAGAATATTGGATAAAATTATGTACGACGTCAACAAAAGTGATATTCCTCGAGAGTTACTACAGTTAGTCTTGTCCCCCTTCTTAAAGATAAGTACGATTATGGACTCCTTCCATTTTGAAGAAGGTCGACATATTGTTATTATTTTTATATGGACTCCTTCCATTTTGAAGAAGGTCGACATATTGTTATTATTTTTATATGGACTCCTTCCATTTTGAAGAAGTTCGACATATTGTTATTATTTTTATATGGACTCCTTCCATTTTGAAGAAGGTCGACATATTGTTATTATTTTTATATGGACTCCTTCCATTTTGAAGAAGGTCGACATATTGTTATTATTTTTATATGGACTCCTTCCATTTTGAAGAAGGTCGACATATTGTTATTATTTTTATATGGACTCCTTCCATTTTGAAGAAGGTCGACATATTGTTATTATTTTTATATGGACTCCTTCCATTTTGAAGAAGGTAGACATATTGTTATTATTTTTATATGGACTCCTTCCATTTCGAAGAAGGTCGACGTATTGTTATTATTTTTATATGGACTCCTTCCATTTTGAAGAAGGTCGACATATTGTTATTATTTTTATATGGACTCGTTCCATTTTGAAGAAGGTCGACATACTGTTATTATTTTTATAATAAATAAAAACTATTACATTTAATTTAGTGTGTGATTCACATTATGAAACCAGTTAGGTAATAACAGTATCATTACCTAACTAGTTGCGTAATAAAATCATTACCTAACTAGTTGCGTAATGAATGTGTTTACAACATTTTTATTAGTGATGTAAACTCCACATTACGTAATCAAAGTGGATAATCGCTATTAGGGAACATCATTTTAAACTCTTCTCACTTCTTCGACAACAAAAATCACATGGGAAGAGACTTCGAGTTTTAATAATGTCATTAGTTCGGACTAATGAAAATTCTAAGATACAACGGAACTAATAACAGCGGATTTGGACATTTTGCTAATCTTGTTTTCCTTTAGAAAGCAAGCTCCAAGAGATAAGCCTTGCAGCGTTTAGTCTATCCTCAAGTGGCGTACGCTGAAGGGTTAGGGCCGCCAGCAGGTTTTATAGCATTCCAAATCTTTATTTCTCACACACACACACGCCTTGCTCTCTCGGCAACGCTTCTGTGCACAAAGAGATAGTATGATAAATCCCGCATATTTATGGGCTTCTGCAGCTCGCATCTGTGTAAAGCCTGCCCCACAAAGCTACATAAAAGGTCGCAACGCGCATAAACCGCATATTTGTACAATAAATATGGCAGACAATGTGCATTCATAAACCACGGTTTGGGCTCCTATCTATACACAACGCACGACTGAAGGGATCCCGTGTGTCAGTACGCCTGGACCATTCAGATTATCCCGAAATGGTCTCTGGAGTAGGTAACAGTGTTTTGTTTTGGTATACAGCTGTGATCTCTAATATTGTATGTATGTATTTATTTACACTGCAAGTGGGCAAGCACCCGATGGCAGTGGTATACACAATAAAGAAATGATAAGCAATACACAATAAATTTACAATACACAATACAATTATACAATACACAATAGGCCTACAATTTTATACACAATGCAATAAGAATACACAATATAATTTAACACAATAATAATAAAAACATTTCAACCTACATTATTATCAGGGAACGGATTTATATGGACTAAAAATATATGAAATATGTAAATATATATGTAGTTATTTTTACCAAAATATGGAATTAAATATGGATTTTTACCAAAATATGGAATTAAATATGGACTTAAAATTATAAAAAAATGACTATGTACGTTAAATATTGTACATTTTAATCAAACTAAACAAAAAATATAATGGACGTACCTTATCTTCCAATGTAGTTTCAACAAAACACAATTTTTATTGTCTGTTACCATAACAATAGGTTACAAACATTTCTTTCAAGTGCTGAAAAGTGAATCTTCTTCTATTGTCTCTGAGGATAGATTTATACTGACTAAAGAGCGTTCGACGTCACAGAAGTAACTGGTACATAATTCAATTTCACAATGTCTGCTGGGGATAAGTCCAAGTTAATCTTCACTGTTGATTCACCACTCATCACAGCAACAACCTTTTGTAGTTCTTCATATCCAGGGTTTTTGAAAGTACAGTGTCCACCTTAGCTCTTACTGCATCTGCAACTTTACCTCTACCACGATTCAGTTGTTCCACAGTACTATTTATAATTTCAAAACTTTCAGATAGTGAAGGTGCCTATTTTGGAGACTTTTGAGCGTTTTTATGATGCATGAAAATGTATGCTGAATGTGAGCTAAGTCATTCTTCACACTTATGTCACAGGTAACTGTTTTCGCAGTATCAATTGAGACTGCATCTTCAGAGTCCAATGCAAGGAGAACATTGTTAATAGAGTCTATATGTTCGGCATAATATTCAACTGCTTCTAGCCATGTACCCCATCTAGTTAAAATTGGCTTTGGTGGCAATGGAATTTCAGGGTACATTTCTTTCAACACGTTAACTCTACTGGGAGCTTTGAGAAATACTTTTTCACTGATGAAATCAACAAATCTACTTTAGGGAAATTGTCTCTGACCACTTCTGCCACACGATGAAATGCATGCGCCACACAAGTAAAATGAGTCAATTTAGGATATACAACAGATAATGCTTGTCCAGCTTTGACCATATAAGGGGCAGCATCGCTAATAAAGAATAACACATTATCGTACATAATACCCTTTGGCCACAGGATACCCATAGCTTCGTTGAACAGTTTAACTATAGTTTTGTTATTGCACTTTTCTAGAACATCACAATGTAAAAGAATTCGTTCAGAATATTGTTCACTTAACAAACCGATAACTACATTACCAACAAGTCTACCTTCTTTGTCGGGAGTCTCATCAATGGAAACCCAAATTGAACTATCTTTAATTTCATCTCTTATCTTCTGTATTGTCTCATCGTAGATGGATGGAGCATACGTCTTCCTAAGTGTTGACTCATCCGGGATTGTATGTTGAGTATATTTTTCAAGGAATTCCCTGAAGACCTTATTCTTTAGTTTGTAGAGAGGAATATCAGCAGAGATGAGAGAACGGCACAGGTCGATGTTAAACTCAGATCTTACATTCGATGTTGTTGGTTGTGTTAAAAACAATTGTCTCTGCTTGGAATTTAGTTGTTTGTTGGCCTGATGTTTACTAGTTGTAATGTGTTGTTGCACCAGGAACTTTTGTGTAGATGATACTGCACACTGACACAAATTACAAAATAATATTTTATTGTCAGTTGATAAACCATCTTCTTTAAATTCTGAAATGTAACTTGTTAGTTTTGATTTTAAATTGACTGAATGACGTACTTTTGGCATATTTACCGTCTTTATAGTATGATTTACAAAACTGAACCTATGTGTACTCTGACTGGCATTTAACTGTTGAGCTGCACAACTGAAGTCTGTTAAAAATTTTAAATTAAATTAATACAGTTTTGTAACTTACTTTCCCATTGTTGATAGGACTGCTAATTTTCAAATAACTCTGATGTTAAAGGGATTACTGAACATGTGTTTAAATCTCTATTGTTGAAATGTATTTTTAAAAGTTAATGGAATTTTGTTTTGTTTTATTGTTAAACCTAATATAATATGGACTGTTTTATATGAAATATGGAAAATATATGGAAATTAACGAAAATATGTACTAAACTCTAAAATATGGAAAAAATATGGAAAATAAAAGTAGGATTTTTCAACCCTACACATTGTGAAACATAAAGATAATGCAAAATATAAATTATATTAGCTTTATAAGTAAATATGTATTTACATATAAATCCTTTCCTGATTATTATGTATAGGCCCTACATAAGTTTCAATAGTCTTTCACTTTACTCTCATCTCACTCACTGTAGTGGCACTATGACGCATTTCACTGACACTATAGAACACATTTTATGGACGCTATAAATTATCACTGATCGGAACTATTCACTGCACTGTAAAACCATAACTTCACTGACTCACCTCGCTTCACTGATACAACAGTTCAAATAAGACAAATGATTACACCCCTATACATACTGTACTTATAAACAGAACTACATTTAAACTAAACATTTGTAGTCTAAGATCCTCTTACACGCTATTTTTAAATAATTTACAATTCAAACCGAGGAAGTAACTCGTCAGGCTAAATAAATACATGTCACCTTAAAAAATTAAATGTTAAATGTCACCTTAATTTTAATTTGCACTTTATACACAACTTTTTAAATTATTCTTGAATCTCCTTAAGGAAGGACAGCCCTCAAAGACCGCTGCAGTCAAAGACCGCATGATGTTCATTATACCTCATAGCGTGCTTGAGAATATGGGAAGTAATAAAAATAATGTTTAATAACAATAGTAATAATAATAATAATAATAATAATAATAATAAAAATAATAATAATAAAATAATAATAATAAATAACAAAAATATGGCCACAAAGTCATTTAAATATGCGCTCCTGCATATATGATATGTATCGTCTCAAGTGCAGGTAGTAAGGCCGTAAAATAACATTACGAGAGGAGTTCGGCCGGCGCCATGGATCGTGTCCCGGTATAGCTCAGTTGGTAAGAGCGCTCAGCGCGCAGAGCTGAGACGTCCTGGGTTCGATTTCCGGTGCCGGTACGAATTTTTCTCGTATTTAATAGTAATAATATTAGGTCTAATAATAATAAATAATAATGATAATAATACTTACTTACTGGCTTTTAAGGAACCCGGAGGTTCATTGCTGCCCTCACATAAGCCCGCCATTGATCCCTATCCTGAGCAAGATTAATCCATTCTCTACCATCATATCCCACCTCCCTCAAATCCATTTTAATATTATCTTCCCACCACGTCTCGGCCTCCCAAAGGTCTTATCCCTCTGGCCTCCCAACTAACACTCTATATGCATTTCTGGATTTGCTCATACGTGCTACATGTCCTGCCCATCTCAAACGTCTGGATTTAATGTTCCTAATTATGTCAGGTGAAGAATATAATGCGTGCAGCTCTGCGTTGTGTAACTTTCTCCATTCTCCTGTAACTTCATCCCTCTTAGCCCCAAATATTTTCCTAATAACCTTATTCTCAAACACCCTTAATCTCTGTTCCAATGATGATAATAATAATAATAATAATAATAATAATAATAATCATCATCATCATCAAAAATAATAATTATGAAAAATAACAAATGTAATAATTATAAATAATAATAATTATTATTATTATTACTATAAAAATGAATATTATAATAATAATAAATAAATAAAAAATAATAATAATAATAAATAACAAGTAATAATAATAAATAAAAATAATAATTGTAAAAATAAAAATATAAATAATAATAATAATAATAATAATAATAATAATAATAATAATAAAAAGACACCAGTATAGCTCAGGTGGTAGCGCATTTTGCCTGCTGATCCGGAGATGAACTCGGGCGTGGATTCGATTTCCATTTCGGCGGGTTAACTAGTTTGGTTTTTCCCGAGGCTTTTCATAACCGTAAAGCGAATTCATGTAATCTATGGTCAATCATCAGCCTCATCTTGCTAAATAACATCTCATTATCACCAATTCCATCGACGCTAAATAACCCAGTAGTTGATACAGCGTCATAATAATAATAATAATAATAATAATAATAATAATAATAATAATAATAATAATAATAATAATAATAATAATAATACTAATAATTCATGGAATTTCCATAAAATGAAGATATCGTATCTGTTTATGAATGTCTAGATTAAAATTTTGAAATTTAAATTAAACAACTGTTAATCAAATACGTGTATGACTTGTATTATGAACAGTTCTCATAGACGTTTTGATTTATCTAGAGAAAATCAAAACTTTGGTGGGATTTAACTGACTATTACACGATTGAAGAAAGTATTAAAGATTCAATCGAAGTACTCCAATACAATAAAATATTAATTGACTTACGAAAATACAACTGTCTTAAAATTATTGTACCATCTCAACATTACAAATATTACGCTAGATGCAATAGATGGCAGTAGTGTCTTTATACAGACACTGTAATAATTACTATTCAATAAATCTTAATATTAAACAATCTCTGACGTGGCTATCCATAAATCATGAAGATAGTTCCTGTTTATCCTCTAACAGTCGATTAAACCGTGAAAGTTTTTATACGAGGCTTATGCAGCCTTGAAAAACGTTACTAATAAACCATGAATACGTATGGATGTATAAACAACTGTAATAACAATGGGAATTGCTTTGCAGTAGTTATATTTTATGAGACACGAGCAGATTGTATATAGAGAAAATGGCCGCCCCTCAACAGCTGTTCGTATCGACTGTCAATGATAATGGATGCCTTGTAACCATTAGAATCACCAAAGAGCACAGAATAAGTAGAATATTATTGCTGTAGCTTGTACTCTTTGACCAAAAAATATGTGGTAATCGATTAGAGCCAGTTGTACTATCGATTCTTAACACGGCACACTAGAGTATTATTCTACCGGATTAGAGAACAGATATTATTGCCTTTCGTAATGAAGTAACGACGATACTATGATAGCTGTGTAATAGTTATTAAACGAATGTAGTGATTATTCAAAGAAATTTACACGACTTATAAATACTCATTGTATAAGTATAAGACAGTTAAACGTCTGTATTAGAGTTTTTTTATCCTCTCAGAGAAGCCATAACATAACCTAACTAATATACACAAGTGTTAAAAGTTTTAATTAACGACGATGACATAAAAATAAAACCATGAATAATTTTAAAAGGAATAATTATTGAATGTACAATTTTCAAATTTGAATGTGGTTGGTGGTTCAATTGTTGTTATATTGGACGTGTGCGTAATAGAAGTGGAACTCGTTGATTTAGGCCTACATGGTGTATTTAACTTATTCAGGATTT
Organism: Periplaneta americana; assembly: GCA_025594305.2. NCBI lineage: Eukaryota > Metazoa > Arthropoda > Insecta > Blattodea > Blattidae > Periplaneta > Periplaneta americana. The sequence continues at coordinate 194,825,013 of JAJSOF020000003.1, read as the reverse complement.
CCGAATGAATAATTTTAAAAGAAATAATTATTGAACGTACAATTTTCAAATTTGAATATGGTTGGTGGTTCAATTGATGTTATATTGGACGTGTGCGTAATAGAAGTGGAACTCGTTGATTTAGGCCTACATGGTGTATTCAACTTATTCAGGATTTCCGAATGGTGCTCTTCATTTATTTGTAAATCGGATTTCAGAAGATGCATACGTATGATCAGTGATTTTTATTAATTCTTGTTCTTGAATGCCAATGCGAGTCATATTTGAAACTGTGCATCGACTGGAGTGGTTTGCATCGACTTGAGTGGCAGTTTCAAATGTTGGCAAACAAAGAAACAAATGCTAGGGACACGATAAAATTAAAAACAAATGCTAGGGACGCGATAAAATTAAACAAATGCTAGGACGCGATAAAATTGTGCGATAAGCAGCCATGATTGGTTGAAATACGTCCTTTCGTACCGTTTTATTGGTCAAAAGTAGTATGACGTAGTAAGAGTGTAATAGTCATGTTAAAAATAGTTTAAACGGAATGCAAAAAATTGTGTTTGAGTAGGCTATGTTACGTGCATGTAAAAATGGTTATGGACTGCTATTTAAATGTGAATTATTAAATATGCGTATTTTATAATAATAATAATAATAATAATAATAATAATAATAATAATAATAATAATAATAATAATAATAATAATATTTATAGCTTTTAAGGAACCCGGAGGTTCACTTAAACCCGCCATCATCGGTCGCTATCCTGAGCAAGATTCGTGCCAGAGAATCAGTCCCATTCCGAGGCTTATTGTAAGGTTTCGTAACAAGCTGTTTTATACGGTGATGGGCTAGCTATTCGCCCAACCCCCAAGCTGGAGGACCGTCCCTTATCTGTTGTCCGCGACTGCTTATTCAATATATTCGCAGCTACCCTCCATATCTGGAGGCCGTCTCCTCTATCCGCAACCTGAGGACGCGCCATGCCGTGGTGATAGGGACCCACAATACATGGAATAATTATAATAGTAATGATAATAGTAATAGTAATAAAAATAATAATGGTAATGATAATGTATTTTTTACCTTTTATTTCTGTCGACTATATTCATGATTTTATTGAATATCACTGTCTTCTGTCTGATTGTCAATTTATATGAAACCAGTGGCTTGTGCAGCAAACGCTGCAAACTAAGTTCGTTAGACGTTCAAATAAAAATTTTTCAGATTAATTTTCAACGAAAAATACCAGACATTTTGAAAGTTACTTGCTTCCGTAATAATGAAACATACTCCCTCCGAATGTTTTTTTTAGGCCAAATACTTTTTCTTGAACCTATCCACCTTCAGTTTTTGAGTTTCAATGCGAAAACGGAAGTAACAATGTCAGGACGATCAGTGGGTTTTTCATGTGAGAGTAAAGCAATAGCTATTTCAGGTCATTGTGGATTGTACTTGAAAGTTAAAAAAGTCAGGTTTTCTATGCTTTCGAACAACAGACATAGCATCTTGGTATAGCTGCTGCATGTAGAGCTTGAAATGTGGAGGGTAAAATCATTTTATCCTGCTAAGAGATCTTGCTGAAATGATCGAGAGACTACAAAATTTTGTAGGCCTCTTATTTTATCAGTAAGTAATACAGTCTTTTGTTAGGAACTGTAATTTTTTAGCTCTCTCGAGTCAATACTGAAGAGAATGATCATATAAGTATCTACACCACACCGCCATTAAGTATATGAAAAAGACCCAACCCCACTTGATTAATAACTATAAAAGTATTTGATTTTTAATAACAATATTATTATCTTACGCAAGTTTGGTAGTTTATATTAACATCATGGTATTAACTATAATAATAATTAATTTCTAATGGTAATAATATCATCAAACCACCTCAAGTTTTGTAGATTTTAATATCCAATGCACACCTGTACTCAGAAAATTACACACCGCAGAATCAGACCTGTAAATTATTTTAGTAAGTCTTGAAGCTTTTAATAACCAATTGAATTTGAACTCTAAATATGTCAGCAATCCTGCAGGTCATGGCCTTCGTGTAATAGCCTAGACTATTGTTTATTGTAGTGTGTGTTTTATTTTATTTTGAAATGCAATTAGTTCTCAAAACTGACGAAGGATGGATTTTGGGAAATAGGAAAATTATGTAGGAAAACTGACATTTCACTGAAAACTAATATTTTTCGGAAAAACTTTGGGTTACGAGCTTCAAAATGAGGGGTCATTTATTAAAATCCGTTCAGACAGTAGCGGCTGGTGGTCAAAATAATGAGTGTGCTACAATCTCTATATCGGCCTACTGTATACACTTATATGTATTTATCTTAATTTGAGACTCGCCTAGTGACGAAATATGGAGTTCCTTCCTACTACAGAACTTGTCAATTACCCTGGTGTTAAACGTTAAATCCCTCCATCTTGGACATTATACTCTTTTCTATTGACAGTATTGCAAGAGCAGTGAGGCGATCCTGGGACATAGTGTTCCTTAAAAACGTTTTTATGTGTTTCAAGCAAGACAAACATCTTTCTGGCTCAGCAGTGGTCATTGGTGTTGTAATCAAAATATTTAACAACTTCGTTACTTCACAGAATGGATCCCGTGAATTGTTGGAGACTATGTTTTGTAACAATTGAACAGCCATCTATATTTCGGAAGTCGGATCTTCCGTATAGAACTCCAAGTTGTGTCTTTAACATTCTTTTGTTCAGTACAGTATAGCTTGACAGCAACTTCAAGCAACGTTCAGGAAAATTATGCAAAAAATTGTCAAAAAATTCGCTGTTCAACAATTTTGTTGCGTCTAGGTAGCTTAAAGATTGGAAACGATGAGTAGTTTCCTGAATTATACGGTTACATACCTCCTTGGTATCAATTTTCTGGGATTCAATTTTCCGTCGCTTGCTGATTGATTCAGGAGAAATCTAAAAAAATTGGTAGATGGCAGCAGCAGTCGAACATTTGAATTACCAAATACATTGTACATAGTTCCGAGTTCTTCCACAAGCAAGCATTCTTTCCTTACGCTTTACTTTTGCAATCTCTAAGCTGTGTTGTGCTGAAGCTGACTACAGCACTTCCCCGCGTAAAAATAGCCAATCAGAGCAGTTATTTCAGCTTCGCACATGCGCATTAACTGTCTACATTCTCATGTAAGTTTTGAGTAGCACAACGAACCCCCTGAGGCACCAAAGAGCTAAGAGCGAAGACTAAACACTCTATAACGCGTCATGAACATAACCACGGGAAATTGTCAAATGGCAGATCAAATACTATGGTATTGCAAATACATTATTTGAGCAAAAATTATCATTGTGCTGTAGCACTGTAGCACATAAGGACGGGCCGCCCCTGCGTTCAGACGTTTTCCCGTAATTTCGATTACCAGTTCAAATTATATATAGATGCGTTTTTTCTCTCTTATTTTATTTCTTCCTTTTTTTTTTTTTTGCTCTTGTGTGTTATCTATCGATTTGGATTAAGTTAGGCGTAATTACTGTATTTAGTAAACTGCTTTGTCAAGTTTACGTTATATTATTGGCTAAGACCACACCGTACACGAGCCTGGCTCTTACTGTAGTGGCTAGAAACATTTGTTTTATAAATTTAATTTATACTCAATTTGCTTATATACACATATATATATATATATATATATATATATATATATATATATATATATATATTCCACACCTGTGGAGTAACGGTCAGCGCGTCTGACTGCGAAACCAGGTGGCCCGGGTTCGATTCCGGTTGGAGCAAGTTGTCTGGTTGAGGTTTTTTCCGGGGTTTTCCCTCAACCCAATAGGAGCAAATGCTGGGTAACTTTTTATGGACCCCGGACTCGGCATTATCACCTTTATCATTCAGACGCTAAATAACCTAGATGTTGATACAGCGTCGTAAAATAACCCAATAAAATAAATAAATAAATATATATATATATATATATATATATATCGTTTTTCTCTCTTTTTTTATTTCTTCCTTTTTTTTTTTGCTCTTATGTGTTATCGATCGATTTGGATTAAGTTAGGCGTAATTACTGTATTTAGTAAACTGTCTTTGTCAAGTTTATGTTATATTATTGGCTAAGACCACACCGTACACGAGCCTGGCTCTTACTGTAGTGGCTAGAAACATTTGTTTTATAAATTTAATTTGTACTCAATTTGCTTATATATATATATATATATATATGCGTTTTTTCTCTCTTTTTTATTTCTTCCTTTTTTTTTGCTCTTATGTGTTATCGATCGATTTGGATTAAGTTAGGCGTAATTACTGTATTTAGTAAACTGTCTTTGTCAAGTTTACGTTATATTATTGGCTAAGACCACACCGTACACGAGCCTGGCTCTTACTGTAGTGGCTAGAAACATTTGTTTTATAAATTTAATTTATACTCAATTTGCTTATATATATATATACATATATATATATATATATATATATATATATTATATATTGCGTTTTTCTCTCTTTTTATTTCTTCCTTTTTTTGCTCTTATGTGTTATCGATCGATTTGGATTAAGTTAGGCGTAATTACTTATTTAGTAAACTGTCTTTGTCAAGTTTATGTTATATTATTGGCTAAGACCACACCGTACACGAGCCTGGCTCTTACTGTAGTGGCTAGAAACATTTGTTTTATAAATTTAATTTATACTCAATTTGCTTATATATATATATACATATATATATATATATATATATATGCGTTTTTTCTCTTTTTATTTCTTCCTTTTTTTTGCTCTTATGTGTTATCGATCGATTTGGATTAGTTAGGCGTAATTACTGTATTTAGTAAACTGTCTTTGTCAAGTTTATGTTATATTATTTCTAAGACCACACCGTACACGAGCCTGGCTCTTACTGTAGTGGCTAGAAACATTTGTTTTATAAATTTAATTTATACTCAATTTGCTTATATATATATATACATATATATATATATATATATATATATATGCGTTTTTCTCTCTTTTTATTTCTTCCTTTTTTTTTTGCTCTTATGTGTTATCGATCGATTTGGATTAAGTTAGGCGTAATTACTTATTTAGTAAACTGTCTTTGTCAAGTTTATGTTATATTATTGGCTAAGACCACACCGTACACGAGCCTGGCTCTTACTGTAGTGGCTAGAAACATTTGTTTTATAAATTTAATTTATACTCAATTTGCTTATATATATATATATACATATATATATATATATATATATGCGTTTTTCTCTCTTTTTATTTCTTCCTTTTTTGCTCTTATGTATTTATCGATCGATTTGGATTAAGTTAGGCGTAATTACTGTATTTAGTAAACTGCCTTTGTCAAGTTTACGTTATATTAATATTGGCTAAGACCACACCGTACACGAGCCTGGCTCTTTGTAGTGGCTAGAAACATTTGTTTTATAAATTTAATTTATAATTTGCTTATATATATATATATACATATATATATATATATGCGTTTTTCTCTTTTTTATTTCTTCCTTTTTTTTTTGCTCTTATGTGTTATCGATCGATTTGGATTAAGTTAGGCATAATTACTGTATTTAGTAAACTGCCTTTGTCAAGTTTACGTTATATTATTTAAGACCACACCGTACACGAGCCTGGCTCTTACTGTAGTGGCTAGAAACATTTTTTTATAAATTTAATTTATTCAATTTGCTTATATATATATATATCTGCGTTTTTTCTCTTTTTATTTCTTCCTTTTTTTTTTGCTCTTATGTGTTATCGATCGATTTGGATTAAGTTAGGCATAATTACTGTATTTAGTAAACTGTCTTTGTCAAGTTTACGTTATATTATTGGCTAAGACCACACCGTACACGAGCCTGGCTCTTACTGTAGTGGCTAGAAACATTTTTGTTTTATAAATTTAATTTGTACTCAATTTGCTAGCTAAATAATAATAATAATAATAATAATAATAATAATAATAATAATAATAATAATAATAATAATAATAATGTTTAGGGCAGCTGAGTTTAGAAATACATGCAGCAGGTTGGCAGTACAGATTGTGTATGCTGCAGATCTTGGAAGCTTTTCATCCATCTCTTCCTTCAAAGCTGGAGGCCATTTCGCAAGTCATATTGCAATAGAATTCCGACTACAAGGTGCTGACAGAATCAACTTCGCATTTTTCGATTTCTTTGCCAGTCTTCTCTTGTACTTTTTTCCATACGGAGTCTCATCAAAAAAAGGAAACCTTTATTCTCTCGGGGTCGGACGTCATGGAGGCTCCTTGTTGTGTGGGGTCAGGTATGCATCTGACAGGACTCAACCCATCCTAAATGCTTTACATCGAATGAGCAGTCTTGGTTCACGAACCGGATGAGAAGTCAAAGAGCCTATTAATGCAATGTTTCCGGAATAAAAAAATCTCTTTTTCTTACTTTTTCCTTTTCATTGTTCTAAAGGATTGCTGTAGGAGGGCTTCATGGAGAGCAACGCGTGAAAATGAAAGCTGTAATATGACGTAATTTACACAAAGGCAGAAGAGGGAGAGCTAAATGGATACTTACTTACTTACTGGCTTTTAAGGAACCCGGAGGTTCATTGCCGCCCTCACATAAGCCCGCCATTGGTCCCTATCCTGAGCAAGATTAATCCAGTCTCTATCATCATATCCCACCTCCCTCAAATCCATTTTAATATTATCTTCCCATCTACGTCTCGGCCTCCCTAAAGGTCTTTTTCCTCCGGCCTCCCAAGTAACACTCTATATGCATTTCTGGATTCGCCCATACGTGCTACATGCCCTGCTCATCTCAAACGTCTGGATTTAATGTTCCTAATTATGTCAGGTGAAGAATACAGTGCGTGCAGTTCTGTGTTGTGTAACTTTCTCCATTCTCCTGTAACTTCATCCCTCTTAGCCCCAAATATTTTCCTAAGCACCTTATTCACAAACATCCTTAATTTCTGTTCCTCTCTCAAAGTGAGAGTCCGAGTTTCACAACCATACAGAACAATCGGTAATATAACTGTTTTATAAATTCTAACTTTCAGAATTTTCGACAGCAAACTGGATGATAAAAGCTTCTCAACCGAATAATAACACGCATTTCCCATATTTATTCTGTGTTTAATTTCCTCCCGAGTATCATTTATATTTGTTACAGTTGCTCCCAGATATTTGAACTTCTCCACCTCTTCAAAAGATAAATTTCCAATTTTTAAATTTCCATTTCGTGCAATATTCTCGTCACGAGACATAATCATGTACTTTGTCTTTTTAGGGATTGGATATCGAAATTAATTTATTTTTGTGTATAATATTAAAATGGATTTGAAGGAGGTGGGATATGATGATAGAGAATGGATGAATCTTGCTCAGGATAGGGACTAATGGCGGGCTTATGTGTGGGCGGCAATGAACCTCCGGGTTCCTTAAAAGCCTGTAAGTAAGTAGGCTGTATTCAGAAATAAATACTGTTGACCTAAGTAGATCATCATCATCATCATCATCATCACCATCACCATCATCATCGTCATCGTCATCATCATCATTTTATTAGGATTTTTCTACAAAATAGTACTTATTCTTCAACCAAAGAAATTTTACACCAGTCATGTTTGTTTTATTTGAAGTGTTGTATCAGTAAAGTTATGGTTTACAATGGTAGGAAATAATTTTGACCAGTGAAAATTTATAGTGTCAGTGAAATGTGTTGTATAGCATCAGTGCTGTGAGTGAGATGATAGTGAAATGAAAGTAGTGAAAGAGTATCAGTACCAAAAGTAAGCAGCTATCAAGTAAGCATTACAAGAATGAACTCGAATACGAGGAAGAATACAAAAAGTCTACTTTGACCAAGTCGTGTCCTATAAGAACAGGGCTGAAAAGAAATTCGTCGAAGAATATTAGCAGTTGATTCAAAATGTTGGAGTCTAACCTTCACACTATCAGAGAAAGCTTACATATGAAAATAAAGAGGAACCCAACTAATAGCTGGCACACTTATGACTCTCACATATGGGGCTCAAACCTGGTCCATTGGAAAGAAGGAACGAAACATGCTAAGAAGATGCCAGAGGAAAATGTAACGGAAAATTCCGAATGTAACGCTGAAGAATGGAATATGAAATGAAGAAGTAAGAACTTAAGGAAAAGGATCCAATTTAATTTGTGTTTTCGAGCATAACTACATTCTCAGATATACTATCATAACTATCAGAAAATAGTTTTATTCTAGAAGAACAGCTGAGACCATTGTTTTGGTGAAGCCTTACTAGTAATTGAAGTAACATTTACATCGGGTCATTGCTTGCAATATCTACAGATTATGCAATATATGAACTTTTAATACTATTTAGACATTCTGTTTTCTTCCTTCTAGGCCCTCAAGGTCTTTTCTTGAATGTTACGGCATGTTACTAATTCACTCCAGCGAAACAAAATAACACGAACTAAATCGTTACTATTAAAACAACATGGTAATACAATAACAGACAGGAAAGCCAGAAGGTAAAAGTATAAAATGCGTATCTAAATACAGGGACATCATTTTATTTTTACTAACATTTTTAATATCAATCTGGCTATACCTTTCTATTAACGATTGGAACAGGAAACACCGTTTGCTACCCCTTCCACGACTGGAGTTCGATGATACTGGCGTAAAATACAAATCACTTTACTAGGTATAGGAGGGAAGAAAAGTAAACTAGGAAATATCGCAATTTTGAGTTTGATAATTTTCATTAAGTTTTTGTTTAATCAAAATACAGTACTGTATTAACACTTAGTGTTTTTACTCACGAATTGAGCTATCCATTCGGACGTATTAATTATGCAGTGTATACTGTCTACAGCACATTAGCGTACAATATAGAGAATGAAGTTAAATTGAAAAATAATCATAATATGGATATTTAAACACATTTTTGAAAATGGTGCCGTTCATTTCGATACAGGCTTCAGTTCTTTTGTGCATATTATCGCACTATAGACTATTGTACCTAATTCCAATTACCAGTTTCGTCCTTTGTACTAGTAGCTCATGTTGAAATAATTCTATACCTACTCTATAAAAGAGTACCTTAAGTACTGTAAATTCAATCTTCACTTCTGCCCGATCCGAAAAGATAAAATTACTCAGAAATGCTATCTACTGTCTGTTCAAGTGGTTTTGTCGCAGGGTCGTAGAAAGAGGGGGGGAATCACGTGACAGTTAATTACTTAACGAGGCCCTTTTATTTAAGTTATTTTAAACACTTGTATAATATTACGTAGAGGTCCAATTCCTAACAGAAATTAATGTTTTCAGAAAAGAGCTAAGACAGCCCAGCTAATAGACTTTACAGAGGGGCGAAGCAGGTGGGGGAAACCGGGATGCGACGTAGGCAAACGGACAGTACCTGTGTGAAAATATGATTCAATATTGAAAGCTCTTTCGTCACTGGAAAACGCGAACATATTTCTGGAACGTAAAATACCCACTAACTCAGTACTGCTTACGCGCCCTCGGCTCTGTGTCGTGAACGGTTGGAAGTTTACTAGTAGAAGGGGTGGGAGTGAAGTACATTCAAAAACTCAGGTACAATAAAAATTGAAGTAAAAATAAAATGATGTCCCTGTATAATGTAAAGAATATTGCCATAACAATAGATATTATGATCAGTTCTGTACGTGCAAAGATTCTGACAGAAAATTGGGTGTTTTCCAAGTGTATCATGATACAGTAATATAAGACAGTACAACATCTTATTTCAAGTGGCATCATTTGGTGCAAAAGAAATACATAAAGTCACTTCTACGCCATCACTTAAAGTTCAAGCATAGGTTTTTATCATTTAAATGGAAATTTTGTTCCATCTGAGAGTAAGAGCCTTCAGTTTTTACAAGTATATTTGATTTCAGACGCTGACCAAATTGTCTATTACGTCTAATAATTACAACTTACTTACTTACTGGCTTTTAAGGAACCCGTTCATTGCCGCCCTCACGTAAGTCCCTATCCTGAGCAAGATCAATCCAGTCTCTATCATCATATCCCACCTCCCTCAAATTCATTTTAATATTATCTTCCCATCTACGTCTCGTCTCCACAAAGGTCTTTTTCCCTCCGGCCTCACAACTAACACTCTATATGCATTTCTGGATTCGCCCATACGTGCTACATGCCCTGCCCATCTCAAACGTCTGGATTTAATGTTCCTAATTATGTCAGGTGAAGAATATAATGCGTGCAGTTGTCTAATATAACATCAATCTTAAAAGTAGAATTGACTGAACAACTCCAGGAAGTATTGCATAATAATAACAGTTAAATTCATAGTTTAAAATACAATTTTCAAAATTATTCTGAAGCAAACGACCTACAACCCACAAGTGCAGCGGAGCGCACGGGTATGGCTAGTAATAATAAAGGGACATCACTTTATTTTTACCAACATTTTTAACATTAACCTGGCTATACTCGGAAACACTGTTGCCCCCTTCCATTACAGGAGTTTGATGTTACTAGTGCAATATGTAAACAAATCATTTTACTAGGTATAGGAGGAGAGAAAAGTAGTGTATCCATTTATGTTGTAGGGAGATACGATATTACGATTTTCAGTTTGATCATCACTTTTACGGAATTTATCAAAATACAGTAGAGTAGTAACATTTTTTTTTCAAAAACTCAACTTTTCAGGCGGCTATGTTCGTTATGTAATGTCTACTTTATTTAGCATATTAATTATTGATGTTAACATACTATATAGAGATGCATTTAAATTGAGGGGTCATAAGTAAAGGGCTGTAAGTGTACTTAAGTTACTTTTGAGAAAATGGGGTTTAAATATTTAAGCTTTCGTAAAATCGGTGAAATTTTTATTTAAATTTTAATGTGTGATGCGATTAAAATATCCCTTTGCCACTAAAATTTTAGATACTTTTGCTTACACTGGATGCACTTAACTCATGTTATTACAAATGTCACTAGCATTCCTTTGCTTGTAGCCACCTCAATTCAAAATAAGCTAATCTGAATTTTTAAACAAGTTGCTGAAAATGGTTGCCGTTCATTACAATGCAGGCTTCAATTCAGTACGCATATTATTAAAAACATTTTGAAGCATATTCTCTGAAATTGAATTTATCGTTTCTTGAATATAATTTTTTGGTACCATATTATTAACATAGGTTCTTTCTTCTATAGAAAACGCAATCATATTTGTGAAACACACTATACACTGCAGTGTTTACTTCAGTGCTTGAAGACTTCGAATGCAACAGCGGCCGTAAGTTTGTGTGTCTGACGGGAGCAAGGACATTAGTGAAGGGGTGAGAGTGAAGTACATTCAGAAATGCAGGTACAATAAAAATGCATGTAAAAATAAAATGATGTCCCTGTATAAGCATTCATATGGTCACTATGGCTTAGCACTCAATTAAAAATAATCACTTGTAAGCTCTACATCGCCTATAGTAGTGATGTCAAAGCAAGCGCATTTTTCTGACCTTGACGTCGTTGCGCGGGCAGCAAGCGCTAAGTATAGTAAGTGGAAGTGTTGTGTATATGAATAAGCAACCTGTTGGATTAAGAAAACAGTGGTGCACAAACTTCAAACGGAACGTGAAATTTTATGTCGTTATTTTTACATGGCTTCTTTCTGTTTAATATTATCTATATTGTCTGTAAAACAAAAGTATTTACACCAATTTCTTAATATTGCAGTTGCGTTTTAAATCTTAATAACATGATAAAGAGTTAAGAAGGAATATTCACATAAATTCCATAGTACCTAAAACTATACTATACTAAGCGAATGAAACGCATCATTCATAAAGAAAGTGATATTCCAAAGAAAGAGATTGAGTATGACATGATAAGTTGGAATTTATATTGATGGTATCTTTAGCCTTACAAAAGTAATCAATAAACTAATCAAAACAATATTACAGTACAAAGCAAAGTTACCTAGGTACTGTATCTGTTTTAAGTGTAACTAATATTATATAACAAAACTCTTATCGCATTATGCTTTTAAGGTGATATTTGTGAGCAACTTCCTAGCATCAGAATATTAAATTATTTTCTCGAAATCTGCTGAAGCTATAGAGCTGACATTTTTACAACACATGGACACGTATCTTTTACTTATGATGGAAAATATTTGGGGCTAAAAGGGATGAAGTTACAGGAGAATGGAGAAAGTTACACAACGCAGAGCTGCACGCATTGTATCCTTCACCTGACATAATTAGGAACATTAAATCCAGACGTTTGAGATGGGCAGGGCATGTAGCACGTATGGGCGAATCCAGAAATGCATATAGAGTGTTAGTTGGGAGGCCTGAGGGGAAAAGACCTTTGGGGAGGCCGAGACGTAGATGGGAAGATAATATTAGAATGGATTTGAGGGAGGTGGGATATGATGATAGAGACTGGATTAATCTTGCTCAGGATAGGGACCAATGGCGGGCTTATGTGAGGGCGGCAATGAACCTCCGGGTTCCTTAAAAGCCAGTAAGTAAGTAAGTAAGTAAGTAAGTAAGTAAGTAAGTAAGTAAGTAAGTAAGTAAGTAAGTAAGTAAGTAACAGTAGTTGCTTTGTTAATTCATTTCCTTACAAACAATTTCCGTGCGAATATTTTCAAAATTTTCAATACACTACCTTCAGTAATACGTAGCTATATACGGTATATTAGATTTACGAAAACATTCTGCAAGGCTACTAAATAAATAGCCTATACCTGAAAATTTCACTTTTATATACGAAAAGTTGAGAAAATATTTCTTTTGAATAAAAAAATCAAACTTGTGAAAAATGAGCATTAAAATAAAACTTACATTGTTATAATGCACTTATACTTATCAGGCAAATCTAAAAATTAACATGGATACAGTTTTAATAAGTTCTCTTCCCTTTATCTATTGAATCAGTGCTGGCCATCCCTGAATATAGGTCGACCAATCGGCATATACTACCTTTTTCGTCTGCCTCTTTCCTTTCCGCTGTAAAGCGCTCAGGCTCTCCTGGGCTCTAAAGCGCGCGCTTGCTCCTGTGGGCATCAATTGACATGCCTGGCCTATACTGTTTGGTCAGGACGAATCTATCTATATTAGGATGAATACTATCATTACATAAACGTAAAGCAGTTACGATAATGATAGACTGTTCTTTATGTGGAATATTTTTTAGCAGGATTGCCTGCGTTGGTTCATTCATTAACTTTAGTTACAGAAGGAGTTTTTTATTAATTCTTTGTACGTGCAATATTTTTTGTCAGGTTCATTAAAAAAAATTGCAGGCATAAGTGGATCCAAAGATTCCCAGCATCTTAGCTGCGAAATTACGTAAGTTAGGAGGCTTCTCATTAGGTAATAATTCATGCAATTCCTTGCCGGTTTACCTCGAATTTGAAAAAAGGTATTCTTCTCTAGTACTCGCCTAAGTGTTTGTAATGCGATAAATTGATCGAACTGCATTTTTACATTAAATTATTCTTTTAGATTGTTGCAAACTTTGTCACTATTTCAACCTGCACAACAAATTGCATTCAAATAACACATTGCTTCATCGTATGTAACAATTATTTTATTAATATAAACCATTTTTAACAATCCTGTTTAAATTCTTTTATATACTAAGGCTGGATAAAAAGTAATGGCAACAGTTCGATATTTCTGACATGGCTTTATTCACAGGGGTACAACATTTACGTACCTTCTATATAGTCGCCCCCCTTAATTATTACCTTTTGCCAAATGTTTGGAAGGCGTCGTACACCATCAGCGCGTTCATCTTTGTTGATGTTCCGTATTGACCGCTCTAAAGCACGGATAAGTTCATCTCTGGTATTGTACCGGGTCCCTCGCAGTGGTTCTTTCACTTTGGTGAAAACATCGTAATCGCATGGATCATATCGGGTGAGTACGGTGGATATTCCAGTAGTCCGCGTTTTCCGTCTGCCTTGGAGGTACAGCGTGGTGCAGTATTACCCCATCAATGTCATACGCCACAATGAACATCACCTTCACAGCACTTTGTGTAGGGCACACTTTCTTCGGACGAGAAGAACCTGGATGCTTCCATTCATTTGATTGACGTTTCAAGTTTGGTTGCTTCGTATGAGCGAGCCCAGGTTTCGTCCATAACGACGATTCGTCCAAGAAAGTCTTCATCTTTCCTTTGGTACCGGACCAAACAAGGCCTGTGCGACTGAATAGCGGTGCCATTGTTAAACCTCGGTAACCCAGAATGTCTTGCAGAATGTGGAGCACAGTTTTGTGACATACTCAATCTGTTTACTATGTATTGTATTTTTTGTTTAGCATAACTGATGAATTGTATGCACTGTAAATTGAATAGTATACTGTATAGGTCAACTGATGAATTGTTTAAGCTTATAAATTGAATTAATCTACTTCATATGAATTGTATAGCTTAACGAAAATAAGTTTGTAAATTGAACTAATTTGATTGTATATGTTTGTATAGTTTGGCTGATGAATTGTATATGTTCTTAAAATGATTTCTAGTCTGTGTAGCTCTACTGATGAATTGTATATAGACCTACTGTAAATTGAATGGTAATATGTATAGCTCAACTGATGAATTGTTTATGATTATAAATTGAATTAATCTACTTGATATTAATTGCACAAATTTGTATAGCTTAATGAAAGTATGCTACTTTGTATTTTATATATTTGTATAGTTTTGGCCGATGAATTGTATATGCTTTAAATTGAATAGTAATCTATATAGCTCTACTGATATTGTTTGTGTTTGTAATTTGAAGTAGTTTGCATGATATGTATTATCAATTTCTGTATATCACAACTGGTTGAATTGTTTATGCCTTAAATTTAATTAAATTGTTTTGTATTATAATATAGCTCAACTTATGAATGATCGTTTGCGTTTGTAAATTTAATAATCTGATTGGCTATGTATTGTATACTTTTAGTAGAGCCATCGATGTAGCTCAGTCGGCAGACTCGCCGGGCCGCTGATCCGGAGCTGCGTTCGGGCTAGGGTTGGATCCCCCTTTGGACTTTGGTTTCTTCGGAGGTTTTCCCCAGCCGTGGGACTGAAGCCGGATGGTCTATGGCGAGTCCTTGGCATCAACCCTTTGATTTGATTACCCCTTTGATTTGATTACCTGGTTGGGTTTTTCCGAGGTTTCCCCCACCGAAAAGGCAAATGCCGGGTAATATTTTGGCGAATCCTCGGACCTCATCTCATCTCACTACATCTCGCCAAAATGTAAAAAAAAAAATGTAAAAAAAATGTAAAAAATGTAAAAAAATTGTACAAAATTGTAAAAATTGTAGAAAATTACTAAATTGTAAAACTATAAAAATTTGTAAAAATTGTAATTGTAATATTGTAAAATGTTGACATGTTCCACATCTTAAAGCTTCATTGCTCATGTAAGATCTATGGAATAAAATAAATGAATGAATGAAAAGGAACTCAGACTTCCGCTGCTAACTCACGCGCAGGCCATCGGCGATCAGCATCCAACAGGGAAGCAAGGAGTTGAACTGTGTTGTCCTCCACGCGGGGTCGTCCTGTAAGGAGGTTGTCCTGAACGGCATCCCTGCCTACCCGGAACGCTTTAACCCATCATGCCACTGTGCGATATGACAACGCTGCATCGGCATATGCTTCACGCAGTCCCTGAAAACATTCTTGTGCACTACGACCTCGTGCCACTTCAATTTTGATCCAGGAACGTTGCTCTAGTTTTGTAAACATGGTCTTAGGGCGCTCGCACTATCCCTATGAAAGTCAACGTTCTACACACTGCAGTAGCTTGACAGAGTACTGTCCCGCTGGCTGCACTAACTCATCTAACAGTCCTTGTTCATGTCCATACAGCTGGCAACTCTCGAACGCACATCGTCACGTGGCAGCAGTGTTGCCATTACTTTTTATCCAACTAATGTAAGTTTATGTTCGCCAAAATCCTTCTTATATTCGAGATCGAAGTGCCGTCTGATATTACAGTAAAACCTCCCTAAAACGAAAAGCGATCGTTTCAGAATTTTTCTTTTCCGTTTTCACAGGTTTTCGTTTTACAAAAGGTTGAGTTTTAGTAAAACTAAAAATATAGGACTATTACTGCAATATGGTCACTGTGGGAAGAACACAATGAAGAAATATTTTGAAATGAAAGTTACTGCAATACATGCAAAGTGAATTTTATTTTCATAATTATTATCTTACGCAATTGCAACCTTCCTCTCTCCCTCTCTCCGCGCCCTAGTTTCTTGACCCCATATCTCTTTTAAAGTGCATTGCCGCGACTTTTTTGAAGGGAATGTTGTAGGATTTCCTTCGCATCCTGCATCAATTCAGGGTGTAAATTGCGCCCTGATTCAAGGGTTGTGTAACTGAAGTTGTGTTTGATGGCAAATACGTTAACTTCACGTTAGACAAATCAATCCTTGGATGGCAGGTAGCATTGTCTAAAAACAGTACGACCTTACGACCTTGACGTTTCATTGCTCCATTAAAATTATGAAGCCACTCTTCCATGGTAGAACTGGTCATCTAGGCTTTCTTTTATTAAATCGCACAGTTTTAGGCCTACTTTATTCGCACTGTTATTTAACAATGTATTGGCATATTAGCACAAATTCCACCACTTTACACACCCCTGATTAGAACGCTATGGTACCGAGATCAACCTTTGCTCACTGTATGTACACGCAGACATATGTGGAGGGAGAAAATGGAGTGACGTATACAGTTCCCGCCAGGGAACATTAGTGCTCATGCCTGGTCTAAAAACGACGACGAAAAACGACGACGACGATGATGATGATGATGATGATGATGATGATGAATGAAATAATAACCCTCCGAAAAACAGAATAGGCCTACGTATTCAGACAATAAATGTGGTTTAAAAATCCCATTACTTTTTTGCAACTTTTATATGTAGGCCTAATAAAAGAATCTTACGGAAGTGCGTTATAAATTATTTTATGCTCGACCATGCCGAAATGTAGTAATTATACACCTGGTGGCAGTCCTTTAATGCATGTCATTAAAGTACACCTATTCATTAAAGTTCAGGTTTTCGATTATTCTCGGATATGCAATCGAAAGACAACTAGCAAAACGTCACCCAGGCTGGAAATCCAATATTGTCGCAGAAGGTTATGTTCTGTTACTATAATAATTAGTGTTAATTGTAAATAATATTCAAATAAATTCAATTTGTTATCTCGTTTTTCAATCCTAAATCAATTTCCAGGTTATATCAAAATTAGTTCATGTTATTCTCTAAATTATATCAAGGTCAATGACATTATTGTTCCTCGGAAAAAAAATCAATACTTTCGCGTCTGCGCACATCTCACAATTAACGACTATGCACAAGGTCACTTCCGATCTTCTGCCAGATGCGAATAAAATGAATACTTCTGAATAATTTCAAGCTAGAAATATGGTCGAGCATAAAAAGTCGTGTGAAACTTGCCTATACGACCACTCATATAAATTGAGGGAAAGAAGACAGAGGACGGACACTGGAAAGTTTCCTTTTCTCAATCGTACTATCAAGGACTGGAATGCTTTACTTGCAGACTTACTAAAGACTTTACTAATAACCAAAAATGTATTTAAAAATAGGCTTAAGGACTTTGCTAATAGATGGTAGTATATTATACACACTAGTTAAAGGGTGTAATTGATATCTTGTTATATGAAGTGTTCTATCAGTGAGGAAGTGTGTTGTGTCAGTGAAGTGTGTAGTGTAAGTGAAGTCTATTGTGTAAGTGAAGTGTGTTGGTGTCAGTGAAGTGGCTGTGCAAAGTATTCGAACAGTGAAATGGTTAGAAGTGTTAGTGAAATCAGGTAGAATCAGTGCAGTGAGTGAGTTGACAGCGAAAAAGTGTAGTGCCGAAAGGTACTTGTGCAGAAATGAACATGTCAGACTCGTGGGTCTTAGTTCGAGCTTAGGGTTAAGATGCAAATTAGATTTACTTTAAATGTTATTTTAAGAGACCATGCTTCATTTAATTTAGGATGCTCATTAGTATTATTATTATTATTATTATTATTATTATTATTATTATTAATTATTGTTTTATTAGTTGTGTTTATTATTAATTGTCATTATTGAGTGTAATTAGTTACCACTGCCACCGGGTATATACCCATTTGCAGTGTGAATAAATACATACATAAATACATGCATACATACATACATACATACAATGGTAATTAAGACGCTCGTATGAAAATTATGAAACTCGCTTGCGCTCGTTTCATAAACGAACATGCTCGCGTCTTAATTACTATCATTATAGACTCGTTGCATAATGTACTATAATTTGGCTATATTTCTCTTTCGGATAAAACTAGTTGAAGAAAATAGAATAAGAACAGAATTAACTTATCATCCACAACATGATGCAGGGATTGAATTAACACGATGACATCTGAATCATATTCACCACACACTTAAGCATAGAAATAAAGCGAACCGAATGCAGGGCGTTTGCAGTGATCTGGGCTGGCAACTCCGCAGCTGTTATGCGTCACATCACGCCGCACTTTACGATTTCACTATGCAAACAGAGCGGACTTCATTTTATTGAGGAATATTCCCTGTCACACTGGCGGAAAATTGACTCTGACGTTCTGAGGGAGCCATAAATCGCGATCAAATCTTCAAGAGTGAGCTCTTCGTGGTTATTTTATGAGACTCCCATTGTCCTGGGAGCCATACGTATACGGGCAAAACTTTCCTTACAAAACTTGAGAAGAAAAACAATCCGCTTGTACTTTGTGCATTAAAAAAATGGCAGACGATTTAAGGAAATCACAATGATTACGAGAAAACTTCTATACTCGAATTAAAGTGACTATTTCGTTTATATGACGTCATTCCATTTTCGATCAATGAAGTGTAATGAAATTTTGAATTCCAATCAATCACAGTCAAACATCGCGATAATTTTTGCAGCTAGATTTATCGCTATCAATTTATCGCATGGTCGTTCTTTTGTTTAGTCGATGTCGCCGACTGTTTCCCGGTAAATTGATGAGCATGAATGAACCATTAAGATGCATCTACACGGTTAAACTGTTCTTTCAACTTTACGCGTTCAAGCAATGAATGCAGGATTGATTGCTAATTAATATATATATATGAAATTTGAACTGGTAATGGAACTTACGGGAAAACGGCTTAACGGATTTTAATGAGCGACCCCTCATTTTCATGCCTGGTACCCAAAGTTTTTCAGAAAAGTAGCAGTTTTCAATGGAATGTCAATTTTCCTACATAATTTTCCTATTTTCCAAAATCCATCTGTTGTCAGTTTTGAGAACTAATTTTATAGAATCACGGCCGACTTGATTGAATTTCAGAACAAAACACACACTACAATAAACAATAGGCTATTACACGAAGGCCATGACCTGCAGGATTGCCGACATATTTAGAGCTCAATTCAATTTGTTATTAAAAACTGATTCTGCAGTGTATAATTTTCTGAGTACAGCTGTGTATTGGATATTCAAATCTACGAATCATGAGGTGGTTTGATGACATTATTACCATTAGAAATTAAATGTATTTATAGTTAATATCATGATGCGTATATTTTTCATTAATTGTACATAATATTGATGCTATATTGATGACATGAAAGTGAAACGTTTTGAGGTTATGTAAGTAAATGTAGAGAATATCTTAATTAAATCTTCATTTCTATAATTTACTGAGTGACTGCTATATATAAAACTACAAAACTTAAGTAAGATAATAATATTATTAAAAATCAAATATATTTTTTTATTTATTAACCCAGTGGGGTTGAGTCTTTTTCATATACTTAATGGCGGTGTAGTGTAGATATTGATATGCGTCATTGTCTTCAGTATTAGCTCCAGAGAGAGCAAAAATTACAGTTCCTAAGGAAAGATAAAAAGGTATTACTTACTGATAAAATAAGAGGCCTAGAAAATTTTGTAGTCTCCAGATCATTTCAGCAAGATCTCTTAGTAGGATAAAATGATTTTACGCTCTACATTTCAAGTTCTACATGCAGCAGCTATACGAAAATGCTATTGTTCGAAAGCTTAGCAAACTTGACATTTTTTAAACTTTTGCCTACAATCCACAATGACCTGAAATAGCTACTACTATCGTCCTGACATTGATACTTGCGTTTTCGCGTTGAAACTCAAAAACTGAAGTTGGATAGGTTCAAGAGAAAGTATTTGGCCTAAAAAATCCATTCAGAGGGAGTATGTTTCATTATTATGGAAGCAAATAACTATTAAAAATACAAGTATTCATTGAAAATAAATCTGAAAAATTTTTATTTGAACGTCTAACGTACTTAGTTTGCAGCAGCATTTGCTGCACAAGCCACTAGTCTATATATAATTTGAGCTGGTAATGGAAATTAAAGGAAAGCGGCTGAACGGATTTTAATAAATGACCCCTCATTTTGAAGCTTGGAACCCAAAGTTTTTCAGAAAAATAGTAACTTTCAGTGAAGCGTTAATTTTCCTACGTAATTTTCCTATTTTCCAAAATTCATCTTTCGTCAGTTTTGAGAATTAATTAATTACATTTCAATATAAAACAAGACACACTATAATAAACAATAGGCTATTACACGAAGGCTATGACCTGCAGCTTTGCTGGCATATTTAGAGCTCAAGTTCAATTGGTTATTAAAAACTTCAAGACTTACTGAAAATAATTTACAGGTCTGATTCTGAGGTGTGTAATTTTCTGAGTACAGCTGTGTATTGGATATTAAAATCAAGAAAACTTGAGCTGGTTTAATTACATTGTTACCATTACAAATTAAATATTATTATAGTTAATGCCACGATGTGACTATTTTTCATTAATTATATATATTAATGCCATATTGATGATAAGAAAGTGAAACGTTTTGGGGTTATGTAAGTAGATGTAGAGAATATCTTAAATTATATCTTCATTTCTATAATTTACTGAGTGGCGGCTATATAGTATTAAACTCTATGTAAAACTACAAAACGTACTTTAGATAATAATATTGTTATTGAAAATCAAATATTTTTATAGTTATTAATCAAGTGGGGTTGGGTCTTTTCCATATACTTTATGGTGGTGTGGTGTACATATTTATGCGTCATTCTCTTCAGTATTGGCAAAAAATTACAGTTCCTAAGGAGAGACCAAAAGGTATTACTTACTAATAAAATAAGAAGCCTACAAAATTATGTAGTCTCCCGATCAATTCAACAAGATTTCTTAGCAGGATAAAATGATTTTACTTCTACATTTCAAGCTCTACATGCAGCAGCTATACCAAGTTGCTATGTTTATTGTTCGAAAGCATAGCAAACCTGACTTTTTTTAACTTTCACCTAGAATCCACAATGACCTGAAATAGCTACTGCTTCTGCTTTACTCCCACATGAAAAACCCACTGATCGTCCTGACATTGTTAGTTGCGTTTTCTCGTTGAAACTAAAAAACTGAAGGTGGATAGGTTCAAGAAAAAGTATTTGACATAAAAAAACATTCAGAGAGAGTATGTTTCATTATTACGAAAGCAAATAACTTTCAAAAAGTCTGGTATTCTTCATTGAAAATAAATTTGAAAAAATCTTATTTGAACGTCTGACGAACTTAGTTTGCAGCATTTGCTGCACAAACCACTAGTTAATTAATATATTTACGCAGTGAAGACGATGTTCAAAACGGTGCACCATGTAGATACAAAATCTTCATGCATCTTAAGTGAACGTACGTTTTAAACTTGACCATTTCAATATTCTTCCCAGACTGTGTGCACACACGCATACAAAATTGAACTGTGTAGATGCAGCTTCAGTCCCGTTACACACTACAGCGAGAATGCGTTTGTCGATCTGTGAAAATGTTTTCTTGTAGCACGGAGTAACGATCGAAATAAGGCACAGATGACACATGGTTCCGCGCCCACAGGTAACTAACCTAATTGCAACCTATAAAATCTGTATTGCGTGAATGAAATGAAACAATTAATAGAAAGTCAGATGTTCAAATTTGTGTAACATCAGCGGATATCAAACCCAAAGATTTTGTATATTATATTCAAGGTCTTTGATTAAACTGCCTTCCGTATGGCGTAATAAAATCCGTGTTTCAATTATCTATACAGAGATGACTTTACTGTGTAGCGACATATGTCTCGCTGTAGTGTGAATACATAAGCATTGCTATATAGCTGTTTCCACACAGTATTACATAGTTCTTAGTTCTCGGTGTAGTGTACAATGTAACGACGAAAGACTAAATAAAGGGTGAAGTCATTCTACTTCCACATCTTCATCTTCAAATTCCATGTCCATTGTGGGATATGTAAAAAAATTACTCTCCTTCATTCAGATTTGATATCTGCGTTTTCAACAATTCTTCATTTAATTAATGTATTAATCAGGTTATTTGTAATTATATTATAAAAAGTTTAAATTATATTGTGATTTCAGCAGATACCTTTTTCTTGCTGCTAATACTTTCTTAGAAGTCCTTTTTCTATTTGTAGCACGTCTAGTATAATTTATTCTATTCGACATGTTGAAGAAATATCATTTTTAACATTTTAATATTTATCGTAGTTTCCAAAGTACATGGTTAAACTAATCATTTTTTTAAGGGCGCCAATAAAGGGCGTTGTTCTTTGGCATGTTAGAGGCAAGTTAAAATCACAATTTGTTTTACATGGGCGATATAAATCAACATGCGCCCTTTTAAAACTATTCAATTGGCAATGGTGGTTGAGTGAGAACATCTGAGCAGCTGAAAACAGAATAAGTAGTACAAAAAGACTGCTGTTTGGGAAGAAACAAAGAAATAAGAGAATCAATTTTTGAATCTGTAGCCTATTCCACCTTGAGTATATACCAAGAGGATATTAAACTGTTAGGTTTCCTCATAGATAGACATCTATCTTGGAAATCACGTATTAGGTATGTATGCATTAAGTTATCTTCTGTATCCTATTTGTTAAAAAAATTGATGAACATTGTTAGTTTTGAATATGTTCGAAATGCATACTTCACCTTTTTTCAAAGTGTATTCAGATATGCACTTATTTTGTGGGGAATTCTAGTGATATGACAGACATTTTATTAAGTCAAAAGAAAGTTATTAGAATACTGACAGCTTAAAAGTAGAACACACTGTAGACCTCTGTTCATACAGACAGGTATTCAGGCCGTCATAGATCTGTACATATATGATGTTCTAGTGTTTATGAAAGAACATTTGCAAGATTTTAATATGAGAAGTGAGGTACACAAGCATACAACGAGGAATAGGCAATTATTAGATTATCCACTTTGTAGACTTAGTGTGACAAAAAAATACTATAAATTGATTGGAATCAAATTATTTAATAAGCTCCCTATAAACATTCAACTTCTTCCTGTTGAAAGTTATAAAACAAAATTGTACAGTTGGTTAATTAAAAACCCACTTTACTCAATAAATGAGTTCTTTGAAATTGACATACATTTTTAAACAATGCAGTTTTAAATGTTATGGTTGTTGTTTCTTAATTTCTTTTTTAATAATGAGATTTTAAATGAAACCTAAAGGTAAATCAATTTACATTTAAATTTCAATGTATTAATGAACAGAGAAATTGCACTACCTTATGTTGCATTTTTAAAGTTTATTATTAACCTCTGTTTGTAGTATTCTTAATTAGTTATTAAACATATGACAATTAGTACTTGATACTGTCTTTTATCTAGTAAATATAGTACTTTTAACTTTATATTATGTAATTTGATAAATATCTACATTGTTTTTATAATTAAATTTTTATTTTGTATATCTATGAAATGTATTGCAGTAAGATTGTAACATTTGACGATGTCTATAGTGAAGTTTTTCATTCAATGACATAAAGATTATTATTATTACTATTATTATTATTATTATTATTATTATTATTATTATTATTATTATTATTATTATTATTATTACGAGTACATGACAGAGTTGGATACATCAAAGGATCCAGTAATATCATTGGATTAGTAAGCCACACATTCTTCATGGTACTTCAGCCAGAATCTGTTCCTCCACCAATAAGCCCAATCTACCCATCTGGAAAGGTGTCAATAAAACAGAAAAAAAAAATGCTTGGAGAAAATGAAGCAGTACATCCCAAGTGAACATATGGCATTTGATGAAGAATTTTTCAGCTGGCCTACAGACAGCAATGCAACGTACGATGACTGAAAAACAGTAGATCCAAGTGAAAAGATTGATTTCTCTTTATCGTTCATGATGTTTTCCCATTTTTGTTCCATTCATCATTGTTATACTTTTGTTTTGTTGATTGTGTATGATTTTCAGTAGCCTAAATAATTTCCAGAATATCACTAAAATATCCGTATCTAATTAACTGATTTTACTTCTTATGAAGTTGGTATTTTTTTAAAGAGCGGCGTTTTCGTATTTCAAATCCTAATAAAACCTTAACCCTTAAATCTTCATCATCATCATCATCATCATCATCATCATCATCATCATCATCATCCTTCACGAATTAGGCCTCTGTAGACCTGTTTCGGCCCCATCTAGCAGTCTTCTGAAAGGTCTTCCTGATCGACGATGTCCTCTAGGTTTATACTGCATCATAATTTTTGAGATTCTTGAATTTTCCATTCTTCTTACATGATCTAGCGAATTTAATTTGTATCTGTTGATTTTTTCTTCTACTGACTCTACTTATAATTGTTCTGAAATTTCTTCATTCCTTTTTCGGTCTAAAGAGTATATCCTGGTGTCCTCCTGAAACATTTCATTTCCGTTGCTTTGATTCTGTTCATGTCTTTTTTCTTTAATGTCCCAATCTCGCTTCCGTATAAAAGGGAGGGTAATGCTAGTGTATTATACAGTATATTTTTATGCTCGACCATGCCGAAATGTAGTAATTATACATCTGGTAGCAGTCCTTTAATGTACACCTACTCATTAAAGTACAGGTGTTTTCAGCCAATGACAACTCAGCTTACAGGTCTTCAGCCAATGACAAGTCAGCTTTGTACCGTTATAAAACCGCAAGTATCGATTATTCTCGGATATGCAATCGAAAGAGAATTAGCGAAAAGTCACGGAGGCTGGAAATCCAATACTGTCGCAGAAGGTTATGTTCTGTTACTATAATAATTAGCGTTAATTGTAAATAATATTCAAATAAATTCAATTTGTCATCTCGGTTTTCAATGTCGAATTCAATAATCAAGGTTATACCAAGTTTAACGGGATTACACAGGGTCAATGACATCATTGTTCCTCGGAAAAAATCAATACTTTCGCGTCTGCGCACATCTCACAATTCACGACCTAGAACAAGGTCACTTCCGATCTTGTCAGATACAAATAAAATGTATACATCTGAATAATTTCAAGTTAGAAATATGGTCGAGCATAAAAAGTCGTATGAAACTCGCCTATAATGGTAATTAAGAAGCTCGTATGAAAATTATGAAACTCGCTTGCGCTCGTTTCATAAACATCCATACTCGCTTCTTAATTACTATCATTATAGACTCGTTGCATAATGTACTATTATTCTTGTAGATTGCTTACTAATTTAGCTTTTAGTTTATTGTTTAAATCTTAAATTGGCAAAACTTCATTTCTCACATTACTTTATTAAACCGTGTCGGACTGTAAAGAAAACAACTATCGCAATGTCCATATTTTATATGTTGTACAATATTATAGTATTGTGAAATTTTAATTTTCCTACCAATTTTTTTTCTATTGTTCTATTAAAATTATAGCATAGACTAGTGGCTTGTGCAGCAAATACTGCTGCAAACTAAGTTCGTTAGACGTTCAAATAAAAAATTTTCAGATTTATTTTCAATGAAGAATACATGTCTTTTTGATAGTTATTTACTTCCATAATAATGAAACATACTCCCTCTGAATGGATTTTTTTAGGCCAAATACTTTTTCTTGAACCTATCCGACTTCAGTTTTTGAGTTTCAACGCGAAAACGCAAGTATCAATGCCAGGACGATAGCAGTAGCTATTTCAGGTCATTGTGGATTGTAGGCAAAAGTTAAAAAATGCCAGGTTTGCTAAGCTTTCGAACAACAGCATTTTCGTATAGCTGCTGCATGTAGAACTTGAAATGTAGAGCGTAAAATCATTTTATCCTACTAAGAGATCTTGCTGAAATGATCTGGAAACTATAAAATTTTCTAGACCTCTTATTTTATTAGTAAGTAATACCGTTTGATCTTTCCTTAGGAACTGTAATTTTTGCGCTCTCACGAGCCAATACTGAAGACAAGGACACATATCAATATCTACACTACACCGCCATTAAGTATATGAAGAAGACCCAACTCCACTGGGTTAATAAGTATAAAAATATTTGAGTTTTAATAACAGTATTATTATCTTACCTAAGTTTTGTATATATAGCAGTCACTCAGTAAATTGTAGAAACGAAGATCTAAATTAAGATATTCTCTACATTTACTTATATAACCTCAAAACGTTTCACTTTCATGTCATCAATATAGCATCAATATTATGTACAATAAATGAAAAATATACGCATCATGATATTAACTATAAATACATTTAATTTCTAATGGTAATAATGTCATCAAACCACCTCAAGTTTCGTAGATTTGAATATCCAATACACAGCTGTACTCAGAAAATTATACACTGCAGAATCAGTTTTTAATAACAAATTGAATTGAGCTCTAAATATGTCGGTAATCCCGCAGGTCATGGCCTTCGTGTAATAGCCTATTGTTTATTGTAGTGTGTGTTTTGTTCTGAAATTCAATCAAGTCGGCCGTGATTGAATAAAATTATTTCTCAAAACTGACAACAGATGGATTTTGGAAAATAGGAAAATTATGTAGGAAAATTGACATTTCACTGAAAACTACTACTTTTCCGAAAAACTCTGGATGCCAGGCATGAAAATGAGGGGTCGCTCATTAAAATCCGTTCAGCCGTTTTCCCGTAATTTCCATTACCAGTTCAAATTATATATATAGATTATAGCCTATTAACCTGTTGTATCCTATAGGACACTTTGCGAATTTAAGGGTTAAGTATCCGCATAACGCATATAATTACTTTAAAAACCAACAAACGTAATCTAGACTATCAGTCCACGTGGCCGGAATTATATATTTCCAGAGAGTTTTCCTCTAAAATTGTTTTCTTTTCAATTTCCCACAAATGTACTTTTCCTGACTTGCGCCCTTTTAAAAAGCCAATTCATTTACTCTGAAATCCACAATGGGAAGCGTCATGAGCAGGGATACAGACTTGTCGAACACACGTTCGTTCTTTTTTTTTTTTTTTTTTACTTCGATCATGTGAACTTTGACCTTAGCTCTTAAAAGCCATAGCCTTCAAAATCAGCAATAAAATAAGCTACATACATTAGCTATCGGGCTTCTGTACGATAAGCTCATTACATAATAATGTTCATACCGATTTTAAAACCTTTTTTTTTTTAGTAATTGAGAGCTGCATTAACACTCTTCACATTTTAATAGCCCAAGTTTACTGCTGAAGAATACTTTTGAGAAGATCCTGAACTTTGTTGGCACAGCATTAGAATTGTATAGAGAAAGTCTTCAGTTCTCCCACTCAACTATTTTTAAGAAGTTGAAATATATCGTTTTTTTTTTTTTATAAAATTTGCTTCGTGATATTTTGGGACAGGATGTAAACATTTTTATGAATGAAATACGCATCAAATTTCATTCTTAAAAGTTTGGTATTTTTGTTCAACTGTTATACCGTTAACCAACTACAATGTAAAGAAAAACATGTCACCTCTTAATAACCAAGGAATCACATCTCTTTCTTCAGTGTTTTAGTTTGCTATAGCACTGAGACATACCTATTCGTTATTTGCCGGAATTAAACTTATTTTCCCTTCGAGTAACTCTATGCTTCTTTTCAGGGACGAATAGGCCCTCGGCTAAAATAATAATAGGGCCCTTTGAATAAAAAATTATATTATTGCAATAATAATGCCAAAAATATAATAGCAATAGTTATAATTACTTACTTACTTACTAACTGGCTTTTAAGGAACCCGGAGGTTCATTGCCGCTCTCACATAAGTCCGCCATTGGTCCCTATCCTGAGCAAGATTAATCCATTCTTCATCATCATATCCCACCTCCCTGAAATCCATTTTAATAATATTTTCCCATCTACGTCTCGGCCTCCCTAAAGGTCTTTTTCCCTCCGGCCTCCCAACTAACACTCTATATGCATTTCTGGATTCGCCCATACGTGCTACATGCCCTGTCCACCTCAAACGTCTGGATTTATGTTTCTAATTATGTCAGGTGAAGAATACAATGCGTGCAGTTCTGTGTTGTGTAACTTTCTTCTTTCTCCTGTAACGTCATCTCTCTTAGCCCCAAATATTTTCCTAAGCCTTATTTGAAGGATTCGTAACAAGCTGTTTTTTTTACGGTGATTGGTTGTTAGCCCATCGCCCAACCCCCAAGCTGGAGGAACACCCCTCATCGGCTGTCCACGACTGCTTATTCAATATATTCACAGCTACCCTCCATATCTGGAGGCCGTCTCCTCGATCCGCAACCTGAGGACGCGCCATACAATAATAAGTTCACCTCTTTTATGTCGAACACAGGGATGAACCAGTATACCGGGTAAACCTTAAGTAATGTAATTAATTAAAGGGTTTGTTCTTTGAAATATTTAAAACAAAAAGTGTAAAGTAATTTTGATTCTTTTTGCTTCCTTTCCGAGGAAAAAAAAGTTAACTTATATGAAACATTTCATAGCGTATTTTGGAAAAGCTACTGAATTAATTGCCAATATGCTCAGTCAATTTAAGGGAGCAGTGTAATAAATGATAGAAAGAATTTAATTTTGTCCTTTAAATGTGCTGAAATTTGATCCGTACAAATGGAACATTTTACAAATCCTGGCCGTAATTATGACATAATTTTTCGACAAAAATTATGTGACAGCTAAAGGGTCATCCAGTCTGTTACTTTCTATAGTTTGTTTACTTGTTTGTCATTTTTATTACTCTTATCTTTCATTGTCTCCTTGTTTGTTTTTTGTTTTGTATGCTTTGTCTAATGGCAGCCTCTAATTCAGCGGTGACCAAAGCGGGTGTCGTCATTACATCGTGTAATCACAGACATTCAAACGGGTACGAGGAGTTTCCTGTACATTGCTGTATGTTTCATTCACGCACTGAAGACAAGCAGTGGCGGTATCATGTCGCTCTACATACTCTGTCTCTACAAGCAGTAAGAGGTGGTTTCGTAAAGAATGAGAAGAACTTTTTTGTTGTTCTGTCGGAGAAAATGTAATATGTTTACTTTGCTCAACGGTTCAATTAGGAGTATATAGAAACAATTGCCACGGTGAATAATGTATTACTACTACTACTACTACTACTACTACTACTACTACTACTACTACTACTACTACTACTACTACTACTACTATCATTATTATTACTATTATTATTATTATTATTATTATTATCACTGATTACTAAATATGTATTTCTATAATTCTTCTGTACGTGCATGAATATTGATATTTTTAGATCTTCTCCCTAGAAGGATAAAATTATTAGGTTTTATCTCAATTTTAATCTTCTTAATCTTTAGATGAGGATAACTATTTATTAGTCATTCATTTAATAATGATATTGTAGAAAAACTGATTCAATATTATGTGTCAACGAACTGTTAAACCCCAGGAATTGACATATCTTAAATCATAGCCAGGAAGAGAAAGATGAGATAAATAAATGTAAGGAAGTCAGCTACCTAATGGGGTTTGAAATATCTCGTGCTCTAAAGCCTTTTAATAGAACAGAATTTCTCAAAAGAGTAATGATTAAAATAGCTTAAATAACTTGTCCATAAGGAGTTTTTAATTTTTAAAAACTAAGAATTTCTGAACCAAGTATCGAGAGAAGAATTTAGAAAATCCTGATTATATTCAAGAGGAAGGTTAAAAAAGGAAGCAAGAAAAATCGTATATTATTCACTGGCTCTTGATGACAGCAGTGACATTACTGATACAGCAAAGCTTAAGATTTTTATCCGCGGGATTGATCAAGATGTTAGTACAGGAACCACCACTGGTTGTAGTTTTCATGCCAAGCACCTTTCCTCCGTCTCCTTACTTCATAGGCTGTCTGTCGCATGTAATCACTGCAGCTCGAGTTTTGGTCACCGCTGCTCTAATTTGAGGAAGCTCTGGTAAATAAATAAAACATATTAACACAATTACTGACAGACCGAAAATCCGTTCGGCCTACTTCTTTTATGAAAAAAATTCTCACCTTAGTTCTGCTGTTTTATTTCTTCTTTGGAAATGTCTTAAAATACTGCAGTTAAGTAACCCCTCTAATATTTCACTTTCACTTTGTAAACATACTTCTGGCGTACACAGATTCACTCTTCCTCCCCCCCGAGGCTAAGCCAAAGATATTAACGCTCTGGTCTCTTTGTACCCAAGAACCTTTAATACAGTGATGTGTCAAAGTAAGCGCATTTTTTCTGACCTTGACGTCGTGCGCGGGCAGCAAGCGCTAAGTATGGAAAGAGGAAGGGCTGTGTATATGAATAAGCAACCTGTTGGATTAAGAAAACAGTGGTGCACAAACTTCAAACGGAACGTGAAATTTTATGTCGTTATTTTTATATGGCTTCTTTCTGTTTAATATTATCTATATTGTCTGTAAAACAAAAGTACTAACACTGATTTCTTAATATGGCACTTGTGTTTTAAATCTTAATAAAATAATAGAGAGTTAAGAAGGAATATTCACTTAAATTCCATAGTAGCATAATATTATGCTGTATTAAGTGGATGAAACACGTCATTCATAAAGAAAGTGATATTCCAAAGAAAGAGATTGAGTATGACATGATAAGTTGGAATTTATATTGATGGTATCTTTAGCCTTACAAAAGTAATCAATAAACTAATCAAAACAATATTACAGTACAAAGGAAAGTTACCTAGGTATTGTATCTGTTTTAAGTGTAACTAATATTACATAACAAAACTCTTATCGGATTATGCTTTTAAGGTGATATTTGTGAGCAACTTCCTATCATCAGAATATTAAATTATTTTCTCGAAATCTGCTGAAGCTATAGAGCTGATATTTTTACAACACATGGGCACGTATCTTTTGCTTATGATGTAACAGTAGTTGCTTTGTTAATTCATTTCCTTACAAACAATTACCATGCGAATATTTTAAAAATTTTCAATACACTATCTTCAGTAATATGTATATACGGTATATTAGATTTACGAAAACATTCTGTAAGGCTACTAAATAAATAGGCCTATATCTGAAAATTTCACTCTTCTATACGAATAGTTGAGAAAATATTGTTCTGAATAAAAAAATCTAACTTGTGAGAAATGAGCATTAAAATTAAAACTTACATTCTTATAATGCACTTATACTTCTCAAGCAAATCTAAAAATTAACATGGATACAGTTTTAATAAGTTCTCTTCTCTTTATCTATTGAATCAGTGCTGGCCATCCCTGTATATAGCTCGACCAAGCGGCATATACCAGCTCTTTCGTCTGTCTCTTTCCTTTCCTCTATAAAGAGCTCAGATTCTCCTGGGCTCTAAAGCGCGCGCTTGCTCCTGTGGGCATCAATTGACACGCCAGCTTTAATACAACAACTACAATAGTATAGGCAACCACTAGATCACCAACGACTCCATCTATGTACCGGTGCACATAAATCTGTAAAGGTCAGAATATTGGTGGGCAAAGGAAATACCTTCCTAAATCTCTGTCCAGCACAAGCTACATTTGTACTCGCCGGTATTCGAACTGGGACATCCGGTATGCAAAGCCGATTCCGTACTGTCTCTAAACTAGGTAGAGCAAATTTCTAACTGAGCAAAAAGAAAAGTTGAAAAACGGTCGTGCAGTTGTCGTACGTATAGACTAGTGAATTCCGGAAAGGAACTCTGCCAGTACAGACGACAACTTCACTTCAATCGAATTGAATGACGATCTCGAAGTAAGAGAAAACAATACTTTTTGTTCCAGACTTTACGAGTAAAAAAAAGGGAGAGGGGGGGGACAGCGTAGTCGCCAAGTGGACACAGGACAGGACAGGCGAAAGTGATGAGGACAGTCCTCCTGCGACTTGCTGATGTAGCGGAACAGGGGAGGGTGGCCCTGTGCCAGCAGCTCGCGACAAGTGGCTCCTCCAACCACCTAGGGTTACGCCTGCTCGCTTGTTGAGCCACATTTGCTGAAACTTCTGCTGTAGCCGGACTGACAAATGCTATGAACCGGGTTAGATTCTCAACAAGAATACACGGATGAATGTCACTTCCACAGATACCGAGCATGTGTCCTTGTCCTGTATTGCTTTAGTAGATACTTGGTATTCAGACAGAAAAGCAAAATTAAAATATCCGCAGATATCCAAAACATCGTAAGCTGTGAATCAGGAGGAAGGGGAGACGGAGACATGGAACGAAATAAAGCTCAAGCCAAGAAGGGTTCTATGGATGTTATTGCAAAGTTAACAGGAAGATAAAAATATGAAAGAAAGTGAGAAAAAGAGGTCTAGTGATGAAAGAAAGATAAAAGAAAAGAGAGGACGATTGAAAGAAAGAAAAAAGATGAGGGTGAAAAAAAAGATGACGGGTGAAAGGAAGAAAAAAGATGAAGGGTGAAAGAAAGAAAAGAGAGGACGAGTGAAAGAAAGAAAAAGAGGACGAGTGAAAGAAAGGAAGAGGATAACCGAAAGAAAGAAAAAAGAGGACGAGTGAAAGAAAGAAAAAATACGAGTGAAAAAAGAGGACGAATGAAAGAGAGAAAAAGAGAACGAGTGTAAAGAAAGAAAAAAAGAGGACGAGTGAAACAACGAAAAAGAGGACGAGTGAAAGAAAGAAAAAAGAAGAGAGTGAAAAAATAAAAAGATAAGGAGTGAAAGAATGAAAAAAGAGGACGAGTGAAAAAATAAAAAGAGAACGAGTTAAAGAGAGAAAAAGAGAACGGGTGAAAGAGAGAAGAAGAGGAAGGGTGAAAGAAAGTAAGGAGAACGAGTGAAAGAGAGAAAAAGAGACCGAGTGAAAGAGAGAAAGAGAGAACGGGTGAAAGAGAGAAAAAGAGGAAGGATGAAAGAAAGAAAAAGAGAACGTGTTAAAGAAAGAAAAGAGAACGAGTGAAAGAGAGAAAAAGAGAACGAGTGAAAGAGAGAAAAAGAGAACGAGTGAAAGAGAGAAAAAGAGAACGGGTGAAAGAGAGAAGAAGAGAACGAGTGAAAGAGAGAAAAAGAGAACGAGTGAAAGAGAGAAAAAGAGAACGAGTGAAAGAGAGAAAAAGAGAACGGGTGAAAAAAGAAAAAGAGAACGAGTGAAAGAGAGAAAGAGAGAAAAAGAGAACGGGTGAAAGAAAGGAAAAGAGAACGAGTGAAAGAGAGAAAAAGAGAACGAGTGAAAGAGAGAAAAAGAGAACGGGTGAAAGAGAGAAAAAGAGACCGAGAGAAAAAGAGAACGGGTGAAAAAAGAAAAAGAGAACCAGTGAAAGAGAGAAAGAGAGAAAAAGAGAACGGGTGAAAGAAAGGAAAAGAGAACGAGTGAAAGAGAGAAAAAGAGAACGGGTGAAAGAAAGAAAAACAAGTGAAAGAGGAAAAAAGAGAACGAGTGAAAGAAAGAAAAAGAGAACGAGTGAAAGAGAGAAAGAGAGAAAAAGAGAACGGGTGAAAGAAAGGAAAAGAGAACGAGTGAAAGAGAGAAAGAGAGAAAAAGAGAAGGAGTGAAAGAAAGGAAAAGATAACGAGTGAAAGAAAGAAAAACGAGTGAAAGAGGGAAAAAGAGAACGAGTAAAAGAGAGAAAAAGAGAAGAGTGGAAGAGGGAAAGATAAGAGTGAAAAAAGAAAACGATGAAAGAGGGAAAAAGAGAACGAGTAAAAGAGAGAAAAAGAGAACGAGTGAAAGAGAGAAAAAGATAACGAGTGAAAGAAAGAAAAACGAGTGAAAGAGGGAAAAAGAGAACGAGTAAAAGAGAGAAAAAGAGAACGAGTAAAAGAGAGAAAAAAAGAACGAGTGGAAGAGGGAAAAAGAGAACGAGTGAAAGAAAAAAGGAAGATGAGTGAAAGAAAGAAAAAAGTAGAAGAGTGAAAAAATAAAAAGAGAACGAGTGAAAGAGAGAAAAAGAGATGGTTGAAAGAAAGAAAAGAGAACGAGTATATTTTTTGTAATGTGAATTGTTGTTATAATATTTTTATTAATTATTTAGACTTGAATAGCTTATAGAGCCAGGTCGGTTTCTATCTATAATAAATTTTATATCTTTGTACGAGAGGACCAGGTATTTGGAATTATTTTTTGTTTTATGATTGTTAAGAGAAAAAGAGAACGAGTGAAAGAAAAAAGAAGACGAGTGAAAGAAAGAAGAAAGAGGACGAATGGAAGAGAGAAAATGGAATGAGTAAAAGATAGAAATAGAACGAGTAAAGAAGAGAAAAAAAGAGGAGTGAAAGGAAGAAAAAGAGCATTAGTGAAAGTATTGAAAAGAGAACGAGTGAGTGAAAGAGATAAAAAAACGAATGAAGAAGGTAAAAGAGGTCAAGTGAAAAAAAAGAAAAATAAAGGGGATGGAAGAAACAAAAAGAGAACGAGTGAAAGAAAGATAGAGAGGATGAGTGAATGAAAGATAAAAAGGCAGAGCGAAAGAAAATGAGAACGCATTAAAGAAAAACGACAAGCGAAAGAAAGATAGAAAAAGAGAACGAGTAAAAAAAAGATCAAGAGTACGAGTGAAAGAAAGAAAAAGAGCGGCAGTGGAATAAAAAGGAAGATGACGAGTGAAAGAAAAAAGAGGATGAGTGTAAGAAAGAAAAAGACGACGACTGAAAGAAAGAAGAAGAGGACGAGTGAATAAAAGGAGAAGAGGACAAGTTAATAAAAGGAAAAAACGAGTGGTAAGAAAGGAACGAGTGAATAAAAGAAAAAGAACGAGCGAAAGAAATATAAAAAGCAGTAAAAGAAAGAAAGAAAAGTAAGTGAACAAAAGAGAAAGACGAGTGGAAGAAAGACAAATGGAAGGAAGGAAAGATAAATAGGAGGAAAGAAAGATAAAGACAAAGTAAATGAGTAGAACAAAAGAGAAGGAATAAGAGAGAAATATTGGACTCGAAAGGAAGTGTGAGGACAACTAAGTAGGTAAGAGGAAAAATCAAATATATAAATCAACGGAAGGAAGAAAATGCAAAGAAGAATCAAAAGGAATTAAACAATACCTATCACCAAACAATATGTGTACAGCCATTGCATAATGAAAAGCGACATTCTGCAATAAATTCGAAACCTGCAATTATTTCCCATCGTACGCATTCTCTTATTTATACACAAGCTATATCTCTTAGACGTATTACATTATTGTTCGTGAAGTTATTATCTAGAAACTTGGTAACTTTATCAGAAGCAGTTCACTGAAATAGGAAGCTGGCATATCTGAAGCAGGAGGTAAACGCGTTCCTAATGGTTTCTCTGAATTTAATAACTATGTTACGAAAAAACTTCAGTCCTCCTAAAGTTACACCACAAGCCCCGTGCGATGTGGTGCATGAAAGAGCGATGATGGAAATATCGATGAAAGTATTTAGTAATTTGTTAACAATATTTTGTGTAACGATTTGTATTACAGGAGTACGACCACGGAAACAATAGTTCGATAACAAGGGTTGGTACATGACTGGAAGTGTGGCTGGGAGAGTCTGAAACTTGCAAACCACTTCAAAAGAAGGTAAAAAAACACATAATACGTATTCTGTTACCATGACAACAATCTCAGCAGATAACTGAGAATTTTTTCTGCGTGTAATATGCGATACTAATAAACAAAAGAACGTAATAATAACGAAAAATATACAACTTCAGAATCTAAAATTTTAAAAATGTATTTCAACAAGGTAATGTATGTCAGCTGACGAAAGTGAAACCGCTCCGAAATGGTGCGTTTCGGTTACCGAAAGATATCGTCGGCTTGCAAGCAAAATACATTAAGTCAAAAGTATTAGTCTATCTCTGAGAAAAAAGCGTTTTGAAAGCTCTTAACTGAATCCAAAATTAATATTTTTTTAGTAAGTTTTTCTCTTTATGCGTATTTAATTTTCCAATTCTAAATTTATATACATACATTATGTCATACGGTAGTTGCTTTCGTCATGTTAGCGGAGTGCGGACAAGCATTATCGTGTTGCAGCAGCACTTTCTCGGTCGTTTTTCTTCAATTGCGGCCGCAAGGCTTCCAATTTGTTGGCAATAAATTTCAGCTGTTATGTTTACATTCCTGGGAAGCAATTCGTAATAGGCCTACATGACGTCTTCTTTATTCCACCAGACGTATATCATCATCTTATATGGATGGACGCTAACTTTTGTACGGGATGTTGTGCTTCGATGGGACAGAACCATTTTGTTGCAGTGCTTTCGCCGATGGCATTTTCGTTTGGGGTGTCATGAAGGACTCATTTTACAGCACACCGGTGGACGATATTACAGCGCATGCCTCAGTAATTTGGTCACCCAAATCGTATCATATAGCAATCAAATTGAAAAAAAAATCGAAAACGGTCCTCAAGAAATCTTTATTTTAAAAAATATCATTATTCGGCCTTTCATAACAAAATTTCGTACAACAATCTACTTGCTGAATTTAATTTAATGTCTCTTGCAAGTCGTAGATAACTTGCCGAACAACTTTTATTATATAAAATATTCAATATTCTACTGGATAATAGCTAAATATTATCACAAATCCAGCTTAACGCTAGAACATCACGTTTAAGAAATCGTCAATTGTTATATTATAAAAAACCAAACACTTCGGCACATAAAAATTCACCAGTGTTAAAAGTGTGTTTAAAATTCAATGAAACATGTAAAACATGGGATACAGATTTCAGCATTTCTTACAGGAAATATTAAACATTTTCTTATTAATATAGTCTACTGGAGGTAGTTGATTTTAAATAATATTGCTATCTGTAATTTGCCAGTTATAGCTACATTTTACATCTTTTGGTTATGATATATATATTTATCTATTTTTCATTTTTTTTATTTTGTATTTTTAATTTATATCTATATATGTGTCTTTTATTTACATAGAATCTGTCTATTTTTCTTTCATTTTTCATTTGTATTTACACTTGTATCTTGCATTTGTATCTGTTTTTATCTCTTTTTTCCATGTCATCTCCAATTTTATGTTCTAAGCAAATGAATCGCTCCATGCAGAAAGGGCTTCAGTCCATTAGACCTAGTTTTGAGAAAACTAAAGAAAACATTCTGTATACTGTATTCCTTTCTGCATAGAACTCTGAGCCTGACACTTCAGTTTCTATCTTTCCAAGCATTGGACTGAATACCTTTCTGCACAGGCCGATGGAGCCACCCATAAATATATGATTTCCATCGATATCTCGTTTTTTCGAAATTTGTGACTGAAGCCCTTTCTGCATGGGACGATTCAAATATTTGTACTGTCTATTGTATTTCTTTGCCCTGTTATAATAGACAGAAACAAATAAATAAATAAGTAAATAAATAAATAAATAAATAAATAAATAAATAAATAAATAAATAAATAAATGAAATAAATAAATGAAATAAATAAATAAATAAATAAATAAATAAATGAAATAAATAAATGAAATAAATAAATAAAATGAAATGAAATAAAAATAAATGAAATAAATAAATAAATAAAAAATAAAATAAATAAGTAAATAAATAGACTGCAGCAGGAATCATTCCGACTACTTCCGGAATCTTTGAGAGAACACGTCAGTTTTTTTTTTTCGTCGCTGGACTGCTGTCATGCTTTCCACGTGCCTACGTGGTTTGTCATCTAACTTCAGTTCCCGGATGTCTACTTCATTTCAATGAATATGAATATGAATACGTGTTCTGCAGCACTCGAACTGTTGTTGTTTAATTAACTGTACGAAGACAGGTTTGAACCTCATAAATGACACCAATAAGGCATCGCTCATGAGGCAACTAAGCCAGGAGATAATGGGTACGATGGTCAGTTACTTTCTTCCTCTCTTACGTACATCGCTGACTAGTTATATATTTCAGACTTCAGATGTATACAAACAATTTTTCTTCCTCTGAAACATATCGTCAAGGGAGACTACTGCTGTTGGTGT
This sequence comes from Periplaneta americana, assembly GCA_025594305.2. Taxonomy (NCBI): domain Eukaryota; kingdom Metazoa; phylum Arthropoda; class Insecta; order Blattodea; family Blattidae; genus Periplaneta; species Periplaneta americana. The sequence goes on along the minus strand of JAJSOF020000003.1, from coordinate 194,786,802 downwards.
TAGGTTAAAATTTTGTATGCTGAATGAAATGGATTACTTGCATTCTCTGAAACCTGCCTGAAGTTCTTCCACTTCATCTCCAGAAACGCTTGTGTGTGTTCCCCCAGATTGTTTCAGAAAATTTCCCTTCGCTAGGAACATCTCCAGCTGCGCTTTAATTGTTTTCGCATCAGTTGCTTCCTCCCATGCACTTGTTGGTAATTTACTTGCACAAAAATTACTGTTTGTGTCCACACAACTAGGGTTCGCTGTTGTGGAGTAGCCATTCTTGTTTATTTACCATAGAGACGAATAACAAAACGTAGTGATACCACGACCAATTAAAATTGAGTTTTTTCTAGTATTATTAATTAAAATTTCTTAATTTCTCGCACAATTTTTTTCGCAATGATTGAATAAAATATGGAAATTTAAATGTATAAATTGTTCCTACATCACATCAAGGACAGTTTCATAATTAGGATGGTTATTATACTAAAACTAGTGGCAGCAAATGCTGCAAACTAAGTTCATTGGACGTTCAAATAAACATTTTTCAGATTTATTTTCAATGAAGAATACCAGACATTCTGAAAGTTATTTGCTTCCATAATAATGAAAGATACTCTCTCTCGAGCCAATACTGAAGAGAACCACGCATATAAATATCTACACCACACCGCCATTAAATATATGAAAAGACCCAACCCCACTTGATTAATAACTGTAAAAATATTTGATTTTTAATAATATTATTATCTTACGTAAGTTTATAGCTTTCAGTAATATATACTATACATAGTCGGGTATATCGGACATCGGGTAATATCCGACAGTTTTCTTTCATCTACCACCATATGGTAGAAAAATACATGCGACATCACAAAAAAAATGTCAATTTATCATCGTGTGGTAGATATTCCGATACATCTACTATATAACCAGAAAAATACAGAAATAAAAATCGTTATTCTTCATATACTTATATAACCCCAAAACGTTTCACTTTCATATCATCAATATAGCATTAATAAGTATAATTAATGAAAAATAGTCACATCATGGCATTAACTACAATAATATTTCATTTCTAATGGTAATAATGTCATCAAACCACCTCAAGTTTTGTAGTTTTTAATATCCAATACACAGCTGTACCCAGAAAATTACACACCGCAGAATCGAACCTGTAAATTATTTTTAGTAAGTTAAGTTTTTAATAACCTATTTAATTTGAGGCCTAAATATGTCAGCATTGTTGCAGATCATGGCCTTCGTGTAATATTGTTTACTCTAGTGTGTGTTTTGTTTTATCCTGAAATGCAATTAACTAGTTCTCAAAACTGTCGGCAGATGGATTTTGGAAAATTGGAAAATTATGTTGAAAAATTGACATTTCACTGAAAACTACTATTTTTCTGAAAAAATTTGAGTTCCAAGCTTCAGAATGAGGGATCATTTATTAAAATCCGTTCAGCCGGTTTCCCGTAATTTCCATTACCAGTTCAAATTGTATATATAGATGTTTTTAACTGCAATATTAATATTAATAATATAGGCAGTAGCTTTCCACTCTATAACACATCTGCATCCAAAAAGAAGACTTCCAGAACCAACGCATTGGTATAACATATTCGGGGTGCGGTACACTAAACTATTATAGGCTGGCTACGAAGTGCAGAGTATGAAATAACAAGGAATACAATTTCATAAACATAACTTGTAGATGCACGTATGCTACAAATTTTGATAAAAGTGAAAATTGATAATACAAATTACGTAAAACAATTTATATCTTTGTTATACTACGGTCATATTTACCAGTTAATATTTTACGTCTAATTTATTTAGCTTTATTTCAATCTATCCTCCAATATGGAATTTTAGGGTGGGGAAATGTTTGTAATTCTAATCTCAATCCACTAATCCTTGTTCAGAAAAGATATTAAAATAAGACTTAATAAACCATCCGAGCTTTTGTTCACCGATTTTAATGTTCTGAAAATTAAACATATTCATTATAGGCCTATTGCCTTATTAAACTTCATAAATAAAAATTGCAATAAATTCAAATTGTATCATCATAAATATGAAACTAAAAGATCTTATTTTACACGACTAGAGGAACCAAAGTGTTTCACAAGCACAACTCTTAACCATGGTACCTACTTTGGTCCAAGGTTATATAATAAAATAATAGAAAAATACCCAAATTTGGAAAATTTAGTATCAGAAATTTAAAAATAGCATCAGAGATTTTGTTAAAGAGATTGTCTATTCAGAGAAACCCAGGAACATTGATCAGCTGAGAGTAAAAATTACTCAAACAAATCACCCCTCTTATGTTACAACGGACATGGGCTGAATTGCATCACCGTTATGAGTTGTGCAGGGTGCGCAATGGGGGTCATGTTGAGCTCTGAAGAATCTCCCATATTTCAGTGTTGTATGTAGAAAGTTTCAACAAATAAAGTTCAGCAGTAATTTTATCCATACCCAAACGGATCACCCTGTACTTTTTCAATACCAGGCAAGGTGAAAATGTAGGAGTATTTTTTTTATTTTAATAGGTTATTTTACGACGCTTTATCAACAGCTTAGGTTATTTAGCGTCTGAATGAGATGACGGTGATAATGCCGGTGAAATGAGTCCGGGGTCCAACACCGATAGTTACCCAGTATTTTCTCATATTGGGTTGAGGGAAAACCCCGGAAAAAACTTCAACCAGATAACTTGCGCCGACCGGGAATCGAACCCGGGCCACATGGTTTCGTGGCTAGACGCGCTAACCGTTACTCCACAGGTGTTGACATGTAGGAGTATATTTCCGGGAAAATCTCAAAGTAGATTTTTAGTGAGACTATAATTTCTCTGAGAAATTAAAATAATCATTTTCGCACTTAAAATGAATAAAAGTTTGAAGTTGGAAAAACTGACATGTACTGTAATTAAGTGCAGCTTGAGTCACTGCATCTCTTTTAACCTATATGACGTAGTAATAGAAAGTAGGGGCGAGGTCAAAGTAGAGAAATTATTGAGTTTAATCTTTAAAAGCCCTTGTAACTCTGTAACTTCCTCTCTGACGACACTCGTTAAAATGTAATGCAATCCATTCTGTTCTCTTTACAAGGCCACCTAGGATCTTCATAATTGCTTTCAGGTGCACTGGTTTGGAACAAGTGCTTCAGATATTTAATTACAGGTGCGCTGAAAAATTCATGAGCACTCATAAATGCAGCGAAAATATTCAGTTTGACTATAAATGTCAACTGTCATCCTTTATGAATAAGAAATATCAAATTTAAAGTAATAAGACATGCATGGGCTAGCAACGAGACGACACAATTAGACTGTGTGAGTTTCAACAGTCTATTTGCAATAAATCTAGAAGATGAAGAAAGTCTGGTGCTCTCATAGAAGGTATTTGTTTTTTCTTACATCAAACAGTTCGGTCTAATAGGCTTACTAGTGTGCTATCCCATTTTCAGGTCAGTTTAGTCGCGCCTACAATTTCTAAACTACACGACATATTACAATAAAGTAAACGGCGATCGACAGACATGCATTGTGGCCTTGAGTTGGAGATAGTGATGTCATCTGGCGATACGCGGGAGGGAGAAATCTGAGGTACTAATTGGCTGGTCGGCAGCCGAGGCAGTGTAACTCGAGAATGCGAAACGATAGAACGTTCACAGTGGTGTTAATCGAATCGTAACGAATCAGGCTACAATCTCAATTGAACAACAATCAGAAGCCGACAATTTAAAGGAAAATGGAATTGAATTTTGGGAGTAAATTTTGATTTTATATTTTTCCAATTCCTTACGCTATTTTCCTTCTTTAATATGGTATCTCTACAAATGAC
>JAJSOF020000003.1:194690457-194777957 GCA_025594305.2 Periplaneta americana | reverse complement strand
TATTATTTTATATTCATAGTTATTTTACGTTTTGTGTTTACATTTCCATATGTCCTTCATTTTATTTATCGTACTTTTAAATACGTATAACAAAATTTTTTTTATCAGTTTGTTTTCATTTCTTTTTACGGGTGTGATACGATTTTTATTTGTTTTCTGTTTTTCGCCTCCATGTTCCCGCATTTATAAATTTTTATATTCACGACAATTTTCATCTCTGTTGAATTTGCACAGTGTTCCTTTTTATGTTCCCGTTTTGTTAATATTTATCAATGTTTATTCCGTTTTCAGTTTTTTTAAATACTTCCTTTATTACTTTTACAGTATGCAGCATTGATTTCTAACTATTCCTTTTATTTTGTTTTGAGTTATTACACATCTGTGGATACTGAGATTGGCATTTTAATATGTAACTTTTCTTTTACTGAGGAGTAAAGCAGTTAAGAATGTAAATTAAATTTTCAAGGTTAGCAAAGTCAAAGAAATCGCATGACTCCGAGTATATACAGCATTTGTTAGTTGCAACACCAGTGTTCCTATATCCTCCAAAGTCTTGGGGCATTTGTTGTTTTATTTTTAAAGTTCAATGTAATTCTACACCTCAAAAAAAAATCACTGACATAAGGAAAAATGCTGACAAATTCTGCAGGTTAGAGTTAGGGCACAAATGCAGATAGCTATATTTATACTATACTTCGGGTCTCTGCACATACATCTTATATTATAATCATGTATAAAGTATAGTATAGTATACTATATTCTCGGACTCGGAGGATAAGACAGCAAAATATGTCGAGCAAAAAATTTAATCCTATCAATATCAGAACGGCCAGTTGCACTTCATACGATAACAAAACAAATTACAAATTGTAAAAAAAAAAAAAAAAACTAGAAATCACAACCATTCTAAAGAAAAGCTTAATAAAAATAAACGCACAATTGAATTGTATTGTATTTATTAACACTCCATGATATTCGTACATTGCTTCACAGCTAGAATATGGAACAAGTTAAAAACTTAATACTATTATAAAGTCTTAAATTATAGTCTAGTTGAAATATATTGTAACAGCGACGTGAGATTCGAACTCACGACCAGCGTCCCGCGAGAGAGAGCATATCGCGCGGGCTTCATGAAACATTAGGAATGGCGCGCGGCGGAGAGGGAAAGGGCCAACGCGGCGAGAGAGTGGAGCGAGAGTGCGCGCGCAACTCCTGCATGCGAAGTAAGGGGAATGGACCTTCCCGACCCTTCCAGAAGTGCGTCGAAGTGGAGATATCCAGATAATTCTCTACACACCTGTAGAAATTTCTCGCAACTATGATTTCGCTATAAAAGAAGAAGCGCCAGCGAAATCGAGCAGTTTTTCAGTTATTCAGTCAGTGAGTAAGCCAGAGCAAGCAAGCCAGTCAAGCAAACCGGAGTTCGACTCGAGTGTGCGTCCGCGTCTGCGTCAGCATCCGAAGGCCTGAGTTCGAGTGCAGTGGACCGCAGTTGGAGGGACCTGAGTTCGAGTACAGTGGACTGTCTCTGAAGGTCTGTGGTTCGAGATACTGTGAACTCGAGTGACTGAGCTAGAAGAACTGTAAACTGATAGTTCTGATTTGTAAATAGTGCTTTGTAAATATTAGTTAAGATTAACAGTTCATTGTTGTTCGTACTAATCCAAGTAAATTGTCACTGTCGTCGGTGGAGTGCTATAACGAATACTGTGTTAAGTGAAAATCCAATTGTTGACGAGAGCGTTTAAGGCGAATTTAGAAAGGAATTATTGTTGTCGAATAAATTATATTGTTGTTACTAATAGAATTCACAATATACATAAGAGTTTTACAATATAGTCTACTAGTAGAACACAATTTCATGAAGCGTTATTGAATGTCATGAATTCACCTACAGAACAGAAGGCGTGAGAAATTAGATATTTCTTTAATTTGGCTCTAAATAATTTTATGTTTTGAGTTTCATTTTTATATCCATAGGTACGCTAGTAAACATTTTTACTGCCATATAACGCACTCTTTTTTGATAGCGCGATAGACTTGCCGATGGAGTATGAAAGTAATTTTTTGACCCGTATTTATGCTATGAACTGTTGAATTAGTTACAAAGTTTTCACGATTACATACGAGGAAGATTATTAATGAAAAAATATACTGACAAGCCATGGGCATTATTTGTAGTTTTTTGAAAATAGTCCTACACGATTCCCTAGATTTCAAATTACTTTTTTTTATAGAAGGAATACACTGTTATTAGCTGTAGAATTTCCCCAGAATATTATTCCAAAACTCATTACCGAGTGGAAATATACAAAGTATATTGTTTTTAAAGTATTGATATTTACTATCTTTTGCATAGATCTAACAGCAATACATGGTGTGTTTAGTTTGGAGGTAATTGAAGGGTTCAGAGACATAGTGGGCCAATCAGTTTTAATGTATATGCTTTATATTACTTGCTATATGTTTCCATTGAATTATGGTAATAACTTCATTTTAACCCTTGTTTTCTGTGGTTTTCGTAAATGGCGCTTGGCCCACTATGGATCTGAACCCTTCAATTTCTTTGATATGATTTTTCCAATTTAACACATTATCGATTTTTAAGCCAAAAAATTTGATTGTTCTTGTGTCTATTAGGGACCTATTGTTAATTATTGCGCTTATAATTTGCGAGGTTGAATTTGGACAGTATTTAAATTGAATTATGTTAGTTTTGAGAACCGGTCATATTTTCAGGATAATTTCCTCAGTTGAAGATTGCAATGTGTTGGAGCTATTAGCTGTAATTACTATACTTATGTCAGCTGCAAATAATATGGGATGACCTACATATTTTATTAGGGGGGGGCAAAATCATTTATTAGAATATTAGAAAAAGTAGGGGACCTAACATTGATCTTTGAGGAATTCCATTATTAATAGTTCCCCATGTCGAGATAGATTTCATAGTTGTATTGATTTACATATAAAGCGAACGAATGAATGTACTGTAGAATAAATTTACAAATTATACACCATAGAATAAGAGAAAGAAGAAGACTAGAAAGATATCTGAAAAGTTTGACAGAATACTTTAATTTCTTTGTCGAAAAGAACGACATGTTCAATCATTGGTTGCTGTGTTGTGAAAATTATATTTCAGAGTTTCTGTCGGGAATGAAATGAGGGTCTTTTGGTTGAGTATTCTTCTAAGCTACAACTCTGATACGTGACATCGAGTCTCAGGTTGCAAGGCGTTTTCACAGTTCCGAGTTCAGGAGATAAATATGTGAAATACGACGAGGAATTTGTTAGCAGAGCTTCATGGTAATGCGGTTTTATTTTTCTTTCTGAATTCATCTGATGGAGAATATGCAAATGGAGAATCACCCACCTATTCTCGATCTATATAGAAGCTGTTCATGGAACTGTGTGCATCTTCCATTCTTTCGAGAACATTCCAAGCAATGTTCTATGTAAAAAGAAAACAACTATTATTTTCGTTTCAGTGTAATTACAAACCGTACCGCACTTGAAAACAGCCTTCGAGTCCCTTATTTCCTAGCATAATACGAGTTAGATATATGGGACAGCACAGGGAGAAGTGTATTTTCTTCCTTGTGCAAGCAAGCAGGAACAATGGGTCCACAGTAAATATTCTGGTCCGCTGAATTCGCGACAGAGATAGTTCCAGGACAAAGACTGGGTAATGGTCAGTTCATAGGTCATTGTTTTCGACTGCCCACGCTCCAGAGATTCTCTATACTTCCTTCTTCACTGATATTTCTCCCCGGCAGCGCAACAAAAAGTAATACAGAAGTGATATATTACTACAGAGGCTTCCTGTAGTTTTCAAGGCCGGGGTTCGAATCTCTTGTCGCTAGTGCATTCACATAGTCTCTACAGAGAGAATTCTGTACGAAGTAACTATGAGATTCATAACACATTTTTAGCTTCAGAATATTAGCTAATTAAAGAAATGACTAGTGGCTTGTGCAACAAATGCTGCAAACTAAGTTCATTAGACGTTCAAATAAACATTTTTCAGATTTATTTTCTGTGAAGAATACCAGACATTCTGAAAGTTATTTGCTTCCATAATAATGAAAGATATTCTCTTTCGAGCCAATACTGAAGAGAACCACGCATATAAATATCTATACCACACCGCCACTAAATATATGAAAAATACCCAACCCCACTTGATTAATAACTATAAAAATATTTGATTTTTAATAATATTATTATCTTACGTAAGTTTTATAGTTTTCAGTAACATATAATATATATACTATATAACCGCCACTCAGTAAAATATAGAAATCAAAATCTAATTTAAGTTATTCTCTACATCTACTTATATAACCCCAAAACGTTTCACTTTCATATCATCAGTATAGCATTAATATGTATAATTAATGAAAAATAGTCACATCACGGCATTAACTACAATAATATTTCATTTCTAATAGTAATAATGTCATCAAACCACCTCAAGTTTTGTAGTTTTTAATATCCAATACACAGCTGTACCCAGAAAATTACACACCACAGAATCGAACCTGTAAATTATTTTTAGTAAGTTAAGTTTTTAATAACCAATTTAATTTGAGCTCTAAATATGTCAGCATTCTTGCAGATCATGGCCTTCGTGTAATATTGTTTACTGTAGTGTGTGTTTTGTTTTATTCTGAAATGCAACACGGCCAACTTGATGCTCGCTTCGCTTCTCCTGAATGCAATTAGTTAGTTCTCAAAACTGACGACAGATGGATTTTGGAAAATAGGAAAATTATGCAGGAAAATTGACATTTCACTGAAAACTACTATTTTTCCGAAAAGCTTTGGGTTCCAAGCTTCAAAATGAGGGGCCATTTATTAAAATCTGTTCAGCCGCTTTCCCGGAATTTCCATTACCAGTTCAAATTATATATATACTAGTGGCTTGTGCAACAAATGCTGCAAACTAAGTTCATTAGATATTCAAATAAAAATTTTTCAGATTTATTTTCAATTAAGAATACCAGACATTTTGAAAGTTATTTGCTTCCATAATAATGAAACATACTCCCTCCGAATGTTTTTTAAATACTTTTTCTTGAACCTATCCATCTTCAGTTCTTGAGTTTCAACGCAAAAACGCAAGTAACAATGTCAGGACGATCAGTGGGTTTTTTATGTGGGAGTAAAGCAATAGCTATTTCAGATCATTGTGGGTTGTAGGCGAAAGTTAAAAAATGTCAGGTTTGCTATCCTTTCGAACAATAGACATAGCATCTTGGTATAGCTGCTGCATGTTTCGCAAACTACTTTGAAATGTAGAGGGTAAAATCATTTTATCTTGCTAAGAGATCTTGCTGAAATAATTGGGAGACTATACCATCTTCTAGGCCTCTTATTTTATCAGTAAGTAATACCGTTTGGTCTTTCCTTAGATCTGTAATTTTTGCGCTCTTTCGAGCCGGTATTGAGGAGAATGACGCATATAAGTATCTATACCACACCGCCATTAAATATATTTAAAACCCAACCCCACTTGATTAATAACTATAAGAATATTTGATTTTTAATAACAAAATTTTTGTGGTTTTCAGTAACATATAGTATATATAGTATATAGTCGCCACTCAGTAAATCAAAGATAAGATATTCTCTACAGCTACTTATATAACCCCAAAACGTTTCACTTTCATGTCATCAATCCTATCATTAATATGTACAATTAATTAAAAATAGTCAGATCATGGCATTAACTATAATAATATTTCATTTGTAATGGTAATAATGTCATCAAACCACCTCAAGTTTAGTAGTTTTTAATATACAATACACAGCTTTACTCAGAAAATTACACACCGCAGAATCAGACCTGTAAATTACTTTTAGTAAGTCTTAATATTTTTTTAATAACCATTTGAATTTTAGCTCTAATTAATATGTTAGCAATCCTGCAGGTCATGGCCTTCGTGTAATATTGTTTATTGCAGTGTGTGTTTTGTTTTATTCTCAAAAGCCTTTAGTTCTCAAAACTGACTACAGATGGATTTTGGAAAATAGGAAAATGATGTACGAAAATTGACATTTCACTGAAAACTATTATTTTTCTGAAAAACTTTGGGTTCCAAACTTCAAAATGAGGGATCATTTATTAAAATCTGTTCAGCCGTTTTCCCGTAATTTCTATTACCAGTTCAAATTATATATATATAGATGTTCCTGAATAATATTCATTCTTTATCTGTAATATTCCTTTACCCTTAAAACTAAAGAATAATGGTATTTTATAAACAACTTCAAATTAATGTAACTATGAAAATATTGAGATTAGGGCAAATGTTTATATGACATTTTTTTGCTCAGAATGTCTTCGGAAATAAGCTCCATAAGGGACGGAAAATCCTCGTGAATCACTTTGTATACTTTGTTTTAGTTGATATGAAACCACTACTTCCTCTTCTGAACTAGCGTCTAGTACTCTGATTTGTGTTAAGGTAAACAGTTCCACGGGCGATAATTATCCAGCTACCGTAACATATCAGCCCCCTTAAGAGTACTCAGCACATATTTGCGCTGAACATGTGTAAACCTTGCAGCAGTCACCTGTAAAATATGTAATAACGTCTGCTTGCCCTTGAGGAAATCTTGGTAAGAGCATGGCATTACGTTCTCCAATACCCGTTCATTCCTATCACATAATACGAACTATAGCTGACATCATCGGCGAATTGACTACGTGGCATTGAGAGTGTCCGATTGGAAAATATTAACGACTTCACGTCAACGTACGTCTCAAGAAATGGGTGGATTTTTTTCTGGCATTCCTTTATGACACATCAGAGTGCTTCAATCAATTGGAGAGTTGTGTTTTATTAAATATCTTATCTAGCATTGAAAGAACTGTTTTCAGAACATGGGAAGAGTGATAGTAGGAGAAAGAAGAATGTGCATTAGATTTGCTGATGAAATGGCGTTGTTAGCAGAAGAGGAGATGATCAGTGGCGAAGCTACGTGGAGGCAATTGGAGCAATGCCTACCCAGAAAAAATCTCAAGATAAAGAATTATAAATAAGCCTAGTAACATAAATTTGTCGACCTTAATAATTGTTGTGATTGAGAAAATCAGCAGTTTATACAGGATTCTTCGCTCATCGGCCGCTAGATAGTGGCACATGTCAACGACAAACTTTGTCTGTTGTGTTCGGCCGGGGTGATGGACATCTGCGGGTGAGACAATTTCTCGCTTGCCTCTTCTGCCACTTCAACAGGCTTTCAGCGTATTCCGAATCTCACCGGTCCGGTGGCATCAATGACGTCACGTTGCAGCGAAATAAGGAACAAAACTGCTGGAAGGATCGATGGCTGTCATGGCGACTGTACAAGTTGTTGTCTGTGCTACGCTAGCAAAATTTTGCGAAATTTTCGTACTCCCATCTCGTTTACAGAAAAGATAGCATAAAGAATTTATTTCTTGAACCGGTAGTAACAACGGGTCCGTTGACATGTTCGCTCATAAGCCATTAACATATGGTTTTTACGTTATGCTCATCACAAACAATACAGCAGAACTAAAGCAGAACACACCGCCATGACACAACAGTGCACGATGTCATTCGTCTGCTAATTCCCGCCCTATACAAGAACCAATCAGATTCACTGATGGCGGCTGATGGAGACTGCCACCACCTCTGCAAGTTGATGGCACCGGTGCGACACCGGTGGAGCATCAATGACGTCATCGGTGGAATTCGGAACACCGTGATGCCATCGGATTGCTCACCGGTGAGATTCGGAATACGCTCTTTGGCTTTACGACAGGGATTGGAGGGGACGGAAAATAGCTTGAGGTTGTTTGAATTTCTAGCAACCCCCTCCACGTCTCAAGGAGGCATGTCTCACGACCAACCACAGTGACCAACAAAGAATATTCAAACTTTCTCTCGCTTGCAGTTATAGTGTTGCCAATTCATGAGTAGCTAGATCTAGCTATTTTAAACTAATTTTCAGCGGCAACATAGATGAAAGTTTTGTATTGTATTATTTTTTTGTTAATTTAGCGAGGTTTTAAAGCCCTCTTAGCGACAGGAATAAAAATTTTCTTCATTGATAGCATATTTATAGTGAATTTTTACTGCTGTTTAAGGACTTCATCACAAACACTGTTGGCAACACTGCTTTAGTGGGAAATGCTCCTTTTGATTTAGTCGGCGCAAAAGTTACTCAAGACCATTTTTGTTGTTAGAATTAAGTGTGAGTTTACTAGATTGTGCCCGAAATAATGAGTGAGTGAATATCATTTTTGCATTACTTTGTGAGAATTAGGTGTATTTGTCCCCTCAAAGACTTTTAGATTATATTATCCTATATGGCCTGGAAAGTGTATATTGGAAGTGTTCAAATTAGTTCTTTTTTTTTATGTTTCCTGTGACCACAGTCTCTTCTGAAAGGAGTATGAGTACTTTGAAAAAAATAAAAACATACGTAATTTTGATCAATGAAAGACTCAGCTGTCTTAGTACCATTGCCATTGAGAAAAAGCTAGTGAAAGAACTGATGAGTGACCAGATGTTCAAAGATCGTGTCATTGACAATTTTGCCACCAAGAAAACTCGCCGTTTGGAACTACTGTACAAAAAAATTTAAGATAAGACTTTCTGCCTACCCACTCTTTAAATACTGGCTTCGCCACTGGAGATGATACTAAATGACATGCTACTGGAACTAAATGACAGCTATGAGCTATATGGAATGAAGATAAATGCAAACAAGACGAAGACCATGGTCATAGGAAGAAAAATAAAGAAGGTAAACTTGCGAATTCTAAATGAGGCTAGAGCAAGTGGGCAGTTTCAAATACTTGGGGTGTACTATAAGCAGTAACATGAGCTGCTGCCAGGATAGCAATGGCAAAGGAAGCTTTTAATAGAAAAAGGAGCAACTTTTGCGGACCTCTGGAAAAAGAACTAAGGAAGAGATTAGTGAAGTGCTTTGTATGGAGTGTGGAATTGTATGGGGTAGAAACATGGACGTTACGACGAAATGAAGAGAAACGAACAGAAGCATTTGAAATGTGGATATGGAGAAAAATGGAACGTGTGAAGTGAACAGACAGAATAAGAAACGAAGCTGTGTTGGAAAGAGTGAGTGAAGAAAGAATGATACTGAAACTGATCAGGAAGAGGAAAAGGAATTGGTTGGTCATTGGCTGAGAAGAAACTGCGTACTGGAGGATGCACTGGAAGGAATGGTGAACGGGAGAAGAGTTCGTGGCAGAAGAAGATATCAGATGATAGACGACATTAAGATATATGGATCATATGACGAGACAAAGAGGAAGGCAGAAAATAGGGAAGACTGGAGAAAGTTGGGTTTGCAGAACACTAAATGAAATGAAATGTAGCATTGGTAGAGTTGTGTTAATGCGATGGTATTTTGGCAATAAGACACCTAAGAATCTCCTAGCAGTACATCACATTAGCCTTATGGTTGGGAAAACATCGGAAAAAAAAGCAACTTAAGTTCTCGGCTCGAGCGAGATGTGAAGTCACGCCCAAGCGCTGCCACGAATCAGCAGAAAGTTCCTTATCTCTGAACCACTTACTGTAGCCACATAATCTAACGTAGTGGATTTATACGATATGGCTAACTCTTTTGTACTACTTTCAGATGTTTCGGAGGAAATATTACGGAATATACAGGGTGTCCCATTTATCTCAACCAATAATACTGATGACAACCTTGTAGCGTTATATATAAATGAGATACGAGTACTAGTATAGTTCTTTTAAACGACATATTTTATTTTTACTTCAATTTTTATTGTACCTGAGATTTTGAATGTACTTCACTTCCACCCCTTCTACTAATGAAGTTCCAACTGCCCTCCTCACAGAACCAAGGCCGCATATAGTAAGCAGTACTGAGTTAGTGAGCATAGTACGTTCCAGAAAAATGTTCGCGTTTTCCAGTGACGAAAGAGCTTTCAATATTTTTTTATTTTATTGGATTATTTTACGACGCTGTATCAACATCTAGGTTATTTAGCGTCTGAATGATATGAAGGTGATAATGGCGGTGAAATGGATCCGGGTTCCAACACCGAAAGTTACCTAGCATTTGCTCTTATTGGGTTGAGGGAAAACCCCGAAAAAAACCTCAACCAGGTAACTTGCCCCGACCGGGATTCGACCGTTACTCCACAGGTGTGGACTTTCAATATTGAATCATATTTTCGCACAGGTACTGTCGTCCGTTTGCCTACGTTGCATCCCGATTTCCCTCACCTGCTTCTGCTCGCCCCTCTGTAAAGACTAGTAATATTATACAACTATTACGTATGTAATATTATACAACTGTTTAAAATAACTTAAATAAAATGGCCTCGTTAAGTAATTAAATGTCACGTGAGTTCCTTCCTTTCTACAATCCTACGACATATCCACTTCGACGGACAGTAGATAGCATGTCTGAGTAATTTTTTCTGTGCGGTTCGAGGAGAAGTGAAGATTGAATTTACAGTACGTACTGTAAGATACTCTTTTATAGAATAGGGACAGAATTATTTCAACATGAGTTACTAGTACGAAGGACGAAACTTGTAATTGGAATTAGATGCAATAGTCTATAGTGCGATAATATGCACAAAGGAACTGAAGCCTGTATCGAAATGAACGGCCACCATTTTCAAAAATTTGTTTAAATATTCATATTATGATTATTTTTCAATTTAACTTAATTCTCAATATTGTACGCTAATGTGCTGTATACAGTATAATATACACTGCATAATGAATACGTACGCATGGACAGCTCAGTTCGTGAGTAAAAACACTTATTGTTAATACTGTACTGTATTTTGATTAAAAAAACCTAATGAAAATGATCAAACTCAAAATTGCGTTCTTTCCTAGTTTACGTAAATGAACTACTTTTCTTACAACCTATAGCTAGTAAAGTGATTTGTTTGTATTTTACGCCAGTATCATTGAACTCCAGTCGTGGAAAGGGGTGGCAAACTTTATTTCCGGTTCTCAAACGTTAATCCAAAGGTATAGCCAGGTTAACATTAAAATGTTAGTAAAATAAAATGATGTCTCTGTATATGATTTCTAAGGTTGCGAGTTCGATCCCGGACCAGGTCGATGGCATTTAAGTCTGCTTAAATGAGACAGGCTCATATCGGTAGATTTACTGGCATGTAAAAGAACTCCTAAGTAAAGCGATCGGTTTGGAAGTAAATCCCGAAAAGACAAAGTATATGATTATGTCTCGTGACCAGAACATTGTACGAAATGGAAATATAAAAATTGGAGATTTATCCTTCGAAGGGGTGGAAAAATTCAAATATCTTGGAGCAACAGTAACAAATATAAATGACACTCGGGAGGAAATTAAACGCAGAATAAATATGGGAAATGCCTGTTATTATTCGGTTGAGAAGCTTTTATCATCTCGTCTGCTGTCAAAAAGTCTGAAAGTTAGAATTTATAAAACAGTTATATTACCGGTTGTTCTGTATGGTTGTGAAGCTTGGACTCTCACTCTGAGAGAGGAACATTAAGGGTGTTTGAGAATAAGGTGCTTAGGAAAATATTTGGGGCTAAGCGGGATGAAGTTACAGGAGAATGGAGAAAGTTACACAACACAGAACTGGACGCATTGTATTCTTCACCTGACATAATTAGGAACATTAAACCCAGACGTTTGAGATGGGCAGGGCATGTAGCACGTATGGGCGAATCCAGAAATGCATATAGAGTGTTAGTTGGGAGACCGGAGGGAAAGAGACCTTTAGGGAGGCCGAGACTCAGATGGGATGATAATATTAAAATGGATTTGAGGGAGGTGGGATATGATGATAGAGACTGGATTAATCTTGCACAGGATAGGGACCGATGGCGGGCTTATGTGAGGGCGGCAATGAACCTTCGGGTTCCTTAAAAGCCATTTGTAAGTAAGTAAGTAAGTAAGTAAGTAAAAGAACTCCTGCGGGACAAAATTCCAGCACGTTCGGCGACGCTGATATAACCTCTGCCGTTGTGAGCGTCGTTAAATAAGACATAACATTTTATATGACTTCTAACTTATGCTCCATTGGACTGCAGCCTAGCACAAACGTTTCCTCTGTCTGGTAACTTAGTTTGTGTCGTAACATGTCAACGAAACATTTGAATGATCTACAACTGATAACCTTCATGCACAGCAGGCCTAAACTGTCCCCAGTGTTTTTCTAGTTATACTGCAACTCAACTTCTATTTGCTGCAGAGTGGTAAATGCGGTGCTGGACTTTATTAGTGATGTTTAGATCCAGAGGATTAGCGGATGAGTGTTATTTACTAATGACTTGGCCATTATTGATGTTTTGGGGTTGAGCTCTCGTTTTAACGTGGTTCAAATCTCGTATTTCGCGGGATGAGTATCGGTTTTACCTAAAATTGATGACATTCACACAGCAACTTGACACTACTAAAATATACATCCCACTACCAACAGCACGTGTTTCACCTAATGAAGCAGTAACCGTGTATTTTTCCAGGCTACGCAATGCATACACACCACAACACTTTCAGTATGATATATTATTATATTCTAGCGAATCGCTAATGGAATGGCTACAGCAACGGGTGTCCATGCTGAAAGCCTGAGTTCAAGTTCAATATTAGTCTTACCTATATTATAGGTCTATTTGTGAATACAGGTTATAAACGTTTTCCATTGTTTTTGTAATCCGTGCTATTTTATTGCTTATAATAGTTTATTTTGTCTTCTTTTTTTTTGCTTATCTACAGTGCGGTTTTTAACTCTCGACCACGAGCGTTTGCTAATACGGGGGTGAATTCTTTAATTTATATTCCTGTTGTATGTATGTACTGTAATAGTTTCTAATGTACCTTTCCTTCTGTAATAGTTTTAATGTACCTTTGTTTCTGTTATAGTTTCTAATGTACCTTTGTTTCTATTACATTTAATAAGTATGTATAAATAAATAAATAAATAAATAAATAAATAAACAAAAATAAAAATAAATAACTAAATAAATAAACTCTAAATAACTAAATAAATAACTCTAAATAAATAAATACATAACTAAATAAATAAATAAATAAACAAAAAAAAAATAAGTAAATAACTCTAAATAAATAAACTAAATGAATGAATGAATAAATAAATAAATAAACACACCATAAATAAATAACTCTAAAAATAACTAAATAACTCTAAATAACTAAATGAACGAATGAATAAATGGATAAATAAATAAATAAATAAATAATTAAATAAATAAATAAATAAGTAAATAAATAAATAAGCAAATAAATAAATAAAGAAATAACTCTAAATAACTAAATGAATGAATGAATGGATAAATAAATAAATAAATAAATAAATAAAAAAAATGAATAAATAAATACATAAATAAAAATAAATAAATAACTCTAAAAAAATAAATAAAATAAATAACTAAATAAATAAATAAATAAATAAACAAATAAATAAATAAGTAAATAAAAATAAATAAAAATAAATAAATATAAGCAAATAAATGAATTAATGAATAAATAAATACATAAATAAATCAATAACTCAATAACTTAATAACTAAATAAATGAATAAATAAATAAATAAATAAAAATAAATAAATAAATAAGTAAAAATAAATAAATAAATAATTAAACAACTAAATAAATAAATGAACGAACGAATGACTAAATAGATAAACAAATAAATATATGTTAAAATAAATATAATAAATATAAATATAAATAAATAAATAATAAAGTGAATAACGGAACGGTGAAGAACTGGTTGAAACAAGTGGGCAATGGAGTTCAAATAAAGAAATTTTTCTTGACAATATGTAAATAAATGAAGAATGACTAATGCGCGCATTAAACAAATAAATATGTTTAGCAAATATATATATCTTTCTAATCTCATTTCCTTCTTTTGCCATCATCACCATCATCATCACCATCATTATCATCATCTCACTCTTATCTAATGGACAGGGTGTACCCATCTTGCGTATGGTAGCCTACTATTTATTTAATCCTTGAAGCCATTCTTACCTAACCTAAAAATTAAAGACTTTTCGCGTAATTCGAAGGATTCCATAAATGCCCCGTGACATTTTGATTTTATTCTGCTGTGTAATTTATTTTGATATATTCTGTGAATCGTTAAGCGCTTATCGTGAAACTACGTTTCTGGAAATACGAGTCTGTGTGATTTGGCAGCAAATTCCTACAACATTATCATTATAGTTACCATCATTATGGATTAGATCCATCAGCTCGTTATGACGAAATCCTCATCGATTATATTTGTAAGTGGCTTTAGGAAATCCCTTTCGCGAATATAATTGATTAATTTCGCAGAATCGCGAACTCTGATTACAGCCTTTAATGGGGCGATTCTCAGAATTTCCTAGGTTTGAGTGCATGAGGACTGATACATTTGTGTAGATTTTGAATCTGCAGACCAACAGCAAATGGAACAAAATCTCCAATATAACTTTCTGATTATTGATTATTTTCGGAACAGACTTCTCGCATATGTTCGTTATTATTGAATATTATATGGCCGGGATAATTATCCAAACCCGGGCACAAAATTTACTTCTGGTATTCAATGCTGGCTTCAAATAATGAAGTCAATTTTATGAAGTCCTACAGCTGTTTCAAATATTGTTACTTGCATATTGACAGTCGCCGTGATTACATGCATCAGGGGGCTTTGGAAAGCATTGCCGCACCCAGCAACATCCAAACAAACGAGGATACTTTTTCTGTCTTTTAATTTCAATTTAATAATATATTACTGCAACTAGCATCACCCGAAAGTTTTACACTATTATATCCCCACTACTGGGTGTTCATTTCAAAGTGTGTCATGACGTCACTGTTGATGAGTCAGCGATTTGAAGCGAGTTTCAGCTTTTGTGTCTGAGAAGTTGCCTATTAATCAAGGCGTTCAATCTGAACTTGAGAACGTGTACGGTATAACTTGAACGTCGTAGCAACAGATGGCGGTCTGTAAAGTCTGTGTGCTACCATAACCTCTTTCGAACTGTGTTTTGCGCGGGCAAGTCGTACTCAGGGTATTTGTTATCATCGATTGCGTACGGCAACATTCCACAATACAAATCAAATGCTCCGTGTCCATGTTGACCGTCGAAGTTAATGTCAACAAATACGTAAGTAATCGTCTTAACCCTCTCCCCATATTCCGACAGTAAGAAAAAACTCACCTCAGTACATGTTTCGAAACAGTTCACACTCCTGCCACTACCGGCATTTCCGTACGTATCGGTAAGTACTCTTCAGAATGAACGCCTTGCTTGCTAGGCAACTTCTCTGGCAGATATGTAATACACCTCTGCGGAAGTGTAGGAAGATTGAATTCTCTAGGCTCATCGACTAGCCACGTGACGGCATAGAGCGAGCCATGACACACTTTGAACTGAACACCCAGTATAAACACTACAGGGCATATGTACTTCGGTACATCGCACTAATACTACAGGGCAAGTCAAAATGATGATTCCGATTTCAATAATTTACTAGTGGCTTGTGCAGAAAATACTGCAAACTAAGTTCATTAGACGTTCAAATAAATTTTTTCAGATTTATTTTCAACGAAGAATACCAGACATTTTGAAAGTTATTTGCTTCCATAATAATGAAACATACTCCCTCTGAATGATTTTTTTATGCCAAATACTTTTTCTTCAACCTATCCACCTTCAGTTTTTTAGTTTGAACGCGAAGACGCAAGTAACAATGTCAGGACGATCAGTGAGTTTTTCATGTGGGAGTAACGCAATAGCTATTTCAGGTCATTGTGGATTGTAGGTGAAAGTTAAAAGTCAGGTTTGCTATGCTTTCGAACAATAGACATAGCATCTTGGTATAGCTGCTGCATGTAGAGCTTGAAATGTAGAGGGTAAAATCATTTTATCCTGCTAAGAGGTCTTACTGAAATGATCGGGAGACTACAACATTTTGTAGGCCTCTTATTTTATCAGGAAGTAATATCTTTTGTCTTTCCTTGGGAACTGTAATTTTTGCGCTGTGTCGAGCTAATAGTAAAGAGAATGACGCATATAAATATCTACACCACACCGCCATGAAGTATATGAAAAAGACCCAACCCCACCTGATTAATAACTATAAAAATATTTGATTTTTACTAACAATATTATTAACTTACGTAAGTTTTGTAGTTTATACTATATAGCCGCCACTCAGTAAATTATAGAAATGAAGATCTAATTTAAGATATTCTCTGCGTCTACTTATATAACCCCAAAACGTTTCACTTTCATATCATCAATATAGCATTCATATGTATAATTAATTAAAAATAATCACATAATGGCATTAACCGTAATAATATTTCATTTCTACTGGTAATAATGTCATCAAACCACTTCAAGTTTTGCAGATTTTAATATCAATACACAGCTGTACTCAGAAAATTACACATAGCAGAATCAGACCTGTAAATTATTTTGAGTAAGTCTTGAAGTTTTTAATAACCAATTGAATTTGAACTGTAAATATGTATGTCACCAATCCTGTAGGTCATGGCCTTCGTGTAATAGTCTATTGTTTATTGTAGTGTGTGTTTTATTTTATATTGAAATGCAATTAGGCCTAGTTCTCAAAACTGACGAAAGATGCATTTTGGAAAATAGAAAAATTACGTAGGAAAACTAACCCTTCACTGAACGTTACTATTTTTTCTGAAAATCCTTGGATCCCAAGCTTCAAAATGACGGGTCATTCATTAAAATCCGTTGAGCCGTTTTCCGTAATTTCCATTACCAGTTCAAATTATGTATATATATATATATATATATATATATAGATGTTACCGCAACTAGCATCACCCGAAAGTTTTACACTATTATATCCCAACTATAAACACAACAGGGCATATGTACTTCGGTACATCGCAATAATACTACAGGGCAAGTCAAAATGATGATTCCGATTTAAATAATTTATTTAAGTTTGACATAAGGCAAGTGAACGCTATTAGTATACTGTAGATTTTGGAAGGCAAATTCTCAAGCTTTTTTTTTTTTCCCCAGACGCATAAAAATGTTCACTGTGCGCTTCATGCGTAACCCGACACGCATCAAGCCGATAATCAATCTCCTCCCAAACTCATTGTAGCATGTAGGCCCGCAGTGTTGCCAACTCTGTCAGATAAAATCTGTTAAACTACTGGAAAAATCTGCCGTAAATAAAATATTTTATAATTGATTCAATAATTCTCTTTACTGTGAAGAATTAATTTTTGAGTAGACTATATTTTCATTCATTCATAGTTTTCTACCCAAGGAGTATTGCAAACCCAGCATTCTCCAGTCTTTCCTATTATCTTAGTGTTTGCATAAATCTTATTTATTTATTTGAATATACATTTTATTGAACCCTATTTTACCCGAAAGTACATTAGGGTTATAGTTATAGCCTGAGTTTATATTATAATGAAAATTCATTTAAACCGGATAACCCAGTCTTGCTACTTAAAATTAACACATATCTACTACAATAATTTGAATTATTTACAAGTTCTTAAATTAATTACATATAAAATTACATTGACGTGGGTAACCCAGTCTTGCTACTTAAAATTAACACATATATACTACAATAATTTGAATTGTTTACAAGTTCTTAAATATATTACATATAGACTTACATTGACGTGGGTTACCCAGTCTTGCTATTTACAATTAACAATTATATATACTACAATAATTTGAATTATTTACAAGTTCTTAAATATATTACATATAAAATTACAAAACTCTTTATAGCAGCACGTTTTTGTGAACAAATTGAATAATGGTTTGTCATATATTATATTACAAAAATGTAAATTTTCGACCAAAATAAATCTTTTGTTTTCGAACACTGGACAATGAAACAGAAGGTGATCCACAGTCTGATCTTCCTCACAGATACATAAATAGCCATTGTCCTTATGCAATTTAAATCGTTCTAGGTAAGCCCTAAATTTCCCATGACCCGATAAAAATTGTGTTAATATAAAATCTGGTATAATTTGGTTTCTATTTAAGTGGGTGTCGACGCTGGGAAAGAAGATTTCTCTCGTAACTGAACCCTCTGTACTGCACAGCCACTGATTGTTCCACCTATTTATTATGTGCTCATTTATTTTTCTTTTCGCATATGAATAAGGACATAGACTATAGCTCAAATTTAAGTTCGAAACTGCAGCACTCTTTGCCAGTTCATCAGCCCTTTCATTTCCTTCTGTTCCACTGTGTCCTCGCACCCATGAGAAACAAATGTGTTTGCCGCAATGTATTACATTTCTTCTGATTTCCATTGCCAGAGGATTTAAGTTAAACTTATTATCTATTGATTTGAGGGCTGTTTGTGAATCGCTGTAGATGCAACAATTGTAATTATTAAGTTTAGCCCATATCAGTGCCTCATTAATAGCTAATAATTCAGCTTGCACAATGGAGCATCTAGGTGAAAGTTTGTTCCTCTGTGTGTACACTTCTTGGCCGTTGCAATATGCAACAAAAGCGCATCCAACCTGATCAGTAGCACCTTCTTTAGATATTTTTATCCATCTGCAAAGAGCTGTACATTGTGGTTGCTCATGCATCTGGTGTATTTGACGAAGTCGTGAAAATAAGCTGGATGTCCGGATGTTAAGAAATGGGCCGGTTTCTCAACCTCAATCTTTAAAAGTGTATCCTCATATGTGTGCTCCTTTCGAAGTAATGTAAGTCCTGCTTCAGCTGTCCCAGTCAGGTATAAGGGCTCGATACCTGCAATCACTAACGCTGCCTCCGTAGATATGGTTCTATATGCTTTTATGATGCGCAAAGCGAAACCCCGTTGGATTTGTAGTAATTTATTCTGGGCCCAACGCATACTGAAGCATTTTCGAAAAGCTTAAGCGCAATATAGCACTAAAGGTTCCACTGCTTCTCTATATGTAATTCTTAACACACTTGAGTTTAGTCTCACGTTGGTCGTGATGCAAAGGCCAGCCTGTTAAGTAGTGCATTGAATTTAGCAGCTAGATATTCAAGATGGGGTCTGAATGTCAAGTGCTTATCAAGAATTATACCTAAGTAAGACATCTGATCAACTAATTTTATATTTTCTTGATTCATTTTTATTAATGGCAATGTCGTCTATTATCTGATATCTTCCTCTCCCTAAACTTTTCTCCCGTTCACCAATCTTTCTAGTGAATCCTTCAGTAGGCAGTTTCTTCTCAGCTAGTGACCAAACCAATTGCTTTTCTCTCTTCCTCACAAGTTTCAGCATCATTCTTTCTTCACCCACTCTTTCCAACACAGCTTCATTTCTTATTCTGTCTGTCCATTTCGCACGCTCAATTCTTCTCCATATTCACATTTCAAATGCTTGCAATCATTTCTCTTCGCTTCGTCTTAATGTCCATGTTTGAATTATACAATGTCACACTACATACAAAGCACTTCAGCTAGTCTATTCCTAGTTGTTTTTCCCGAGGTCCTGAAGGTGATCCTTTACTATTACAGTATAAGCTTCCTTTGCTATTTCTATCTCCTGACTCCTGACAGTAGCTCATATTACAATAATAATAATAATAATAATAATAATAATAATAATAATAATAATAATAATAATAATAATAATAACAATAATAATAATAACAATAATAACAATAATAATAATAACAATAATAATAATAACAATAATAATAATAATAATAATAATAATAATAATAATAATAATAGGAGGAACTAGTAGTAGTAACAGTAATAATAATACTATGGTTTTAAGTGACCCGGAGGTTCATTGCAGCTCTCATATAAGCCGCCATCTGTTCCTATCCTGAGCAAGATTAATCCAGTCTCTACAATCATATCCCATCTCCCTCAAATACATTTTAATATTATCCTCCCATCTACGTGTCGGCCTCCCCAAAGATCTTTTCCCTCTGGCCTCCCAACTAAGGCATTTCTAGATTCGCCCATACGTGCTACATGCCCAGCCCATCTCAAACGTCTGGATTTAATATTCCTAATTATGTCAGGTGAAGAATACAATGCGTGCAGTTCTGCGTTCTGTAACTTTCTCCATTCTCCTGTGACTTTATCCTTCTCAGCCCCAAATATTTTCCTAAACACCTTATTCTCAAACACCCTTAACCTCTGTTCCTCTCTCAAAGTGAGAGTCCAAGTTTCACAACCATACAGAACAATCGGTAATATAACTTTTTATAATAATCTAACTTTCAGCTTTTTTGAGAGCAGACTGGATGACAAAAGCTTCTCAACCGAATAATAACAGACATTTCTCATAATTATTCTGCGTTTAATTTCCTCCCGAGTGTCATTTATATTTGCTACTGTTGCTCAAGATATTTGAATTTATCCACCTATTCAAAGGATAAATTTCAAATTTTATATTTCTATTTCGTAGTATGTTCTGGTCACGAGACAATCATATACTTGGTCTTTTCGGGATTTACTTCCAAACCTATCGCTTTACTTGCTTCAAGTAAAATTCCCGTGTTTTCCCTAATAGTTTGTAGTTCATGTTCCTACAACAATAATAATAATAATAATAATAATAATAATAATAATAATAATAATAATAATAATAATAATAATAATAATAATAATAACAATAATAATAACAATAATAATAATAATAATAACAATAATAATAATAATAATAATAATAATAATAGGAGGAACTAGTAGTAGTAACAGTAATAATAATACTTACGGTTTTTAAGTGACCCGGAGGTTCATTGCCGCTCTCATATAAGCCCGCCATCTGTTCCTATCCTGAGCAAGATTAATCCAGTCTCTACAATCATATCCCACCTCCCTCAAATACATTTTAATATTATCCTCCCATCTACGTGTCGGCCTCCCCAAAGATCTTTTTCCCTCTGGCCTCCCAACTAAGGCATTTCTAGATTCGCCCATACGTGCTACATGCCCAGCCCATCTCAAACGTCTGGATTTAATATTCCTAATTATGTCAGGTGAAGAATACAATGCGTGCAGTTCTGCGTTCTGTAACTTTCTCCATTCTCCTGTGACTTTATCCTTCTCAGCCCCAAATATTTTCCTAAACACCTTATTCTCAAACACCCTTAACCTCTGTTCCTCTCTCAAAGTGAGAGTCCAAGTTTCACAACCATACAGAACAATCGGTAATATAACTTTTTTATAATAATCTAACTTTCAGCTTTTTTGAGAGCAGACTGGATGACAAAAGCTTCTCAACCGAATAATAACAGACATTTCTCATAATTATTCTGCGTTTAATTTCCTCCCGAGTGTCATTTATATTTGCTACTGTTGCTCCAAGATATTTGAATTTATCCACCTATTTAAAGGATAAATTTCAAATTTTATATTTCTATTTCGTAGTATGTTCTGGTCACGAGACAATCATATACTTGGTCTTTTCGGGATTTACTTCCAAACCTATCGCTTTACTTGCTTCAAGTAAAATTCCCGTGTTTTCCCTAATAGTTTGTAGTTCATGTTCCTACAATAATAATAATAATAATAATAATAATAATAATAATAATAATAATAATAATAATAATAATAATAATAATAATAATAATAATAATAATAAACACAGAATAAATATGGGAAATGCCTGTTATTATTCGGTTGAGAAGCTTTTATCATCTGTCTGTTGTCAAAAAAATCTTAAAGTTAAAAATTTATAAAACAGTTATATTACCGGTTGTTCTATATGGTTGTGAAACTTGGACTCTCACTTTGAGAGATGAACAAAGGTTAAGGGTGTTTGAGAATAAGATGCTCAGGAAAAATTTGGGGCTAAGAGGGATGAAGTTACGGGAGAATGGAGAAAGTTACACAACGCAGAACTGCACGCATTGTATTCTTCACCTGACATAATTAGGAACATTAAAATCCAGACGTTTGAGATGGGCAGGGCATGTAGCATGTATGGGGGTATACAGAAATGCATATATAGTGTTAGTTGGGAGGTCGGAGGAAAAGGACCTTTGGGGAGGCCGAGACGTAGATGGGAAGATAATATTGAAATGTATTTGAGGAAGGTGGGATATGATAATAGAGACTGGATTAATCTTGCTCAGGATAGGGACCAATGGCGGGCTTATGTGAGGGCGGCAATGAACCTCCGGGTTCCTTAAAAGCCAGTAAGTAAGTAAGTAAGTATAAGTAATAATAATAATAATAATAATAATAATAATAATAATAATAATAATAATAATAACAACAGAAACAACAACAATAATGTTTATGACTTACAACGTTCGATAGGATATGCAATTTAAAATTAATGGTAGAAAAATATTCTGTTGAAATTTTCTCTGAAATACGAAGATATATGGCCTTTAACGGCAAAAACAAAACCAATACCTAGTAAAATTGTAACATTACAGATGTATTGCATTCCATTGTCATCATAGCAATGAACCACGACCTGCGACAACACAAGACAACCTCCCAAGACTTTCGTGTTTCCAAACCGTGTCTGTTCGCACCTTCTCGCTTATTCCCGGAGATTTGCTGCGTAATTTGCGATGTCGACGTCGGAAGACAATTACGTCATCAATGGTTCACAACACTTCCCATTGCTAATGAGGATGCATATTTAATTAGTCTTATTTGTATGCAGTCTATTCATAGAGCGCTCATGTCGAGCGTTACCAGGATAGCTTGCCTGGCTCACCTTCAAACAAAATACCTCTTAAAACGTTCAAGGTTATCGACAGATTTATAGAAACTACAAATATGTTGCTTTAAATGTGTTGTTTTGTTTGATACCACATGAACAAAGACATAAAAATTGTGATATTCAAGATATTCTAATAAGAAACTGTAAGTTACGCTGTAAAAATTGGTAAAATTTTGAATGACATTTTTACGTGTTATCTGTTAGGGAGAATTAGTTTTGTATCACTATGCAATTCATCTGTTTTCTATAAACGCTCATATGACAAAATAATAATAACTGTTGTAAGTTATGCCATTCTTATGTTATGAAAGCAGTTTTATTGTTGGAATCGACATAAAACAAGATGTCCTTAACAGAAAATGAGAGGAAACATTATTTCTGCATCGTTATGCTATACTTCCTCTGTTTTCAGTAAAAGAACATGTTACTATAGCAACAAAAATAACTTGTTGACTATTTCGTTTATATGACGTCATTCCATTTTTGACCAATGAAACTGAATGAAAATTTGAATTCCAAGCAATCACAGTCATACATCGCGATAATTTTTGCAACTCGATTTGTCACTATCAATTTATCGCATGACGGTTCTTTTGTTTAATCAGTGTAGCCAACTGTTTCCCCGTTAATCGATGAGCATGAATCCATCTATACTAATAATAAATCTGTAGCCGAAATTTTTCTGGTAATTTTCGATTTTCCAAAAATAATTGGTCTTAGCATATATAATTAACCGCCCTGAAACCGAAAATCGCTTTTTTGAAATGTCTGTCTGTCTGGATGTTTGTTACCTTTTCACGTGATAATGGCTGAACCGATTCATATGAAAATTGGAATATAAATTAAGTTCGTTGTAACTTAGAATTTAGGCTATATGGCATTCAGAATATCTTATTTAAAAGGGGGTTATAAGGGGGCCTGAATTAAATAAATCGAAATATCTCGCTTATTATTGATTTTGTGAAAAATATTACATAACAAAAAGTTCTTCAAAACTAATTTGCGATAAGTTTTATTCCACGCAAAATTTTGATAGGACTGATATTTAATGAGATAAATGAGTTTCAAAATTACAGTAACAATGCCATCTAAGGCGGTGTAATGAAATAAAAAACAAATGACTTCTTCTATAAGGGGCCTTGGATAACAATAATCGAAAGCTATGAAACATACGGTAGCCTACAGAGAATGTTTCTGTGTTTGTATGAAGTAATATCGGAAGCTAAATTAACCGATTTGTATAATTAATTATTAATTCACCATTGGAAAGTGTAGTTTCTCTGGATGGACATAATGCTATAATGTTATTACAGTAACCTCTGAGTGAATCGAGGACAGGTAAGATTAAAATAGCTTCTTATGCACAGAAAACTTGATAGGCATTCGTTTCCTGTATTTCCTGAAATAATTTTTATGACTTTATCAAAATGATCGTGTTTTAATTTTTTTAATACAATTTAAATTAAGTAACATAATAAACGATTTATCCTTCTATCAAACACGAATGTTCCCTGGATCAAATGTCCTATTTTAATTATGTAATTGCTTTATATTTATTTCTAACGGGTGCAGCGGAGCGCACGGGTACGGCTAGTTAATGTAATAATGAAGTAGCCTACTAAATAAAGTGCGAAATCCTACTTTGACATCTACATCTTTATCTTCTACTTCCACGTCCATTGCATCTAAAGAAAATGACATTCTTTCATTCAGATTTAGTTACTACGTTTTCAACAACTGTTCGTTTTAAACAGGTTATTTATCCAATCCAATAATTCCGATGTCATAACAGCTGTCGCCGTCTTCCGGAAACCAAACGCCACTCCTTTCTGTTCATCCGCTGGCCTGGCTCTAATCCTCGAACATCCATAGCTGCTAGCACACCCTAGGTTATTTGTAATTATATTATAAAATGTTTAAATTAAATTATGATTTCAGCAGATAATGAAAACGTATTTCTGTTATAATAACAAGAGAAAAGCGCAGTATATGTAATTAACATTGTTAAACCTGTATTTCGCTTTTCTCAATTGGCATTACTGAATAACATCCAATCTCTTTATTGCAGTAATCGATATTGATCTATTTCAACTTCACAATGTTTGAATAGGTAAGTATTCATAAATATATAGAATTTATTAACATTTTGTGAACGAATTTTAGGGATAAATTAATAATTTACATTTTTCATGTGGCATAGAAGATTCCTGAGATTTCTGATTTTTCCATCAAAACTTGTTGTTCCATATGCAAGAGATCTATAAAGTGAGAAGAGACAGCACGTAACACCTGCACCGGCACCTTGTTCTCTGGAGATCAAGGATCCGTCAGTGTATACAGGAAACTAGTTTTGTGGAGGGTACCTAATATTAGTTGTCTCTAAAGACAATTGTTTCATTATTTCAGTGTTTACTTCTGATTTCAGTATTTCTTCTGTTAAATTTAGATTATATTAGATTATATTTAATAATACATAATAATTTAATATTAATTGTAATATTTTGTATTCTTAATATTGTAGTTGTAGTCCCCTGGTAGAGGAGAAGAGAAGGTCTGATGGCCTTATCTCTACTAAATTAACTAAATATATATTATATATATTTTGATGTACCAAAGTACATATGATATTTCCATGCAGATATTCTGCGTCATCATATGATCAAAGAGTGATGGAACGGGATTTGAACCCGGGTTTTCAGCTCTACGTGCTGATGCTTTATCCATAAGCCACGCCGGATACAACCCCGACGCCGGTTAGAATCGTTCATTCGAGTGCACCTCAACACATGTATGGATTTCGGTCCTCGTTCATAGACATCTATGACGTAGTCAGACATAGAGGGAACCCAAGAGATGGAGCTTAATCTGAGACGATTCTAACCGGCGTCGGGGTTTTCCGGTTGTGGCTTGTGGATAAAGCATCAGCACGTAGAGAAAACCCGGGTTCAAATCCCGGCGCCGGAGAGAATTTTCTCCGTTCCATCACTCTTTCATCATATGATGACGCAGAATATCTGCATGGAAATATCATATGTACTTCGGTACATCAAAATATATATGATATGCGTAATACATCACTTTGTGATTTAAGACGGCGCCCATGTCGGATCCCGGCCAACCAGTCAATTCGAGTGCACCTCAACACATGTATGGACTTCGGTCCTGCGTTCATAGACATCTATGACGTAGTGGATAGGGCGGCCACTAGAGGGAACCCAAGAGATGGAGCTTAATCTGAGACGATTCTAACCGGCGTCGGGGTTGTATCCGGCGTGGCTCAGTGGATAAAGCATCAGCATGTAGAGCTGAAAACCCGGGTTCAAATCCCGGCGCCGGAGAGAATTTTTCTCCGTTCCATCACTCTTTCATAAATATATATTAGTTTCATTTTGTGGTGATGCCGATAAGCTTGTATTATTTAACTATAGCAATTTTATTTTCCACCTTTGCTTATCTTAATGTTATTAATTTACATTAAGTAACACTTTGAACACTTATAGTGTTTTATAGTGTATATTTCTCTTGTTTCATATTTATATGTTATATTATTGTTCTCACATAATGTTACACTCTCCTACACGGGCTTTTTTATAGTGAATTTTAACAGAATCTTAACAAGTAACTAGAGACACTGAATTAGGTTAATTCACAGCAACGATTAACTCTAGTAAGACTAAGAAATCATGATAGGTTCTAATTTGA
This sequence comes from Periplaneta americana, assembly GCA_025594305.2. NCBI lineage: Eukaryota > Metazoa > Arthropoda > Insecta > Blattodea > Blattidae > Periplaneta > Periplaneta americana. The sequence goes on along the minus strand of JAJSOF020000003.1, from coordinate 194,751,520 downwards.
ACAACCCACAACACAATATGAGGCTAGGTTTTCATCACATATGTTGACATAACATCCTAACATCTGAAGATGATACAATAAGAGTATCGAAAATGTTAATGTAAATTAATAACATTAAGATAAGCAAAGGTGGAAAATAAAATTGCTATAGTTAAATAAATATATAGGGGAAATCGGACATCGGGTAAAATAAGTTTCTTTCATCTACCACACGATGATAATACCTGATTGACATGGTTACGTTTCTGTGATGTCGCATAGAGAAACGTAACCATGTCATTAGGTACTACCATAATATACTACCCGATGTCCGATACTACCCGACTCTCCCTATTACTATACTTTTCAGTTGATTATTTAACTTTGCTGTATCAACTATTGCGTTATTTAGAGTGGATAAAATTGGTGATAGCGAGATAGTATTTGACGAGATGAGGCAATGTATTCGCCACAGCTTACCTGACATTCGATTTACGATTGGATAAAACCTCGAAAAAGAAACCAAAAAGGTAGTCAGCCCAAGCGGGAATCGAACCCACGCCGGAGCACGCATCATTTAATGAATAAGAACAATGTGATCACAGAGGTAAAATATATATAAGCCGTTTATAACAAATAAAAATATAAACAGAATCACAATAATAGTTCATGACCTACGGATAAATATCCAAAGAACCTACATACGCGATATGAATTAAGATGTTAAAGTGTGTAATAGAGTAACACGAAAAAAAGAAGAAAAAAACTTCGACAAATCCATAACAGCAGGAACTTGAGTTGTACTAGCCAAACAACAGATTTATTTTCTAGTACACACAGTACTATAATGATAAAATATCTTTATAATACGTCTAATATCAACTAAATTTTAATTCACTAAATTACAGTATAATGTTTCTGGCTCTAGCACAGAAACGAACGGACCGAAATATCTTTTGTGCGAGATCGTGCGTATTTGCTTGTTTTCCGCACAAAACCAATACGCGGTAAGTGTGAAATACCACATTCAGTATTCCCAACGTAACACACATAACAATTTCCCTCTTCTTACCGCTTAAGCGCGACATTCATTTTACTGCTTTAGGCTTTTAACTATTATTTTTAGAGACGTTTAACATAATAATAATTATAAACTGGAAACTTACCACTGCAATTTCACCTAAATTGCAATGTTAATTATTGTTTTTAAATATTTGCAAAAATTAAGTAAAGTCTACTACTCTACGAAACTGATTGCATTCCTGATACAAGTAACATTAAGGAAGCCGTGAAAAAATCAACGAGATTCCAGATGCCGATGTTATTACTGCAATATGTTATATAAATAATATTGTTAAAACATTAAAATGAAAAATAAATCATTACATAACCTTACCGTTTGTTTTAAGTTCGCATTTATAGACTGGGGGAAAAAAAGACAGACGTATATCACGGCCTGCTGGAGTATAGATATTTTTGTTTTCTAAAGTTGCCGTCATTAAACAGAAACAAAAGATGGAGATTTCATTGCAACTAATTAGAAATTCGTCTTTCAGGTACGTAATAAACGATCTTCGCACAAAATAATGTACGATACACGAGCGGTATGTCTGTTTTCATGTTCTAAGAAATTAAAAAAGCTCAACTACGTTTCGCTTTTTCAATCCTTTCCTCGAACATGAAAACGTCAACATACCGCTCTTGTAACGTATATTACTATTTCTTGTTTTGTAGACGGTTAAGGTTTATCATCCTTTTTAAAACTATGTCTCTCATGATAGGGATGCAATTCGAAATTAAAAATTGGGGTGGTTAAGAGGTGCAACAGAGAATTCAATCAACAATGGTTTTAAACTTCCCTCTCAAGAATAAATTGACGTGTTTTTCCTCAAATTCGTGTACCCTGCACATCTAAAATTATTAAAGGGGGATTTTTTAAAATGAACACACTGTATATTTATAATTATTCTAAATAAAGTTATAATACCTTACATATTTCAAAATTAAGCATTATAATATATTAGTCTCAAATGTTAACTTGTTTTATTGCTAGAATGCCAAGGTCTTTGTTTCCTCAAATACTTATCAACGAATTTCATAATCCAGAAGGCTGATCTATAACCTCTGATTTCATATAACAGTAATGGAATTCACTGACGCAATTAATTTATTGGTCTGACCCAATATTTTGGGTTTGCCCTGCGACACAGAATAGCTCACAATAAAATTTAAAATGAAAAATTAATTAAACAGGTTTCAGACAAAATTGATTAAGACATAAGAAAAAAAAAACAAATATCATTTAAATTGAATGTGCGCCATAAAGATGCTGACGAAATATCGCTACAGAAAATTTTATTATGGTGGTGACGATGGCATCTTGAAGATCTCTCGTCAGCTTGTATTTTTCCCTCCACTTTACAAAGGCTTTCGGAATGGTGCCTCTCGCTCCAAAGAAGAGACCGGTAACTGTGATTTTTTCTAATTTCGCTGAAGTAGAATCGTGGGCTCGTAGATTTTCTTTTTCTCTTCGTTCACAGATGGTTGATTTTTTCAAAATTGTAGGATCAATTATTTCGGCTGTCTATTTATTCCTATTTAAATGATATGTCTCGATTGATTCAATCAGCAATACAAAGAATGTCTAGATTTTAATTAATTAAATTATAACGTTTCTGCTCTATATCAGAAACGAATTGACAGAAATATATATATATATATATATATATATATAAAATTATTTATTGGTAGAGGTTAGAGTTTATCATCCTTTTTAAAATGATGTCTCTCAAAATAAGAATGCAATTTGAAATTCAAAATTAGAGTGGTGAGGAGTGAAGATGCAACAGAGAATTCAATCAACATTGGTTTTAAACTTCCCTCTCAAAAGTAAATTGACGTGTTTTTGCTTAAATTGGTATACCCTGCACATCTAAAAGTATTAAAGATGGGATTTTTTAAAATGAACACACGGTATATTTATAATTACTCAAAATAAAGGTATAATATATTACGCATTTCAAAATTAAACATTATAATATATTAGTCTCAAATGTTCACTTGTTTTATTGCTGATTGCCAAGGTCTTTGTTTCCTCAAATACTTATCAACGAATTTCATAATCCAGAAGGCTTATGTACTAATCTATAACGTCTGATTTCATATAACAGTAATGGAATTCACTGACGCAATAAGATTAATTTTTCGTGTTGGCATTGTATAGCGGAATACTACCCGTGGTGACAATTTCTTATGATAATGTCATTTCTCTTTAAAGTCAAGTTTCTTATCATGAAATAATTATTCCTAAAAATAATTATCAACAGTAAACTAGACGTTTTCATTTTATCAATAAATCTGCGAGTGGAACACGAGCAGATTTATCTAGAGAAAATCAAAACAAATTTAATTGACTATTACACGATTAGAAGAAAGTATATAAAGATTAGAAGTGAGTACTCCAATACAATAAAATATTATTTGACTTACGAAAATACAACTGTCTTCAAATGTATTATTGTACCATCTCAACATTACAAATATTACGCTAGAAGCATGCTAGATGGAAAGTAGTGTCTTTATACAGACACTGTAATGATTACTATTCAATAAATCTTAATATTAAACAATCTCTGATACGTGACTATCCAAAATATCAATAGCAGAAGTTCTTTTATCCTCTCAGAGCAGAAGCTATAACATAACCTAACTAATATACACAAGTGTTAGAAAAGTTTTAATTAACGACGACGACATAAAAATAAACATGAATAATTTTAAAAGGAATAATTATTGAATGTACAATTTTCAAATTTGAATGTGGTTGGTGGTTCAATTGATGTTATATTGACGTGTGCATAATAGAAGTGGAATCGTTGATTTAGGCCTACATGGTATATTCAACTTATTCAGGATTTCGAATGGTGCTCTTCATTAATTTGTAAATCGGATTTAGAAGATGCATAGGTATGATCAGTGATTTTATTAATTCTTGTTCTTGAATGCCAATGCGAGTCATATTTGAAACTGCTGTGCATCGACTGGAGTGGTTTGTAATTTTATATATATTTTGACGTCCAGACCAGCGCAGTTTCAAATGCTGGCAAACAAAGAAACAAATGCTAGGGACGCGATAAAATTAAACAAATGCTAGGGACGCGATAAAATTAAACAAATGCTAGGGACGCGATAAAATTGTGCGATAAGCAGCCATGATTGGTTGAATTACGTCCTTTCGTACCGTTTTATTGGTCAAAAGTAGTATGACGTAGTAAGAGTGTAATAGTCACCATAAACATTCGTCAAATCCACTGCAATTACCAGGAAACTATCAACACTTGTGTTATCACTGCTGATAGTTACGTAGGCCTACTTTTCAATGACCTTCGTTTTACTTTGCTTGTAATTCTCGGAATTTCTTTATATTCTACGTGCAGGAAAATAAAGCGATGAGCGCGCAGGAGAAAGTAAGAGAGAGGCTTCTGGTATCTGTGAAAGCTTTGGATTTTTAATAGAACCATCGCTCAGAAATTTCATAAACCAACACTCCACTGGTCTTTGCAGCACATTCTTATTGGACAAGAATGCGTGCCAAGGAATATAAATAAAACAAGATCCCACGTCAATTCAGATTCAGAAAGAATATTCCGTCTTTCATCCCTTACAAGCGACTCAAGAGTTCTACGTTTCTATAAAACATCAGTGAACATAAAAGCATTTCTTCCACTAGCAGAAAACAGGTTGCCTCAGTCCTTAAATCACACATAAATGGACACCGAGAGCTATTGCAAACAAGCAGACTGATCTAAATTCTACATTCAGTTCAATAATAATAATAATAATAACAACAACAATTACTTACAAATGGCTTTTAAGGAACCTGGAGGCTCATTGTCGGCCTCACATAAGCTCGCCATCGGTCCCTATCCTGAGCAAGATTAATCCAGTCCTTGCCATCATATCCCACCTCCCTCAAATCTATTTTAATATTATCCTCTCATCTACACCTTGGCCTCCCCAAAGGTCTTTTCCCCTCAGGTCTGCCAACTAACACTCTACATGCCCTGTCCATCTCAAACGACTAGATTTAATGTTCGTAATTATGTTATGTGAAGAATACAATGCGTGCAGTTCTGCATTGTGTAACTTTCTCCATTCTTCTGTAACTTCATCCCTCTTAGCCCCAAATACTTTTCTTAGCACTTTACTGTCGAACATTCTTAAACTCTTTTCCTCTTTCAAAGTGGTAGTCCAATTTCACAACCATACAGATTAACCGGTAATATAACTCTTTTATAAATTCTAACTTTAAGATTTTTCGAAAGCAGACTGGACGATTCAGATTTTTTGAGAGCTGACTGTATGATGAAAGATTCTGAACCGAATAATGACAGGCATTTCCCATATTTATTCTGCGTTTAATTTCCTCTCGAGTGTAATTTATATTTGTTACTGTTACTCCAAGGTGCTTGAATTTTTCCACCTCTTCAAAGGATAAATTTACAATTTTCATATTTTCATTTCGTACTACGTTCTAGTCATGAGACAAAATCATATACTTTGTCTTTTCGGGATTTACTTCCAAACCTATCTCCTTACTTGCTTCAGGTAAAATTTCCATGTTTTCCGTAATGGTTTGTGGATTTTCTCCTAACATATTCACGTCAGCTGCATAAACAAGCAGCTGATGTAACCCGTTCAATTTCAAAACCTCTCTGTTATCCTGGACTTTCTTAGTGGTATATTCTACAGCAAAGTTAAAAAGTAAGGGTGATAGTGCATCTTTCTGGTTTAACCCGCAGTGAATTTAAAAAGCATCAGACAGAAACTGGTCTATACGGACTCTGCTGTAAGTTTCACTCAGACACATTTTAATTAGTTGTACTAGTTTCTTGATAATACCAAATTCAATAAGAATATTATATAAAACTGCTCTCTTAACCGAGTCGCATGCCTTTTTAAATCTATGAATAACTTATGTACTGTACTGCGCCCTTATACTCTCATTTTTCTGTAATATCTATCAAATACAAAAATCTGATCAATAGTCTATTTGGGCAGGGCAGCCAAACAAGGCAGCCCAGTAACCCTAGTAAGAAGTTTCTAATGTTAGAATTGAGCTACCGATAAAATACGAAACGCTCATTACAAGCCAATGGCAATTACGATTCCTTCCAACATCCGCCGGAAGAAACTGAACGCTAGTGAAATTAATAATTATACACTGTTATTAATGTGACACATTTCTCGGCATAATTACCCCTAGTCTAGTTGCTTTTATTTTCTTAATATAATAATAACAGGATTCAAAATGAAATTTTACAAAAGAAGCAATAATATATTTCATGTTGGGTGGACCTACATCAATGTAACATGCCGTTAGAACACCGACTTTGACTCATCAATTTAGATTTATAGTTCATTAATCTTGTACCATTTCAATTGTTGGCAAAAAAACTAAGGCATAGTTAGGCCCATAATAATAATGAATTTGAAGACGTAGAGATATACTGAATCTTAAGAATAATCGAAAAAAAAAAACAAGCGTGAATCTATAGGCCTATAGAGACAATGATTCCTAACAAGAATACTCGAAAACATTAATAATGAATCTGAAGACGTAGAGATGTACTGAATCTTAAGAATAATTGAAAAGAAAACAAGCGTCAATCTATAGGCCTATAGATACAATGATTCTTAACAAGAATACTCCAAAACATTAATAATGAATCTGAAGACGTAGAGATGTACTGAATCTTAAGGATAATTGAAAAGAAAACAAGCGTGAATCTATAGGCCTATAGATACAATGATTCTTAACAAGAATACTCGAAAACATTAATAATGAATCTGAAGACGTAGAGATGTACTGAATCTTAAGAATAATTGCAAAAAAAAAAATAAGCGTGAATCATAGGCCTATAGATACAATGATTCTTAACAACAATACTCGAAAGCATTAATAATGAATCTGAAGACGTAGAGATGTACTGAATCTTAACAATAATTGCAAAAAAATAAGCGTGAATCATAGGCCTATATATACAATGATTCTTAACAAGAATACTCCAAAACATTAATAATGAATCTGAAGACATAGAGATGTACTGAATCTTAAGAATAATTGAAAAGAAAACAAGCGTCAATCTATAGGCCTATAGATACAATGATTCTTTACAACAATACTCGAAAACATTAATAATGAATCTGAAGACGTAGAGATGTACTGAATCTTAATAATAATTGCAAAAAGAAAATAAGCGTGAATCATAGGCCTATAGATACAATGATTCTTAACAACAATACTCGAAAACATTAATAATGAATCTGAAGACGTAGAGATGTACTGAATCTTAATAATAATTGCAAAAAAAAATAAGCGTGAATCATAGGCCTATAGATACAATGATTCTTAACAACAATACTGAAAACATTAATAATGAATCTGAAGACGTAGAGATGTACTGAATCTTAATAATAATTGCAAAAAAAAACAAGCGTGAATCTATAGGCCTATAGATACAATGATTCTTAACAAGAATACTCGAAAACATTAATAATGAATCTGAAGACGTAGAGACGTACTGAATCTTAATAATAATTGCAAAAAAAAAAAAACAAGCGTGAATCTATAGGCCTATAGATACAATGATTCTTAACAACAATACTGAAAACATTAATAATGAATCTGAAGACGTAGAGATGTACTGAATCTTAAGAATAATTGAAAAGAAAACAAGCGTCAATCTATAGGCCTATAGATACAATGATTCTTAACAACAATACTCGAAAACATTAATAATGAATCTGAAGACGTAGAGATGTACTGAACCTTAAGGATAATTGAAAAGAAAACAAGCGTGAATCTATAGGCCTATAGATACAATGATTCTTAACAAGAATACTCGAAAACATTAATAATGAATCTGAAGACGTAGAGATATACTGAATCTTAAGAATAATTGAAAAAAAAACAAGCATGAATCTATAAGCCTATAGATATATTGATTCTGAACTAGAATACGGGAAAGCAGTAATCATGAATCTATAGGCCTATAGATACAATGATTGTTAACAACAATACTCGAAAACATTAATAATGAATCTGAAGACGTAGAGATATACTGAATCATAAGAATAATCGAAAAATAAACAAGCGTGAATCTATAGGCCTATAGATACAATGATTGTTAACAACAATACTCGAAAACATTAATAATGAATCTGAAGACGTAGAGATATACTGAACCTTAAGAATAATTGAAAAAAAACAAGCGTGAATCTATAGGCCTATAGATAATTGATTCTGAACTAGAATACGGGGAAAGCAGTAATCATGAATCTATAGGCCTATAGATACAATGATTGTTAACAACAATACTCGAAAACATTAATAATGAATCTGAAGACGTAGAGATATACTGAATCATAAGAATAATCGAAATAAAACAAGCGTGAATCTATAGGCCTATAGATACAATGATTCTTAACAACAATACTCGAAAACATTAATACTGAATCTTAAAAATAATTAAAAAGAAAACAAGCGTGAATCTATAGGCCTATAGATACAATGATTCTTAACAACAATACTCGAAAACATTAATAATGAATCTGAAGACGTAGAGATATACTGAACCTTAAGAATAATTGAAAAAACAATAGCGTGAATCTATAAGCCTATAGATATATTGATTCTGAACTAGAATACGGGAAAGCAGTAATCGTGAATCTATACCTATAGATACAATGATTGTTAAAAACAATAGTCGAAAACATTAATAATGAATCTGAAGACGTAGAGATGTACTGAATCTTAAGAATAATTGAAAAAAAAACAAGCGTGAATCTATAGGCCTATAGACATATTGATTCTGAACTAGAATACGGGAAAGCAGTAATCATGAATCTTTAGGCCTAGAGATATACTGAATCTGAACAAATATACTGCAAAATAATAACCGTGAAACTGTAGGCCCACAGATATGCTGATTCTAAACAAGAATACTGGAAAGCAATAATCATGAATTTGTAGGCCTGGAGATATACTGATTCTGAACAAGAATACTGGGATACAATAATCGTGGATCTGTAGGCCTAGAGATACACTGATTTTTTAATAGGTTATTTTACGACGCTTTATCAACATCTCTGGTTATTTAGCATCTGAATGAGATGAAGGTGATAATGCCGGTGAAATGAATCCGGGGTCCAACCAGCATTTGCTCATATTGGGTGAGGTTGAGGGAAAACCTGGATAAAACCTCAACCAGGTAAGCCCCGACCGGGAATCGAACCCGGGCCACCTGGTTTTGCGGCCAGACGCGCTAACCGTTACTTCACAGGTGTGGACGATACACTGATTCTAATGAAGAATACAGGAAAGCAATAATAATGTATCTGTAGGTCTAGTGATATACTGATTGCTAGGAAGATTACTCGAACACAATAATCACAAATATATAAGCATAGTGCTGTACATATTCTTAGTGAATCTGTAGGCTAAACATGTACAGATATTTAAAAGTATACTTAATAATGACAATCGTGAGTCTCTATGCATAGAGATATACTGTTCTCAAAATGAAAACTGGAAAACAATAATCATGAATCTGTAGTCGTACAGGTATGCAGAATCTTAATGACAAGCACGTTTATGTACGCATAGAGATGTACTGTTTCTAAATAAGAATACTTCGTAATGCCAACCGTGAATGTATAAGCATAGAGCTCTACACATTCTTAATAAAAAAACATCATATTATCATCAATCGTATATCTGTATGCCTTGAGCTGTATAGATTCTTTAAAAAATACTTCACAATGGCAACCGTGAATCCGTAGTTACAGAGATACACTGATTGTTAACTATAAAATTAGAATTCAATAATAATGAATCTTTAGGTCAAGAGTTGCTGGGATCATTAATATAAATATTTAATCATTACAATCGTGGATCTGTAGGTATAGAAATGCAATAATTCTTGACAAAAATACTCGAATAAAATTAAAGTGAATTTTTAGGCGAAGAGTTGTTCAGATATTTAACATGAACATTTCATAATGACATTCCTGAATCACTAGGTATTGTGATACACTGATTCTTAACAAGAAAGTACAATAATAGTGAATCTTTAGACAATGAGATGTTTAGATACTTAACAGGAATATTTCATAAAGACAATGGCAAATCTGATGGTATAGATATACACTGATTCTTAACACAGATATGCCTGAAATATTTTTTTGCAATTTTTGTGTATTTTTCAAATCTCATTTAATGCAGTATGTAACTGAAGTATTTCTATGGTGTCGAAACATTCTAGTTGTAACTGGTTGAGCTAGAAACAGGTGTCCTTTTAAAAGGACAGTAGGCATATGAGCATACATTTTGAGGAATAATTGTATACTACGCTTACATGAAAGGAAACAATGTAATTGTTGTAATTTCAATTATTATTATTATTATTATTATTATTATTATTATTATTATTATTATTATTATTACGTTGTCATTTTATTATAGTTTATTATTACTACTAATATTATTCTGAAGAATGATGCACTGTGGCTAAATTCGTTTTAACTCTGGAATGCTTTCGTCATTGAATAGTACAGTTGGGACGTTCGTTCTGTGCCGATGAGAATCATGTGGTAGCTAGCCAGTGAGCCTACACTCTCGCGCATGCGCAGAATATGGCAAGTGGCTAGTCTCGCAGAAAGCCTTGGCTGTGTAACATCGTCCTGCCACGTGCGTGATAATTGCTGTTTGTTAGTTTAGTTAGTTCATATTCATATTGTTTATTTATTATCGTGGCAAATTGCAGTTGTGTGTGTTTGTGTAGACTAAAATGCCTCCTATTCAGTCTAAACTTGGCGCAAAACACTGCATAGCCAAACTCGGGAAGTTGTGAACAATATACATTCTTTCATGAAGAGTGAAGCAGCTTCTGGAGACTTTTTAATACCGCTGAAAAGGTGCAAGAACGAGTGAGTGCAGCAACTAAAGTGCCCGAAAGAACAATAAGAAAGATAATTAAAGAAGGGAAACAGTGTGAGGAAGAAGGACCTCTTTTGGAACGCCCGGTAAAGTTCATCGTGTACCGAAACGCATCACAGATGTTGATGATTTTGATAAATGAGTTATACGACAGACAATTTATAATTTTTATATAAATGACAAAACAGTGCCCACTGTCAGTAATCTGCTACCTAAACTAAAAGATGCCATAAACTTCAACGGCGGTAGTACAAGTTTAAAGATCATTTTACGTGATATGGGGTTTAAATGGAAGAAGACAAGAAATAATAAAGCGGTATTACAGGAAAGGCATGATATTCGAGAACAGCGCATATCATATTTACGCGCAATAAAGAAATACAGAGAAGAAGGTAGGCCTCTAATATACGAGGATGAAACGTATATTCATAGCACGCATACAAGACCAAAAATTGGAGTGATGACAAAACCTCAGGTTTACTGGCGCCTATTTCGAAAGGACCTAGGCTTATTATTGTTCATGCAGGGGTCGAGCGGGTTTGTACCTGGCGCATTTCTGATGTTTAAATCGAACAGGAAAACTGGAGACTACCATCATGAAATGAATGCCAACAATTACCAGAAGTGGATAACGGAAAAGTTGATTCCGAATTTGCCCCCTAGATCTGTTTTTATAATAGATAACGCACCTTACCATAACGTGCAGTTGCATAAAGCTCCCTCAAGTAATTCAAAGAAAAGTGATATGCAGGACTGGCTTAGAAGAAACAATGTGCAGTTTCAGGAAAATATGCTGAAAGTGGAGCTTTACGAGCTCATTAAAACACATAAGCCACTTCATAAAACTTACGTGATTGACAATCTCTTAGCTATGAATGGACACTTTGTAGTCAGATTGCCGCCGTATTCACCTGAGCTAAATCCATTGGAATTGATTTGGGCAGATATAAAGCAGTGGGTAGCCGGTCAAAACACAACTTTTAAATTAGAGCAAGTGATGAAATTGTGCCAACAACGGGTTGATGACGTCAGTGTAGAAAAATGGGAAAAAGTATGTGAACATGTTGAAAAATCGAAGATGAATATATTGAAGAGGAAGGAATTATGGAAAATGTAATTGAAAGCTTCATAATTACGGGCGGAGACAGCAGTAGTGAAAGCGACGACGATGAAGATGATGATCATAACGAAAATCACGACGACAATGGTGGTGATATATCTGGTATCGAAAGTTTGTCTGATGATTAGATATATTGATTGCGTCTGTTTCTCTTCATTGCTATATAATTGAACCATGGATATCATGTTATGTTTATAATCAGTTTGTATTTATTATGATAACACGTGTGATGTGATAAGTGATACTGGACAACTGTGAGTGGAATGCGCCGTTCATCGCACATCCTGGAACCAACTGCGCATGATGATGTCACTACACGCTGCAGATCCCAGCCGAGGCGGTAAGTCACGTGTTTCTATAAACTCACTCTGTTGCTCAAGTAACCAAGCACACCGGCACAGAACGACCGTCCCAACTGTACCATATTGCTATTGATACTTAAAAATAAGTAATAGGCGAAAAGAGTGTTGAAGTTTCGAGGAGGAGGATATATTGGGAGAGAAGTGACGATACATATAATGAAGCAATTGCTGAGGCAATGTCGAAAGACAGGTTTCAGTCCATTTTCTAAAATCTACATTGTTATGACAATGACAATTTAGGTAGCAAATAAGACCTCTTCCAAAAATACTAAATGAAAAACAATAGAAACTTATGTCCGTTCAATACCTCCCTCCAGAACGTCACCAGTCCTCTACTTGTGAACAGATCTCGCTGTGCAAATCTGGCTTTCAGGTATATCTCCCTGTGAAGCAGACTTGAATAATTTCAAAGTAAGAATTGTTCCGGAGCCGGTTATCGATCCCGGGACCTTTGGCTTAGCGCACCAACGCTCTGCCGACTAGCTACCCAGCAACTACACCCGACACTGTCTCAACATTTCCCTTCATATCAACACACCTCAGTGGGCTGACAAGACGCCAGAAACCCAATTTTGAGTGTACACGAACTCTGTGTGGCATTTGTAGGCTGCATTATAGTGATATGTCTGTATTTGAGATGAAATTCCGCCAGTAGTATAATTTTCAAACGTAGATAGCATTTCATGCAGGGAAAATCCACTAAAATTGAAAAAACGAAACAATATCAAAATATATGGGGATACGCCTACTGTCCTTCTAAAAGGACACATAAGTTTTCGTCATTGTCATGTCGCAATAAATAGATATTTCGAACGCATTGTAGTTTCACGTTATATTTATGTTTATTAGGAGTCATTTGATCTACAACAATTTGTAAAATAATTCCGAACTGTAAAAATATTTAACATTCTTATCTGATTTGCGTCTCGGATGCCATAGCTGAAATAAACGAACAATCCTCACGTCCACATCTTAAAATCAACGGTGACCTTGAACTCTAATCACCAGTCTTACCACACCTAGCAAACCTCCAATTAAGACCAGTAATAGTGACACCTGTGAAAAAGCAAATACGTTGACTGTAGAGAGGGTAATTTGAAACTTTGACAACTGTCCTTTTAATAGGACAGTAGGCATATCTGGGTTAATAAGAATACTTGAATACAATAATAGTGAATCTTTAGGCCAAGAGTTGTTAAGATTCTTGACGTGAATAATTCATAATTACAATAGAAACTCAGTAGATATAGAGATTCACTGATTCTTAACAAGAATACTGGAATACAATAGTAATGAATCTTTAGGCCAGTGTTTGTTCAGATTACTCAACATGAATATTTCATAATGACAATGGTGACTCATTGGATATAGAGATACATTGATGCTTAACAAGAATAATCGAATACAATAATAGTGAATCTTTCGGTCAAGAGTTGTTCAGATTCTTAACATGAATAATTCATAAGGACAATGGTGACTCAGTGGATATAGAGATACATTGATGCTTAACAAGAATAATCGAATACAATAATAGTGAATCTTTAGGTCACGAGTTGTTCTGATTCTTAACATGAATAATTCATAAGGACAATGGTGACTCAGTGGATATAGAGATACATTGATGCTTAACAAGAATAATCGAATACAATAATAGTGAATATTTAGGTCACGAGTTGTTCAGATTCGTAACATGAATAATTCATAAGGACAATGGTGACTCAGTGGATATAGAGATACATTGATGCTTAACAAGAATAATCGAATACAATAATAGTGAATCTTCAGGGCAAGAGTTGTTCAGATTCTTAACATGAATATTTCATAATGACAATGGTGACTCAGTAGGAATAGAGATACATTGATGCTTAACAAGAATAATCGAATACAATAATAGTGAATCTTTAGGCCAAGAGTTGTTGAGATTCTTAACATGAATATTTCATAATGACAATGGTGAATCAGTAGGTCTAGAGATACACTGATTCGTAACAAGAATAGTCGAATACAATAATAGTGAATCTTTAGGCCAAGAGTTGTTGAGATTCATAATTACAATAGTGAATCAGTAGGCATAGAGATACACTCTTTCGTAACAAGAGTACTAGAATACAATAATAGTGAATCTTCAGGGCAAGAGTTGTTCAGATTCTTAACATGAATATTTCATAATGACAATGGTGAATCAGTAGGTCTAGAGATACACTGATTCGTAACAAGAATAGTCGAATAACATGAATATTTCATAATGACAATGGTGTAATAGAATAGTCGAATACAGTAACAGTGAATCTTTAGGTCAAGAGTTGTTCAATGAATATTTCATAATGACAATGGTGAATTAGGTTAACAAGAATAGTCGAATACAGTGAATCTTTAGGTCAAGAGTTGTTCAGATTCTTAACATGAAATTTCATAATGACAATGGTGAATCAGTAGGTCGAATAGAGATACACAGATTCGTAACAAGAATAGTCGAATACAGTAATAGTGAATCTTTAGGTCAAGAGTTGTTCAGATTCTTAACATGAATATTTCATAATGACAATGGTGAATCAGTAGGTCTAGAGATACACTGATTCGTAACAAGAATAGTCGAATACAGTAATAGTGAATCTTTAGGTCAAGAGTTGTTCATATTTCATATTGACTTGAATCATGAATATTTCATTGACAATAGTGAATCAGTAGGCAAGAGATACAATGATTCGTAATCAGTAAGAATAGACAAGAATACAATAATAGTGAATCTTTGAGGTCAAGAGTTGTTCAGATTCTTAACATGAATATTTCATAATGACAATGGTGAATCAGTAGGTCTAGAGATACACAGATTCGTAACAAGAATAGTCGAATAAAATAATAGTGAATCTTTAGGTCAGAGAGTTGTTCAGATTCTTAACATGAATATTTCATAATGACAATGGTGAATCAGTAGGAAGAGATATACAGATTCGTAACAAGAATAGTCGAATACAGTAATAGTGAATCTTTAGGCCAAGAGTTGTTCAGATTCTTAACATGAATATTTCATAATGACAATGGTGAATCAGTAGGTCTAGAGATACACAGATTCGTAACAAGAATAGTCGAATACAATAATAGTGAATCTTTAGGCCAAGAGTTGTTCAGATTCTTAACATGAATATTTCATAATGACAATGGTGAATCAGTAGGTCTAGAGATACAATGATTCGTAACAAGAATAGTCGAATACAATAATAGTGAATCTTTAGGCCAAGAGTTGTTCAGATTCTTAACATGAATACTTCATAATGACAATGGTGAATCAGTAGGTCTAGAGATACACTGATTCGTAACAAGAATAGTCGAATAGAGTAATAGTGAATCTTTAGGCCAAGAGTTGTTCAGATTCTTAACATGAATATTTCATAATGACAATGGTGAATCAGTAGGTTAGAGATATACAGATTCGTAACAAGAATAGTCGAATACAGTAATAGTGAATCTTTAGGCCAAGAGTTGTTCAGATTCTTAACATGAATATTTCATAATGACAATGGTGAATCAGTAGGTCTAGAGATACAATGATTCGTAACAAGAATAGTCGAATACAATAATGGTGAATCTTTAGGCCAAGAGTTGTTCAGATTCTTAACATGAATATTTCATAATGACAATGGTGAATCAGTAGGTCTAGAGATACACAGATTCGTAACAAGAATATTCGAATACAGTAATAGTGAATCTTTAGGCCAAGAGTTGTTCAGATTCTTAACATGAATATTTCATAATGACAATGGTGAATCAGTAGGTCTAGAGATACACTGATTCGTAACAAGAATAGTCGAATACAATAATAGTGAATCTTTAGGTCAAGAGTTGTTCAGATTCTTAACATGAATAATTCATAACAACAATGGTGACTCAGTGGACATAGAGATACATTGATGATTTTAACAAGAATAGTCGAATACAATAATAGTGAATCTTTAGGCCAAGAGTTGTTCAGATTCTTAACATGAATATTTCATAATGACAATGGTGAATCAGTAGGTCTAGAGATACACTGATTCGTAACAAGAATAGTCGAATACAGTAATAGTGAATCTTTAGGCCAAGAGTTGTTCAGATTCTTAACATGAATATTTCATAATGACAATGGTGAATCAGTAGGTGTAGAGATACACAGATTTAACAAGAATAGTCGAATACAGTAATAGTGAATCTTTAGGTCAAAGTTTTTAGAATATTTCATAATGACAATGGTATCATAGTGAATACACATGATTCATAACAAAAATAGGAATACAATAATAGAAGTTGTTCAGATTCTTAACATGAATATTTCATATATGACAATGGTGAATCAGTAGGTCTAGAGATACAAAGATTCGTAACAAGAATAGTCGAATACAATAATAGTGAATCTTTAGGTCAAGAGTTGTTCAGATTCTTAACATGAATATTTCATAATGACAATGGTGAATCAGTAGGTCTAGAGATACACAGATTCGTAACAAGAATAGTCGAATACAGTAATAGTGAATCTTTAGGTCAAGAGTTGTTCAGATTCATGAATATTTTAAACATGAAATATTTCAGATAACAAGAAATCGAATACAATAATAGTGAATCTTTAGGGTTGAGATTCTTCAGAATATTTCATAATGACAAGGTCAGTAGGTCTAAGATACACAGATTCGTAACAAGAATAGTCGAATACAGTAATAGTGAATCTTTAGGTCAAGAGTTGTTCAGATTCTTAACATGAATATTTCATAATGACATTGGTGAATCAGTAGGTCTACAGATACACAGATTCGTAACAAGAATAGTCGAATACAATAATAGTGAATCTTTAGGTCAAGAGTTGTTCAGATTCTTAACATGAATATTTCATTGGTGAATAATGACAATGGTGAATACATCTTTAGGTCAAGAGTTGTTCAGATTCTTAACAGATATTTCATAATGACAATGGTGAATCATTCTAGAGATAGATTCGTAAAGAATAGTCGAATACAGTAATAGTGAATCTTTAGGTCAAGAGTTGTTCAGATTCTTAACATGAATATTTCATAATTACAATAGTGAATCAGTAGGCATAGAGATACACTCTTTCGTAACAAGAGTACTAGAATACAATAATAGTGAATCTTCAGGGCAAGAGTTGTTCAGATACTTAACATGAATATTTCATAATGAGTTGTGAATCTGTAGGAATAGAGATACACTTATTCTTAACAGGAATATATTATAATGGCAGTGGTGGATGTACCGGCCTTCAGTTGTAGAAATTCTGAGTAATAAAACGTCATAATAACAATCTTCAGTCTGTAGCCTTATAGATTTACAGATTATTAGCAAGAATTTTTCGTAACCCTTTGAGTCCTAAGAGTATAATACAGTATACTACATTGTACTTCATACATGATTATGATGTAAGATATAAGTGCAGAGACCCGAAGTACAGTATAATATTCCTGCATGTGTGTCCTAACAGTAACCTGCAGAAATTTGTTTAGCATTTTTCCTCATTTCAGTGACTTATTTTTGAAGTGTAGAATTATATTAAACTTTAAAATAAACCAACAAACGTCTCAGGACTCTGGAGGATAGCGACAATCTTGAGTCTGTAGGCGTAGAGCTGTACATATTCTTAAAAAGAATACTTCATAATGACAATCGTGAAACTGTAGGCTTACAGATATACTTCTTCTTACAATAAATACTTCATAATAGCAATCGTGGATCTGTATGCTTAGAGATGCACTGATTTTAGAAAGAATACACGAAAACAATAATTGTGAATCTTTAGTCCTACAGCTATACAGATTCTTAACAATAGCACATCATAATGGGAATCGTGAATTTTTATGCCAAGAGATGTATCGATACTTTATAAGAATACTTGATAACAACAATACTGAATGTATAGACCTAGAGATACACCGACTTTTAGGAACAATGCATGATAACAGCATGCCTAAATCTGTATGCTTAAAGATATATAGCAAAAAGTACTTTGAGTACAAAAAAGTGTAATGAGGGGTTTGGGGGAAAAACCAGGAGCTCCAATTTTTGTCATTTTTGAGTTATTTATGCACAAAGGACAAAAAAATATGCTCTATCGTTTGGTCGAAGAACCAGGTAGTTTTAAGAATTACATTCACAGTTATAATGCATTTTGGACCTGCCTCTTCTGTACCTGCTTATTGTTTGGTGGTAAGTTTTTTCTTCATTATCTCGAAAAGTACTGAATTGGAACTGCCTGGTTTTTCCCCCAAACCCCTCAATTAGAATAATAGTATGTGTCAAATCTAGGAATCGTGTAGGACTATTTTCAAAAAACTACAAATAATGCCCATGGCTTGTCAGTATATTTTTTCATTAATAATCTTCCCGTATGTAATCGTGAAAACTTTGTAACTAATTCAACAGTTCAAAAATAAATACTCGTCAAAAATGGCTTTCATACTCCATCGGCAAGTCTATCGTGCTATCAAAAGGAGTGCGTTATATGGCAGTAAACATTTTTAATAGCCTGCCTATAGATATAAAAATGAAACTCAAAACATAAGACTATTTAGGGCCAAATAAAGAAGTACCTAATTTCTCACGACTTCTATTCTGTAGGTGAATTCATGACATTCAATAACACTTCATGAAATTGATACTAAAACTTTGTGTTGTACTAGTAGACTATATTGTAAATCTCTTCTGTAATATTTCATCTGGACTGTGACTATAAATTAAGACTTTATAGTAGTATTAAGTTTTTCTACTTTTCATATTTTAGCTATGAAGCGATGTATGAATACCATGGAATGTTAATAAATACAATACAATACAACACAATACAATACAATATACTGCAATACAATACAACACAACACAATACAATATATAACAAGAATATATGAAAAAAAAACAGTCCTGAATCTGATGAGATTTAGTGGTTATTAAGACAAATTCTTGATAAAACAGTAATTAATTTGAAGAGATATACTGAATATTAGAAATAATACTTAATAAAAATTGTCAATCGAATGAAGTAATGATGAAAAATCTTTTCTCAGCAATTGTTCTGTCTCTAGTGTCTTCCTCAAATTCTTGTGCTGATTTTGAACTACTGCTAGTAGGTTTTCAGAGAACGGTAGAACGTGATGTAAACAAGCTCGATGAAATGGAAGGAACAAGAAGATGAATGAAAGTAATTAATGAGACAAGGAGGTTAGTTTCAGGGAGAGGAAATTGTTGCCATGACAGGTGCATGTAAAAGGGACATAAAATGTAATGTGAAGCCGAGCACGCTACTTCCTGCGCAGAAATGGAACAAGTGCGTTATGAATTTCTAAACAAGTCAACACTTCATTTTATTTTTTCTTCCCCTCTTTCTTTCTTTCTTTCTTTCTTTCTTTCTTTCTTTCTTTCTTTCTTCCTTTCTTTCCGTTACTTTCTTTCTTTTTTCCGTTGCTTTTTCTTCTTTATGTTTTTAACTTCTTTATTTCTTTTCTTCGTTTCTTTTTCTTCTATTTTCTTTCCTTTCTTTCTCTCCGTTTCTTTCTCTTCGATTCTTTCTTTCTTCCTTTCATTCTTCCTTTCTTTCTTTCTCTTTCTTTCTTTCTTTCTCTTCGTTTCGTTTCTTTCTTTCTCTTCGTTTCGTTTCCTTCTTCCTTCTCTTCTTTTTTTCTTTCTTCCTTTTCTTACGTTTCCTTTGTTTTTCTCTTCGTTTCTGTCTTTCTCTTTTTCTTCGTTTCTTTCTTTCTTTCTCTTCGTTTCTTTCTCTTCGTTTCGTTTCGTTTCTTTCTTTCTTCTCTTCGTTTCTTTCTTTCTTTCGTTTCTTTTTCTTTGTCATTTTCTTCGTTTCTTTCTTCTTTCTTTCTCTTCTTTCTTTCTTCCTCTTCGTTTCTTTCTTTTTTCTTTCTCTTCTTTCTTTCTCTTCGTTTCTTTCTTTCTTAGTTTCTCTTCGTTTCTTTCTTTCTTCCTTCCTTTCTTCGTTTCTTTCTTTTTTTTAATTTCTTTTTTCATTTCTCTTCTTTCTTTCTTTCTTTCTCTTCGTTTCTTTCTTTCTTTTTCTTTCTCTTCGTTTCTTTCTTTCTCTTCTTTGTTTCTTTCTTCTTTCTTTTCGTCCTTTCTTTTTCGTTTTCTTTCTTTCTCTTTCTTCTTCTTCTTTCTTTCTTTCTCTTTCTTTCTTTCTTCTTTTCGTTTCTTTCTTTTTCTTTCTTTCTTTCTTTCTTTCTTTCTTTCTTTTTTCTCTTCTTTCTTCTTCTTTCTTTCTCCCGTTTCTCTTTCTTTCTTTCTTTCTTCCTTTTCTTTCTTTCTTTCTTTCTTTCCTTTTCGTTTCTTTTCCTTTTTTCTTTCTCTTCGTTTCTTTCTTTCTTTCTCTTCGTTTCTTTCTTTCTTCTTTCTTTCTTTCTTTCTTCTTCTTTTCTTTCTTCCTTTTTCTTTCTCTTAGTTTCTTTCTTCCTTCCTTTCTTACTTCCTTTCTTTTTTTTTCTTTTTTCTTTTTCTTTCTTTCTTTCTTTCTTTCTTCCTTTTCGTTTTTTCCTTCTTTCTTGCTCTTCGTTTCTTTTCTTCTTTCTTTCTCTTCGTTTTTTTCTTTCTTTCTCTTCGTTTCTTCCTTCCCTTCTTTCTTTCTTCCTTTCTCTTCGTTTCTTTTCCTTCTTTCTTGCTCTTCGTTTCTTTCTTTTTTGTTCTTTCTTTACTTCCCATTTCCTTTCCTTTCACTCATGTGCTATTAATGGTATGTGTTTCGATGTTTACTTACGTTCATTTCACTTCGTTATACCCGTTTCCTTTCTTTATTTTAATTAGTTCTTCATATCCCAATTAATCATGTTTCCCTCTTCCACAGGGCTTTACTTTCACTGCTACACACTAATTAATACTCTAATTCTCTAATTATTTTCTTCCATGAAATGGTTATATTCTGTGCTTAAATTGCTCTTTTCCTCTCTTTTCCTCTTCTGTTGATCAGTTTTTCTTAACACAACTCTGTGATTTAAGACGGCGCTTATTCCGTCGGATCTCGGCAACTTAATCACTCATGAGTGCACCTCTGCACATGTATGGACATTGTGCCACTGTCATACATCTATGACGCAATGCATGAGGGTAGGCCACTAGAAGGAACCCAAGAGGTGGAACTTAAACTGTGAGGATTCGATCCGACATCGGGATGGGAATCCGGTGTGCTTTGTGGATAGAGCGTCGGCACGTAGAGCTGAAAACCCGGGTTCAAATCGCGGTGCCGGAGAGAATTTTTCTCCGTTCCACTCATCTCTTAAATGTTTAGTTTTCTTCTATAATTCATTTGTTTTATTCCTACCATCTCTGGTTCATTCAATTACGGTAGAGAAAACATGCATTCTGCTATCGAATAATGGCAAGGCATTACGTTGCTATAACCTGAAATGTTAAGTTGTTTTTAAATAAATTAAATTTCAGATATCTGCGTTGTTCTCCTTGCAATAAAGGCAATAAAAGTTGTGTTTTTTGCGAAGATGAAAGAGATAAATCATTGCCTTCAACATGAACATCAAGAATATATTATAAAAAATCTAATCAAAACGACATCTTTTCGCATCGGAATTACCTCGCGGAATACAATTAGTTCTTGATATTTTCTCTGTAATAATTTAATTGAGCTTCTAAACTCATGTATGCTGTCATAAGATGATTTTTTTCTCGACTATCGGTCTCGAAAAAAAATATGACAACATACGTTCGTTAAGCTTAATTAAATTATCGAGAAGCTATCAGCGCTCGTGTTTATAGAAGATAATTGCGATTTTTTGTAAAAGTGAATTGTTTCGCTGAAGAACTTCCTTTTTGCAAACATTCCCAGTATATTCAGTATTATTACATAGCTTATCACTAAGAAAACCTCTTTTACTTTTCATCTACAATTTACAGCTTTTATAGTTAATAGGAAAATCGGTAGACTTTAGTGATTGCTTTAATTTCTCTTTGTACCCAGTTATGTGAATCGTGCAGTCCTTGTTGTGCACTTAATTTCACTGAAAGGCATTCATTTGAAGCTTCAGTAGTACAAAATTTGAATACTATGTCGTCGATTCAGTTGAAGTGTACTAAAAGAGTTACAATGTTACGCAAATTAAATGCTTGACATTTCAGAAAGATGCGTTGCTATGGACTCACCCACTTTCAATAATTAAACTGTTAGCTTTGTTTTTGAAATACTTACAAGAGATTACAGTATTTCACTCTCTGTATCAGACTTAAGCGTTAGTTATTTTATTTGACGATGTTTTAAGCGTCGGTAAAATTATGGAATTGTTATGGCTAGGTGAACAGCAATTATCCAGTTCTAGTTACTGCCCTCGATTATAACTGGAGAGAGAAAACGGAAAAACGAAAAATAAGAGTCACTAGCTGGTCGTAAAGATCGTTACAGTGGCTATGTGGAAAAAAGAACCTAGTTTTAAAATTGCTTCTGTCGAGTAAGGAACAGCGATTGAGGTTTCGTCTGTAGGAAAGTAAAGTTTATATTGCATTTGCAAAACTCCTGAGATTATGTAAATATATATTTTAAAACATGAATCTTGTAGATATTTTTAAGGGGTGGGGAGATACACCTTTCGATTTATTTTAGTATATCTATTGTATTAGAAGTACTTCATTTCTTCTATTCTTAATATACTTTCTTCTAATCGTGTAACAGTGAATTAAATCCCCTCGAGTTTTGACTTTTTTACTTACTTACTTCAAGGCTTAAACTTACTTACTTACTGGCTTTTAAGGAACCGGAGGTTCATTGCCGCCCTCACATAAGCCCGCCATTGGTCCCTATCTAATGAGCAAAAGATTAATCCAGTCTTTGACTTCCTCTAGATAAATCAAAACCTATATGTTCCAAGGAGCTATTGTTGAAGTAATATAGACAAATTACTCAAATATTTGAACGTTTTGATGTGATTCTTCTTTTAATCTAGTTTTTAATAAACATGTCTACATACTGAAATCTCTAAGATGTTACTTTTAAAAATATTTTAATTTTTTATTTCATTTTATACTAATTTATTTTCAGAAAATCTTGATAAATGTTTTTTAATTACTATTCATTCTATCTTAATAGTACATTATGCAACGAGCCTATAATGGTAGTAACTAAGACGCGAGGATGTTTGTGAAACGAGCGCAAGCGAGTTTCATAATTTTCATACGAGCGTCTTTATTACCATTATAGGCAAGTTTCATACGACTTTTCATGCTCGACCATATTTATAACTTGAAATTATTCATGTTATTGTTATTTGTGAGAATTCATGTTATTGTTCATGAGCCTACCTCATAAATTGTGAGATGTGCGCAGACGCGAAAGTATTGATTTTTTCCGAGGAAACGAATGTCGACGACCTTGATATAATCTAGAGTAAGATAAAAATTAATTGATATAACCTTGACATTGAATTCGACATTGAAAAACGAGATGACAAATTGAATTTATTTGAATATTATTTACAATTAACGCTAATTATTATAGTAACAGAACATAACCTTCTGCGACAGTATTGGATTTCCAGCCTCCGTGACGTTTCCCTCGTCTTTCGATTGAATATCCGAGAATAATCGAAAACCTGAACTTTAATGAATAGGTGTACTTTAATGATATGCATTAAAGGACTGCTACAGGTGTATAATTAATACATTTCGGCATGGTCGAGCATAAAATTAAAAACACTACAAGTTAAAACACATTTAAAATGAATAATATAATCGAGTAGTATTGCATATATCATAATTTGTCGTTTAAGAATTCTTTTACTGAATAAAAGGTTTAATCAGTTAAAATCTGTTTAACTTTCACTTTAAATTTTCCATAAGGTAAAGTTTGTATCTGCAATGGTAATTTATTAAAACACAATGCCAGTATAGGCAGGCGATTTTTCATATTTCACAAGTCTATGATTTTTTATTGAGAACAGATGTGCATTTCGTGTATTATAATTATGATAATCTAGATTCTTATTGTATTTATTCTCATTCTGTTTCAAGAAAATTAGGCATTTGTAAATATAAATGGAAGGAAATGTTAAAATTTTATATTGTTTAAAATAAGGTTTGCATGAGTCAAAACTCTTTAATTTAAAAATGGATCGTGTAATTCTTTTTTGTGCAATAAATATCCTATTAACGTTGATAGAGTTACCCCATAAGAAAACGGCATAACTAAGATATGCATAAGCAAGTGAATAGTAAATCTAAATCAATATTTTGGTGTTTAGTATATCTCTCAGTTGAAATATAGCAAAATTAGATGTGAAGTGAGTTCACAAATCTTGTAACATCCTTGACAGAACATTTTCTTTGTTTTCTGCAATAATAATAAATTTTATTCACAACTTTTTTTTCTGTAAAATAATACTGATCTTCTAAATTGATTCCAATAATAATAGTTGACAAAAAGTTTGAAAATAGTAAAAATGTAACATCTGTGACAATTTGAATAGTTGTAATTGAAATTTTGTATATCTTAACAATATTTTGTCTTTACATAATTTAAAAGGATCCGTTACATCTATATATAACAGCGTGAGTATAAATGACTTCCCTGATTACGGAAATTATTTGTGGACAAACGATTGAAGGTAGAAAATTTCTAATTATACTAGTATATGGTGAAACGCTACGAGTTTTTAAACATACCTTATAGGTGCTCGATATGGGGTGCCCTTGTAACCCTGCAGACATAAAGCCGGTAGTTCAATTCGTCCCACACACGGCTAAGTGTATCCATATTGATTGCAGCGATGGCGTTGATGATG
This sequence comes from Periplaneta americana, assembly GCA_025594305.2. Classification (NCBI taxonomy): domain Eukaryota; kingdom Metazoa; phylum Arthropoda; class Insecta; order Blattodea; family Blattidae; genus Periplaneta; species Periplaneta americana. The sequence continues at coordinate 194,726,308 of JAJSOF020000003.1, read as the reverse complement.
CAAGTGCGTAGCTCTGACAGATTTTACGGTAATGGAGGTACAAAAACAGAGTCTTTAACATACCCCACAGATAGAAGTCACACGGTGTTAAGCCAGGAGAACGTGGAGGCCAGGACAAGAGCTGCATATCGTCTCTCCCCGCGCAACCAATCCATCTGTTTGGTATTCGGTCGTTCAGGAATGCCCGGACTTCGTTGTGGAAGTGAAGAGGAGAGATGACATGCAGGTCTTGTCCTGGCCTCCACGTTCCCCAGACTTAACACCGTGTGACTTCTACCTGTGGGGATACGTTAAAGACTCTGTTTTGTACCTCCATTACCGGAAAATCTGCCAGAGCTATGCTCCTGCATCATCAACGCCATCACTGCAATCGATATGGATACACTTAGTTGTGTGTGGGACAAACTGAACTTCCGGCTTCATGTCTGTAGGGCACAAGGGGAGCCCATATCGAGCACCTATAAGATATGTTTAAAAACTTGGAGAGTTTATCCATACACTCTTATATTTACAATTTTTCTATGTTCAATCGTTTGTCCACAAATAATTTTCGTAATCAGAGAAGTCATTTATACTCACGCTGTATAATTTGAACTGGTAAAGGAAATTACGGGAAAACGGCTGGACGGATTTTAATAAATGATCCCTCATTTTGAAGCTTGGAACTCAAAGTTTTTCGGAAAAATGGTGGTTTTCAGTGAAATGTCAATTTTTAAGCATAATTTTTCTATTTTCCAAAATCCATCTTTCGTCAGTTTTGAGAACTAATTGCATTTCAGCACTCGGCCGTGATTTCAGAATAAAACAAAACACACACTAAAATAAACAATAGACTATTACACGAAGACCATGACCTGCAAGATTGCTGACATATTTAGAGTTCAAATTCAATTGGTTATTAAAAATTTCAAGACTTGCTAAAATAATTTACAGATCTGATTCTGCGGTGTGTAATTTTCTGAGTACAGCTGTGTATTGGATATTAAAATATACAAAACTTGAGATGGTTTGATAACATTATTACATTAGAAATTAACTATTATTATAGTTAATGCCATGATGTGACTATTTTTCATTAATTATACGTAGATATTAATGCTATATTGATGATATGAAAGTGAAATGTTTTTCGGTTATATGAGTAGATGTAAAGAATATATTAAATTAGACCTTCATTTCTATAATTTACTGAGTGGCGGCTATTTTACAAATGAACTTACAAAACTTACGTAAGAGAATAATATTGTTATTAAAAATCACATATTTTCATAGTTATTAATCAAATGCGGTTGGGTCTTTTTCATAAACTTATTGGCGGTGTGGTGTAGATATTTATATGCGTCATTCTCTTCAGTATTGGCTCGAGAGAGCGCAAAAATTAAAGTTCCTAATGAAATACCAAAAGGTATTACTTACTGATGAAATAAGAGGACTACAAAATTTTGTAGTCTCCCGATCATTTCGGCAAGATCTCGTAGCAGAATAAAATGATTTTACCCTCTACATTTCAAGCTCTACATGCAATAGCTATACATTTTTTTAATTTTCACCTACAATCCACAATGACCTGAAATAGCTATTGCTTTACTCCCACATGAAAAACCCACTGATCGTCCTGACATCGTTACTTGCGTTTTCGCGTTGAAACTCAAAAACTGAAGGTGGATAAGTTCAAGAAAAATTATTTGGCATTAAAAAAAATATTCAGAGGGAGTATGTTTCATTATTACGGAAACAAATAACTTTCAAAATATCTGGTATTCTTCATTGAAAATAAATCTGAAAAATGTTTATTTAAGTCTTAACTTACAAATGGCTTTTAAGGAACCCGAAGGTTCATTGCCGCCCTCACATAAGCCCGCCATCGGTCCCTATCCTGTGCAAGATTAATCCAGTCCCTATCATCATATCCCACCTCCCTCAAATCCATATTAATATTATCCTCCCATCTACGTCTCGGCCTCCCCAAAGGTCTTTTTCCCTCCGATCTCCCGACTAACACTCTATATGCATTCCTGGATTCGCCCATACGTGCTACATGCTCTGCCCATCGCAAAAGTCTGGATTTAATGTTCCTAATTATGTCAGGTGAAGAATACAATGCGTGCAGTTCTGCGTTGTGTAACTTTCTCCATTCTCCTGTAACTTCATCCCTCTTAGCCCCAAATATTTTCCTAAGCGCCTTATTCTCAAACACCCTTAACCTATGTTCCTCTCTCAGAGTGAGAGTCCAAGTTTCACAACCATACAGAACAACCGGTAATATAACTGTTTTATAAATTCTGACTTTCAGATTTTTTGACAGCAGACTAGATGATAAAAGCTTCTCAACCGAATAATAACACGCATTTCCCATATTTATTCTGTGTTTAATTTCCTCCCGAGTGCCATTTATATTTGTTACTGTTGCTCTAAGATATTTGAATTTTCCCACCCCTTCGAAGGATAAATCTCCAATTTTTATATTTCCATTTCGTACAATATTCTGGTCACGAGACATAATCATATACTTTGTCTTTTCGGGATTTACTTCCAAACCGATCGCTTTACTTGCTTCAAGTAAAATTTCCGTGTTTTCCCTAATCGTTTGTGGATTTTCTGCTAACATATTCACGTCATCCGCATAGACAAGAAGCTGATGTAACCCGTTCAATTCCAAACCCTGCCTGTTATCCTGAACTTTCCTAATGGCATATTCTAAAGCGAAGTTAAAAAGTAAAGGTGATAGTGCATCTCCCTGCTTTAGCCCGCAGTGAATTGGAAAAGCATCAGATAGAAACTGGCCTATACGGACTCTGCTATATGTTTGACTGAGACACATTTTAATTAATCGAACTAGTTTCTTGGGAATATGAAATTCAATAAGAATACCATAATGGACTTATTTTGCAGTATTTTCTGCACAAGCCACTAGTTTATTATAAATCAATTTACGAGTAATAACAACAAAATCAAGTGACTGCAGTGAATTATCGTAACAAGATACGAATATTTGCTTTCTGATTTCTACGTCGCGGTCTGATGCTGGTTTGTTTGCGGGTCTATTAATTAGTACCTGAGTATTGTTCACTGATACCGTCCATATTGTAAACAGATTTGAAATCAAACGGCGCTCTGTAAACGTCAATTAGCTCTGAGCACAGCAGGCATACCTAACGATGCAAACAACCCCATTCCTAAATTTAATTTATTAGTGTAATCTAATTAAACAGTCTTGGCACAGCGATAAGTTTCTAATTAAATTACAGTCACTCCCAACTTCCCATTTTCGCCTTATTGGAGTTAGTTTCAGAGAAATCCAGTTCTCTTCTATTGTTCTTTCCTGCCATTGTTCTAACTCACGACGATTTCTAAGAAATTACTTTTCCCTGAGGACTGGCAATGTCTTCGTTATTATCTGGAAAAAGACGTACGAATCTCGACACAAACAATATCCAGCAGTATCTTTCAAGAGCATGTCGCTGAAGAGCTGGAGTTCACAGTTATGAAACGAAAAGGGAAGGAAAGATGCTCGAAATAAAGCTCTGTACAGGGTGAGCCAAAACTTGGTCAACATAAAGAAAAGAATTTGATACGACTATTTCGTTTATATTAGAGGTCTGCATCGGACGTTTTCGCTCGAGCGCCAAGTAGTTCATAGCATAATCCGATAGGTAGCGCACATGCATGATGGTAAAATTGTCACGAGCGATAAATCCTCGAACGGTATGAGCCGAGCGTTAGACATTCGTTCTTGTTACAGTGATGAACTGTGTAGTAACATCATAGATGTTTATCATTTCAAAACTTTGCAGTGTTTTTTTTTTTTTAACAGGAGTGACACATCTGAGAGATGTTATTGGACGTAAATGTAATTATTATAAACGGAGAACACAATCACGATAATGCAAGAACTGTATCAAGTTTTCTAGTAATTTACTTACAAATGTAATCATCACATAAGCCCGCCATCGGTGCAAGTAATTAATCCAGTCTCTACCATCATATCCCACCTCCCTCAAATCCATTTTTTTTTTATCCTCCCATCCACATCTGGTCTTTTTCCCTAGATGTTATTGGATGTAAATGTAATTATTATAAACGGCCCATCTCAAAGAATTTAACAATATGTCACGATAATGCAAGAACTGTATCAGCCCCAAATATTTTCTAGAGTCCAAGTTTAATACAGAATAATAATAATAACTGTTTTATAAATTCTAACTTTCAGATTTTGGAAGACTGGATGATAAGAGCTTCTCAGCCAGAATAAGGTATCACATTTCCCATATTTATTCTGCAGTTTAAGCATGTCATTATTTGATTATTCATTTTATTATATTTTCAATTTTTATATTTGACGTTATCTCTGTACTAATTTTGTTATTAACTAGTAGTAATAATAATATAATGCTACTATATCAATAATATTTTGTAAAACTTTTCTGTAATATTTTCGCAGTTTTATTATATTTTCTGTGACGTTATCTCTGTACTGTATGGATCTATCTATATCAATTATATTTTGTAAAACGTTTCAAATTGTGAATAATTATTAATTAGTAAATCAAATATTGAATAATTTTTTAATTAGCAATAATAACTGTATATCGAAGTTTTTCATACTATTTTATTTATAACTTCATGTTCCTGTTTTGGTACGTTCCATTGACTGTTCCATTAAACGTTTGTCGTAATCGCAGAAAATAAAGCCTTATTTTTACCGTGTGAGCAAAACATATGTGTATCTTATCTGTCGCCTTCCATACAAGATAAGACATGTCGGTGAGATGACCTTGTACTGTGCTTCTATTTATTACGAGCGTATCACGACCGATCGTATCTCACTCGAGGGTGCGACACTCGACCGAATTCAAGCGAGCGATTTAACTCCAATGCAGCACTTTGGTTTATATTCCATTTTGGGTCAATGAAGTGTAATGAAATTTTGGATTCCAACCAATCACAATCAAACATCGCGATAATTTCTGCAGCTAGATTTATCGCTATCAATTTATCGCATTTTCGTTCTTTTGTTTAGTCGGTGTCGCCAACTGTTTCCCAGTAAATCGATGAGCATGAATCCATTAAGATGCAACTACACGGTTAAACTTTTCTCTCAACTTTACGCGTTCAAGCAATGAATGAAAGAATGATATTTAATATTAATATTAATATATTTATGTCCGGCGCACCAAGTAGACACAAAATTTTCATGCGTCTTAATTGAAAGCACGTTTTAAACTTGATTATTTTTCAATATTCTTCCCAGACTGCATGCATACGCGCATGGAAAATTGATCTGTGTAGATGCAGCTTCAGTCCCGTTATACACTACAGCGAGAATGCGTTTGTCAATTTATGGAAAATGCTTTCCTGTAGCACGGATTAGCGGTCGAAATAAGGCACAGCGCGTCCACAGGTAACTAACCTTATTGTAGCACATAAAATTTGTATTACATGATTGAAATTAAACAATTAATAGAAAGTCAGATGTTCAAATTTATGTAACATCAGCGCATATCAAACCCAAAGCTCTTGTATAGTATTATATACAAGGTCTTTGATCAAATTTCGTTCCTTATGGCATAATAAAATACGTGTTTTAATTATCTATACAGAGATGGCTTCACTGTGTAGCAACATATGTGTGTGAAGCATTTGGAATGTAGATATGAAGAAGGATGGAGCGTGTGAAATGGACAGACAGAATAAGAAACGAAGCTGTGTTGGAAAGAGTGGATGAAGAAAGAACGATGCTGAAACTGATCAGGAAGAGGGAAAGGAATTGGCTGGATCACTGATTCAGAAGGAACTGCCTATTGAAGGATGCACTGGAAGGAATGGTGAACGGGAGAAGAGTTCAGGGAAGAAGAAGATATCAGATGGTAGACGACATTAAGATATATGGATCATATGAGGAGACAAAGTGGAAGCCAGAAAATAGAAAAAAACTGGAGAATACTGGATTTGCAGTGAAAGACCTGCCCTTGGGCACAAAATAATGAATGAATGAATGAATGTTGTAGATTTAATATTGACTCCAGCGTTTTGATTACAGCCTATAGTTTAAATTTTAGAAATGAAAGTATCATATTTAACATATTTCAATTTTTGTCACAACTGTACTTGGAATTTCAGTGTAGGGTGCAGAATAATAATCACTCCGTAGGGGAAGTCCCGACGTCTCATGATATTCAGCTACGCAGCTGGTTATTCTATTCCCATTCGTATTTGCAGCTTCGCATTTCGCATGTAATTGTATTATTTCTGCGTGGCTCACTCAGCTTCCGTTCTCACTCAGCGCGTGTATTCATTCTCTTGTTCTCAAGTTGTTCAAATGTACCTAAAACTTAACTCAGTACGTCATCTAACTAAAAATCTACAAACTGAATTTACGAGTGACATAATACAAGGGCAATCAATAAGTTCCCGGACTGCCCTGAATGTAGACAACACAAAGGACATTGTAAACGAAGAAGTTATCTAGAACCAGGAAAACGCCTGGCATCTATACTAAATGCATCACTTGAAAGAAAGAGAAGAAGATTAGCCATAAGGCGTATATGGAGAGATTCCAAGAAAAATCGCAATAGGTCCTTGACATGTGTGCATAAACTCACATGTAGAAGCTCAGTTCTTAAAGACAATCTGACGCTGTTTGATAGACTGACTCAACAGGAATGGAAGCAATGATCTTCAGTGACACGCGCATGTATGTTGAACGGTATAACACAATAAGTGCAGTTCCGGAAAATATTGACTTTAAATCTTTAAAGGTTAACTATGATAATCTCTAACCGGCCATATTCCAGTAGTTAAAGGAGCTAACCAGTGATTAAATAATTTATCTTTTGAAGAGGTGGAGAAGTTGAAATATCTTGGAGCAACAGTAACAAATATAAATGATACTCGGGAGGAAATTAAACACAGAATAAATATGTGAAATGCCTGTTATTATTCGGCTGAGAAACTTTTATCATCCAGTTTGCTGTCAAAAAATCTTGAAGTTAGAATTTATAAAACAGTTATATTACCGGTTGTTCTGTATGGTTGTGAAACTTGGACTCTCACGTTGAGAGAGGAACATAGGTTAAGGGTGTTTGAGAATAAGGTGCTTAGGAAAATATTAGGGCTAAGAGGGATGAAGTTACAGGAGAATGGAGAAAATTACACAACACAGAACTACACGCATTGTATTCTTCACCTGACATAATTAGGAACATTAAATCCAGACGTTTGAGATGGGCAGGGCATGTAGCACTTATGGGCGAATCCAGAAATGCATATAGAGTGTTAGTTGGGAGGCTGGAGGGAAAAAGACCTTTAGGGAGGCCGAGACGTAGATGGGAAAATAATATTAAAATGTATTTGAGGGAGGTTGAATATGATGATAGAGAATGGATTAATCTTGCACATGATAGGGACCGATGGGGGGCTTATGTGAAGGCGGCAATGAACCTCCGGGTTCCTTAAAAGCCAATAAGTAAGTAAGTAAGTGAGTGAGTGAGTGAGTAAGTAAGTCAGTAACCAGTGATTAAATATCCTTGATTTAGACATAAAATGGCTAAGTTGATAAAACTGCCAGGGGTAGGCTATCCTGGTACTCAACGAGAATCATTCGTACAGTCCCGCAGTAACATCTATGGATAATCATGTCGGTAGGGGCCGCCCGGTGACGTCCTTCCGTTTGCGGGACGCGGTTTCTTATCTCGTCATTGTGAATAACCTGTCTGTCATCTCCGAGGTTGAAAAGCGCCCGTGAGGTCACTCACTCACTCACCGTATCTTCTCCCGGGGCTTGCTAGCTGAAAGGATTCGCCCTTACGGTCACATTTTGTCAGTGAATTGACAACAAACGAGTTGAAGAAAGTATATACAGAATGCTCCAAAACTAAGAGTACAGAAATTTCGCTCGACCATTGCTTGGTTGCCTAGCAACCAATATTTATTTCTCAGTGCGTTTCATTTGTTTCCTTCTATGTCTAGACACTCGTTCTGAACATGATTATCTATTATCTGTTCCTTAGCATAGAGCAGCTCATCAATCTTGCTTCTATATAGCATCAACAGTTCGTTTCTGGAACTCCCTACCTAGCTCCTTGAAGAGCTGCCGAATAATTTGAAAATTTAAAAGGAACTATCGAAATATATGTAAATACAATAGTAGGCCACTTACAACTTAAAGCTTAGGAATGTGTAATGTTTGTCAATGACTATTACACTTTTACTACGTCATACTACATTTGACCAATAAAACGGTACGAAAGGACGTCTTTCAACCAATCATGGCTGCTTATCGCACAATTTTATCCAGAGAGGATAAAAAGAAAGGAGGGAGTACTTCAAGCCAAATATACTTGAAATCGGTGCGACGGATATGACGTCAAACTACACCTTTTACGCCCCATAATCCACCGCGAAATACCGCCAATTGCCAAATATTAAATTTGGTCATACGTAAACGGATTAGAATGGATCTGGACGTAACTAGCAGATTATTATATCAATGTATGTTTCACTGTATATTTATTAAAAGTGTTACGGTTGTGACATGGACTGAACACTTCATTTCCACATTCTTTCTCTTATCGAGAAGGATGTTGGCATTCCTTCATGTGTTAAAGCATAGGGGGACATATCAACGGACATATTCTACAGTTGAACCGAACAGAATATTAGCTTATTTATAAAAAATAACTCCTGCTGAACTTGATTACACTTTGAAATATTCACAACAACACGAAACAATCTGTAATCGTAATAATATGAATAAAACAGTTGATAAACACACCGGAAAAAGAGATGAACTATGGGTAATTTGACGGCCATACTAGTACACCTTTTTCGTTCCTCCACCGTTTCAAGCTTATGGCCCGGGGTGGATTTTATCGCTTTCCTAGCATTTGTTTAATTTTATTGCTTCACTAGCACTTGTTTGTTTTTATCAATGCCTGTCCTAGCATTTGTTTCTTTGTTTGCAAATATTTAAAACTGCAAATTCTTTACAGTACTATAAAACATGCTTTACGATCGTCATTTGTTTACATCGTAGACAGTCAACTGGAAATGGCGGCTCCGTTCAAACGTTTTTGTGAAGCTAACATGAGTGAAATAGAATTTCAGTAATTCAATTAATATTTTATTGATTAGAGTACTTTATTTCTTCTAATCTTTATATACTTTCTTCTAATCGTGCAATAATCAATTAAATCGCACTCAAGTTTTGATTTTCTCTAGATAAATCAAAACCTCTAGTGAGATTACTATTGACTATTTCGTTTATTTCACGTCATTCCATTTTCGACTAATGAAGTGTAATTAAATTTTGAATTCCAACCAATCACAGTCACACTTTGCGATAATTTTTGCAGCTAGATTTATCGCTATCAATTTATCGCACGGTCGTTCTTTTGTTTAGTCGTTGTCGCCAACTGTTTCCCCGTAAATTAATGATCATGAATGCATTAAGATGCAACTACACGGTTAAACTGTTCTTTCAACTTTAAAGTAGTGAATGCAAGATTGATATTTAATATTAATTAATATATTTACGCAGTGAAGACGACGTTCAAAACGGCGCACCATGCAGGCACAAAATCTTCATGCATCTTAAACTCGATTCTTTCAATATTCTTCCCAGATTGCACGCATACGCGATTGGAATATTGAACTGTGTAGATGCAGTTTTAGTTCCGTTACACACTACAGCGAGAATGCGTTTGTCGAGCTATAAAAATTCTTTCCTGCAGCACGAGTAACGGTCGAAATAAGGCGTAGCTGACACTGGTCCTGCTCCCACAGGTAACTTAACCTATAATTGAGGACTTTGCCGGAAGAAAGGCGGATAGATCTATACGCCCTTCTTCGGGAAAACGGTTTAAAATGTAGTGAATAATTCGCTAATTAAAGTAGCGAAATTTTGTTTTTACTGTAGCCTACATGCCTGCAGGGCAGGGCTGCGTGCGTGTATAACATTTTATTCAGGTGCGTTTTAAAATCTTAGATTGCATGTATCTCAATTTGCCACATTGACGTATACGACCTTTTTCCGGCAAACCCCTCATTTGTATGATATAATATAATGTACTTTTATTTGATGTTCAGTTTAATTGACATATCAGAATTTAAAAAAATATTAATGACATTTACATATGTAAATGATCATTGGTATTACATCCAATTATCAGAATTTCTCGTATTCAACGCCTTATACATTTGGTATTTATACTTCGTTACAGATAAAACCCAATCCCACAAAATTGATTTAGTGAAATTTTCGTCATGATAACCCAGTGTTGTACACGCGTTCTTAAATGTGAGCATTCTAATCACAATTTTATCATTTATTTATATTATACAAGATTTTGCATCCAAAATTGATTAGAATCTATACTAATAATAAATCTGTAGCCGAAATTTTTCTGGTAATTTTCGATTTTCCAAAAATAATTGGTCCTAACATACAGGGGCGGATGGAAGTGGGGATTAAGGGGATATATCCCCTCCCGAATACTAAGAAAAATACGAAACAAGAAACAAAAATAATATTAATTTTAATTTGTGAATGTACATAGGAATTAGAGAGTTTTCCACGTAAATTCTCTTTGCTAAAATGTTAAATTCCAAGAACTGCAGGAAGACAAACTCAGAGTTCTTACTTCAAGACAGAGAGTCATGAAGAATATTTTAGGCTTGTAATTTTCCTTCTCTTCTTAGACTATTTCATTAGTCAGCTCAAGGACAGGTTTTTAAATCATAAGAGAATCCTAAAGTTCATACAAACTTTTCTGCCTAAAAACATAGTGCGAGCATCAGATGAAGATTTAGAAACTGCTGTTGAGGCTATAGTAAATCAGTGGCCCAATGAAGTTGATGCATCACCAGAGTCTTTCTTCAATGAATTGAAGATGTGGAGAAGAAATTTCCTTGATCAGAAAAATCTTCACCTAATACCTACCGATTTTATATCATCTTTGAACAGGTGCAATGAAATTATTTTTCCCTGCACTCGCAAGGCGCTGAAACTTATCTGCATGTTGCCTGTAACTACAGCAACACCAGAAGGTCGTTCTCAACATTGCGGTATTTGAAGACTAACTTGAGGAACACGATGGGAACAGACAGATTAAATGGACTGGCCTTGATGTATATATATAAAATGTAGAAGTAAAAGCTCATGAAGTACTGGATGAAATGTCTAAGAAGCCTCGTCGCCTTCTTCTGTAAATGTCATTCTGTCATTGTTTTTGTATTGAAGTCATTGTAAATGTTAAAATAAAAAATTATTGTTTATTTAACAACGCTCGCAATTGCCGAGGTTATATCAGCGTCGCCGGTGTGCCGGAATTTTTTCCTCAGGACTTCTTTTACAGGCCAGTAAATCGACTGGTATGAGGCCTGTCGCATTTAAACATACTTAAATGCCATCGAGCTGGGTTGGGGTAGAACCCGCAACTTCGAGCACAGAAGGCTATACCGACTACGCTACTCAGGCCAACTTGTAAATGTTTGTGACTCGGAAACAAATTGCGAGTATATAAACTTATTTCTCATTACTCCATTTTTACTATCTCCTCAAATCCCTCCCCGAAAAAATCCTGCGTCCGCCCCTGCTAACATATATAATTAACCACCCTGAAACCGAAAATCGCTTTTTTGAAATGTTTGTTTGTATGTCTGTCTGTCTGAATGTTTGTTACCTTTTCACGCGATAATGGCTGAACGGATTTCGATGAAAATTGGAATATAAATTAAGTTCGTTGTAACTTAGATTTTAGGCTATATGGCATTCAAAATACATTATTTAAAAGGGGGTTATAGGGGGCCTGAATTAAATAAATCGAAATATCTCGCTTATTATTGATTTTTGTGAAAAATGTTACCTAACAAAAGTTTCTTCAAAAATCATTTGCGATAAGTTTTATTCCTTGAAAGATTTTGTTAGGACTGATATTTAATGAGATAAATGAGTTTTAAAATTAAAATAACTGCCATCTAAGGCCGTGTAATGAATTAAAAAACAAATGACTTCGTCTATGAAGGGCCTTGGACAGCAACAATCGAAAGCTATGAAAGATAGCCTACAGAGAATGTTTCTGTGTTTGTATGGAGTAATATATCGGAAGCTAAATTAACAGATTTGTATAATTAATTATTATTTCACCATTGGAAAATGTAGTTTCTCTAGATGGACATAATGCTATAATGTTATTACAGCACCTTCTGATATAATATAATATAATATAATATAATATAATATAATATAATATAATATAATATAATATAATATAATATAATATAATATAATATAATATAATATAATATAATATAATATAATATAATATAATATAATATAATATAATATAATATAATATAATATAATATAATGTAATATAATGTAATATAATATAATATAATATAGTATAATATAATATAATATAGTATAATATAATATAATATAATATAATATAATATAATATAATATAATATAATATAATATAATATAATATAATAAAATTTAAGTTATTTGAAGGGTTCAGAACCATAGTGGGCCAAGCGCCATTTACTGAATACGTAGAAAACAAGAGTTAAAATTAAGTTATTACCATAATTCAATGGAAACCTATAACAAGTAAAATAAAATATACACATTAAATCTAAATGATGTCAATCTTCATTAAACTAAAGTTGCATGTAATAAAAATTAAGAAACATGTTAAAGGAATTGTCATTGCACCAAATGAATGCCTCTGGACCAAAATGATCGCATTTTAATTATTTGGATTCAATTTAAATTAAGTAACATATTAAACGATTTATCCTTCTATCAGACACGAATTTTCCTGGATCAAATGTCCTATTTTAATTATGTCATTACTTTATATTTATTTCTAACGGGTGCAGCGGAGCGCACGGGTCCGGCTAGTATTCAATATATTTCAGAATACTTCAATAAAAAACGAGTGATGTAGCAGAGACCAAGACTCGCAACAAATATTCAACTAATGGAAATTATGAAGTATATAGTAATATATACAAGGTCTTTGATCAAACTGCCTTCCGTATGGAGTAATACAATTCGTGTTTTAATTATCTATGCAGAGATGGCTTCACTGTGTAGCAACATGTCTCGCTGTGAATACATAAGCATTGGTATATAGCTGTCCCCACTGTTACTGTTAAATTAATTTATGATTTCAGCAGATAATGAAAATGTATTTGTTATAATAATAAGAGAAAAGTGTAGTACATGTAATTAACAATGTTAAACCTGTATTTCGCTTTTCGCAATTGGCATTACTGAATAATAACATCGAATTTTTTATTGCAGTAATCGATATTCATCTATTTTAACTTCACAATGTATGGATAGTTTAAGTATTCGTAAATATACAATTATTAACATTTTGTGATCGAATTTTAGGGATATATTATTTAAATTTTTATTTTATTCACGAGATAGTCCTAATAAATGTCACTCGAGGTCTGAGATTTCCCAGATAAATCTGAGACCTCGAGTGACATTACTACAGATAAATGAAAACTTGTAAAATAGAATACTATAATCTCGTATCTCAGCGAACCTCTCAGATGTATTCTACTAAGGAACACTGCGACAACGTACGCAGATCTTGACGTTTTACCAACTCGAAGATATTTGAAGGTTTCTTGTTAAGGTCCCAGTTAAGGCCCACACCGTAAGAGAATAAAAGAGAACACGTTTGTTCTTCTTCTTGTTATTGATGATGGTGGTGACTGAAAAATCCTATTCGGGGTGATGTTTTGGTACTGTGATGGTAGAACAATGATTTGAGAACATTCCCACACAAGTACAGAACCTACTTGACAATGTTTTTCCTTAATGTGAAGAAAAATAGAATAAAAGTACACTCCGAACAACAATGCAAACACGACGATAAATCTAGAAGTTCTTCTGAGACTAGCACAGATTAATTAGCAGGAAGGAAGAAAAAAATCTGTACTCTACCAGTGAAATAAATGCAGTGGAGTTGCAGTTACAACCAGGCAACAAGTCAGCCATTTCATTAGCAGCATCCCATGTTACGTCGGAAGCTTTATCAATTTGTCTTATTTTTTGCTGCACAGATAGAGGGCGGTTTGAGGAGATCAAGTGGAAATTATTCTTTTCTTGTCCTGCTACTTAGAAAAGTGTCGTAAAGTCCAACTCTGAACCGTTGTGCAATTTACGAGAAAGAATTCCCTTGCCTCTCCCTAGTCTCGAACTCGTAGCCCAGGCATGTCAATTGATGCCCACAGGAGCAAGCGCGAGCTTTAGAGCTCAGGAGAGCCTGAGCGCTTTACAGCGGAAAGGAAAGACACAGAGAAAGAGGTGGTATATGCCGCTTGGTCGAGCTATATTCAGGGATGGCCAGCACTGATTTAATAGATAAAGGAAGAGAACTTATTAAAACTGTATCCATGGTAATTTTTAGATTTGCCTGAGAAGTATAAGTGCATTATAAGAATGTAAGTTTTAATTTTAATGCTAATTTTTACAAGTTTGATTTTTTTATTTCAAAAGAAATATTTTCTCAACTTTTTTATAGAAAAGTGAAATTTTCAGGTATAGGCCTATTTATTTAGTAGCCTTACAGAATGTTTTCGTAAATCTAATATACCGTATATACGTGTTACTGAAGATAGTGTATTGAAAATTTTGAAAATATTCGCATGGAAATTGTTTGTAAGGAAATGAATTAACAAAGCAACTACTGTTACATCATAAGCAAAAGATACGTGCCCATGTTGTAAAATGTCAGCGCTATAGCTTCAGCAGATTTCGAGAAAATAATTTAATATTCTGAAGCTAGAAGTTGCTCACAAATATCACCTTAAAAGCATAATGCGATATGAGTTTTGTTATGTAATATTAATTACACTTAAAACAGTTACAGTACCTAGGTAACTTTGCTTTGTACTGTAATATTGTTTTGATTAGTTTAGTGATTACTTTTGTAAGGCTTAAGATACCATCAATATAAATTCCAACTTATCATGTCATACTCAATCTCTTTCTTTGGAATATCACTTTCTTTATGAATTATGTGTTTCATCCACTTAATACAGTATAATATTATACTACTCTGAATTTAAGTGAATATTCCTTCTTAACTATCTATTATGTTATTAAGATTTAAAACACAAGTGCAATATTAAGGAATAGGTGTTAGTATTTTTGTTTTACAGACAATATAGATAATATTAAACAGAAAGAAGCCATATAAAAATAACGACATAAAATTTCACGTTCCGTTTGAAGTTTGTGCACCACTGTTTTCTTAACCCAACAGGCTGCTTATTCATATGCACAACCCTTCCTCTTTCCATACTTAGCGCTTGCTGCTCACGCACGACGTCAAGGTCAGAAAAATGCGCTTGCTTTGACTTCACTGTCGTAGCTCATCAGCTTTAAAATACATCTGGCAATATGAAGTGCATATAACATTGTGTGATCCAGCATTCAAGGACGAGTTCCCTGCACTATATAAATCACTGCAACTTTACTGCCCGTAGGTACTGGACAATTCCGCAAGAAAGGGATGCTTCGACGTCACTGCGATGCACTCAATCATTCTGACCACAGCGGACTTTACTCAAATCTCTATCTCTTCCATTTCTCAAGTAAGAAAACACAAGGGACACTATGGAGACAAATGAAGGGCAGGGATTTTTTCTCAAAAAAATATGGACTATTACTTTACAAGTTGAAATTCTAAGTTCTTGTAAAATATGGTCTTACATAAATGTTTATTTTTTTGCAAAGAAACATGCTATAGTGTTAAACAATCAATGACCCAGTGATTCTACACGAGCTGAATGTGTTCTGTGACATAATAATAATAATAATAATAATAATAATAATAATAATAATAATAATAATAATAATACTTACTTACAAATGGCTTTTAAGGAACCCGAAGGTTCATTGCCGCCCTCACATAAGCCCGCCATCGGCCTCTATCCTGTGCAAGATTAATCCAGTCTCTATCATCATACCCCACCCCCTCAAATCCATTTTAATATTATCCTCCCATCTACGTCTCGGCCTCCTAAAGGTCTTTTCCCTCCGGTCTCCCAACTAACACTCTATATGCATTTCTGGATTCCCCCATACGTGCTACATGCCCTGCCCATCTCAAACGTCTCCTAATTATGTCAGGTGAAGAATAAAATGCGTGCAGTTCTGTGTTGTGTAACTTTCTCCATTCTCCTGTAACTTCATCCCGCTTAGCCCCAAATATTTTCCTAAGCACCTTATTCTCAAATACTTTTGACCTATTCTACCCTCCAGCTTGGGGTTGGGCGAAGGGCTAACAACCCATCACCGTAAAAACAGCTTGTTACGAATCCCTACAATAAGCCTCGGAATAATAATAATAATTTATTTATTTAATCTGGTAGAGCTAAGGCCAGTAGGCCTTTCTTTCGCCCAGCCAGACTCTAATTCTAATTGAATACAATTGCTTTTATAGTTATTACAGGGAAAGGATTTATATGTAAATACATATTTACTTATAAAGCTAATATAATTTATATTTTGCATTATCTTTATGTTTCACAATGTGTAGGGTTGAAAATCCTACTTTTATTTTCCATATTTTTCCATATTTTAGAGTTTAGTACATATTTTCGTTAATTTCCATATATTTTCCATATTTCATATAAAACAGTCCATATTATATTAGGTTTAACAATAAAACAAAACAAAATTCCATTAACTTTTAAAAAATACATTTCAACAATAGAGATTTAAACACATGTTCAGTAATCCCTTTAACATCAGAGTTATTTGAAAATTAGCAGTCCTATCAACAATGGGAAAGTAAGTTACAAAACTGTATTAATTTAATTTAAAATTTTTAACAGACTTCAGTTGTGCAGCTCAACAGTTAAATGCCAGTCAGAGTACACATAGGTTCAGTTTTGTAAATCATACTATAAAGACGGTAAATATGCCAAAAGTACGTCATTCAGTCAATTTAAAATCAAAACTAACAAGTTACATTTCAGAATTTAAAGAAGATGGTTTATCAACTGACAATAAAATATTATTTTGTAATTTGTGTCAGTGTGCAGTATCATCTACACAAAAGTTCCTGGTGCAACAACACATTACAACTAGTAAACATCAGGCCAACAAACAACTAAATTCCAAGCAGAGACAATTGTTTTTAACACAACCAACAACATCGAAGGTAAGATCTGAGTTTAACATCGACCTGTGCCGTTCTCTCATCTCTGCTGATATTCCTCTCTACAAACTAAAGAATAAGGTCTTCAGGAATTCCTTGAAAAATATACTCAACATACAATCCCGGATGAGTCAACACTTAGGAAGACGTATGCTCCATCCATCTACGATGAGACAATACAGAAGATAAGAGATGAAATTAAAGATAGTTCAATTTGGGTTTCCATTGATGAGACTCCCGACAAAGAAGGTAGACTTGTTGGTAATGTAGTTATCGGTTTGTTAAGTGAACAATATTCTGAACGAATTCTTTTACATTGTGATGTTCTAGAAAAGTGCAATAACAAAACTATAGTTAAACTGTTCAACGAAGCTATGGGTATCCTGTGGCCAAAGGGTATTATGTACGATAATGTGTTATTCTTTATTAGCGATGCTGCCCTTATATGGTCAAAGCTGGACAAGCATTATCTGTTGTATATCCTAAATTGACTCATTTTACTTGTGTGGCGCATGCATTTCATCGTGTGGCAGAAGTGGTCAGAGACAATTTCCTAAAGTAGATTTGTTGATTTCATCAGTGAAAAAAGTATTTCAAAGCTCCCAGTAGAGTTAACGTGTTGAAAGAAATGTACCCTGAAATTCCATTGCCACCAAAGCCAATTTTAACTAGATGGGGTACATGGCTAGAAGCAGTTGAATATTATGCCGAACATATAGACTCTATTAACAATGTTCTCCTTGCATTGACTCTGAAGATGCAGTCTCAATTGATACTGCGAAAACAGTTACCTGTGACATAAGTGTGAAGAATGACTTAGCTCACATTCAGCATACATTTTCATGCATCATAAAAACGCTCAAAAGTCTCCAAAATAGGCACCTTTCACTATCTGAAAGTTTTGAAATTATAAATAGTACTGTGGAACAACTGAATCGTGGTAGAGGTAAAGTTGCAGATGCAGTAAGAGCTAAGGTGGACACTGTACTTTCAAAAACCCTGGATATGAAGAACTACAAAAGGTTGTTGCTGTGATGAGTGGTGAATCAACAGTGAAGATTAACTTGGACTTATCCCCAGCAGACATTGTGAAATTGAATTATGTACCAGTTACTTCTTGTGACGTCGAACGCTCTTTTAGTCAGTATAAATCTATCCTCAGAGACAATAGAAGAAGATTCACTTTTCAGCACTTGAAAGAAATGTTTGTAACCTATTGTTATGGTAACAGACAATAAAAATTGTGTTTTGTTGAAACTACATTGGAAGATAAGGTACGTCCATTATATTTTTGTTTAGTTTGATTAAATGTACCAATATTTAAACATAGTCATTTTTTTATAATTTTAAGTCCATATTTAATTCCATATTTTGGTAAAAATCCATATTTAATTCCATATTTTGGTAAAAATAACTACATATATATTTACATATTTCATATATTTTTAGTCCATATAAATCCGTTCCCTGGTTATTACATTAATATCTAGACCATAAAACAACATGAAAGTAAATAATGAAAGTTGGATAGGTAATGTTAGTGTGACAATAATAAACATTGGTAAGAAATAGTGATGATGATGATGATGATGATAATAATAATAAAATAATAATAATAATAATAATAATAATAATAATAATAATAATAATAATAATAATAATAATAATAATAATAATAATTTATTTATTTAATCTGGCAGAGCTAAGGCCAGTAGGCCTTCTCTTCCGCCCAGCCAGACTCTAATTCTAATTGAATGCAATTGCTTACATAGTTATTACATTAATATCTACTGTCTTCGCGCTACGAGTTGGCGCGGGAGTAGATAGGCGGGACGGGGGAACGTTACGCTACACTCTGACCTGAAAACTTCGTCCACTTACTTGGCTACACGGAAACGGAGTCAGACATAAAAGATTCCGCATCTTCGGTGCTGTCGCTATGACTATCATTATCACATTTTTCAAAATTTTTGGAGTATGATCTGTCCATGACAATCGTCTGTTTATGTTCCAGCCGTGTATATTAATTCGAATCTCAACAAAGCCATTAGTCCCACCGCCCCAATCCTGATGAACAACAATGAGTGTTCTGGACACATTTATGGTAGTCAAAACTCCCGTAACATTTTTATCGTGCCAGAACTTGGGAAACGTTAAATTGGTAGGCCTATCTATCCGCATTTCGTCCAGATACAAAATCGGTTTTTCCACTTTCCTAAGCTTTATTATTTGCTGTAGATATCTTCACATATTCTAATTTACAGTGTTTTCCTCATTTTTTTGCTGCACACTTCTTCCACCTGAAATCCTTTTTCTTCAGTATTCGTCTTAATGTTGTCTTTCATTTCAAATCAGTTTTCTCTTGTAAAAGGGTAGACGTTTGTTGCAGCTTGGTACTATTTTTTTACTTGTTATTTAACGACACTGTAATAACTACTAGCTTCTTCAGTGTCGATTGAATTGATGATGGCGAGATGGTATTTGGCGAAATGAAACCAAGGATTCGCCACAGATTACCTGACATTCGCCTTCCGCTTGGCAAAACCTCGGAAAAAACCCAACCAGGTAGTCAGCGCAAACGGGAATCGAACTCACTCCCGAGCACAACTGCAGATCAGAAGGCAAACGCGCTACCTCCTGAGCTACGCCGGTGACCCTCTTTCTTTTTCAAATAAAAATTCTCAATTATATCTTTTTGTCAATCTCCCGTCGAAGTCATCTACATTTGCGTTTCGGTAGTCTGGACGTTTACATTTTTTTTTTCTCCTCAGATGTCGACAACGCACTTCTTCTGTGCAGTCTTTCATTTCATTCCATAGGCTTATGTATTTATTTATTTTTATTTTTAGTAGGTTATTTTACGACGCTTTATCAACATCTTTGGTTATTTAGCGTCTGAATGAGATGAAGGTGATAATGCCGGTGAAATGAGTCCGGCGTCCAGCACCGAAAGTTACCCAGCATTTGCTCATATTGGGTTGAGGGAAAACCCCAGAAAAAACCTCAACCAGGTAACTTGCCCCAACCGAGAATCAAACCTGGGTCACATGGTTTCGCGGCCAGACGCGCTGACCGTTACTCCACAGGTGTGGACAGGTCTATTTATGCTAAGAATCCTAGAAATAACGAAAAGTCACTAACGTTAATTTATTATGCCTATACACATACCCATATCATTATGGGGTAATTCTTTGAGGAAATCATTCTCATGCTAGAAGATATTTGGGTCATTTGCAGAATTTGTATAACAAATGACGTCCATCAAATCTTACCCTTCCCATTATTGCATTTATAACGATTGAGTTATAGATTCCTAACAGTGAGTAGTTTCAAGACTAATGTAGTAAACGTCACAAGAATTATTTTCTTCATGTGAAATATTTGACGACAATAAAATAAAATTCTCATAGTAACAGCTAAAGTGCTATGTCCATACTAGTTAAGTTTTTAAAATGGAGCATGATTATGTCCAGATAAAGGTTTGTTTAATAATGTAATTGATAAAAAAATGAAAGAAACATTTGATATTATCAAAACTTGTTCATTTATGTCTGAGTTTATGTTTCCTTAAATATTATTGCATAATTACTCTAGTCCAGTAAGTCAGTCAGGTCTGTTACACCATTCTGTTCCTATGGATACACAGTTGAAAAAGAAATCCCACAGATGTCAGCACAAGCCAAGATGATACACAAAGAGTCATTTTGATTGTACTGACTTGTTCACCCATTTTGATTTGGCGAGATTGTGTGTCATACTCTTGCTTTGTGTTTTAGTCTAAGCGTGCATTTTTACTCTGTCAGATCTGTTTGTGTTGTGTTTTCCACAAATAACAACATATAAAGTCAAGATCAAGAGGACATAATAGTGCACGTGTGCAGTAGTTAAGTTGCTATTTTGAAGATTTTTAAGCAAAAATTTTAGGTTAGTACATGCTTATATTTGCTTGTCATGTCTGTTACCCGTCAGATCTGTTACTCCGTCATGTCTGTTACATCATTCAAAACAGTGCTGTAAAGCAAGGTGAGTGTACAGTGGCTGATTACTATGGCAGAAACATTGCACTATATTAATACATGCAGAATATGCACTAAATAGTACTTTAATTTTGACGTTCTCAATCGTCCATTTGTTATACAAATTTTGCAAATGACCCGTTTATTAAAAACCATGAAATAAAGATCAATGAGAGTAATTTGTGGAGTTTCATCGAAAACTCACTGTAAACAACTTAAAGATTAATTTTTGCTCCTACAGAATTTATCTGTTATGGTAACAATATTGTTATTAGAGGAGAAAAATTCGCTCCGGCGCCGGAGATCCAACCCGGGTCCTTGGTTCTACGTACCAAGCGCTCTAAACATATACTGTGGAATCTCGGCCACCAAGTCATTCAGTTGAGTGCGCTCCTTGTATAATGGCAGTTGACTTAATACGAGTATATGTCAACATATATATCGAACATGGAGTCAGGCCACAAAGGGAAAAACATTAGAGGAGAGGGATTCGATCCGGTGCTGTGGATTGAACTTCGGCGTAGCTCAATGTTTAGAGCACTTGGTTCGATCCCCGGCGCCGGAGCGAATTTTTCTCCTCTAATAATAATTATCATTGTAAACAAGTTTTTATTAAACTTGGGTACTTTCTTTCCCACCGGTGTTTCTTTCAGTAATATTTTTTTCTGTATAAAGAAATATTCGTTTTCATTATGTGTTCTCTTCAGTTTATACTGTATGTGAAGAGAAAATCAACAAATAACGAGATAGATTTGGGAGTAAATCCCTCCAAAAAGGTATGTGATTATGTCTCGTGACAAGAACATAGTACGAAATATAAATATAAAAATTGGAGATTTAACCTTCGAAGAGGTGGAACAATTAAAAAATCTTGGAGCAACAGTAACAAATATTAATGACACTCGGGGGAAATTAAACACAGAATAAATATGGGAAATGCCTGTTATTATTCGGTTGAGAAGCTTTTATCATCCAGTCTGCTGTCAAAAAAGCTGAAAGTTAGAATTTATAAAACAGTTATATTACCGGTTGTTTTGTATGGTTGTGAAACTTGCACTCTCACTTTGAGAGATGAACAGAGATTAAGGGTGTTTGAGAATAAGGTGCTTAGGAAAATATTTGGTGCTGAGAGGGATAAAGTTACAGGAGAATGGAGAAAGTTACACAACGGAGAACTGCACGCATTGTATTCTTCACCTGACATAATTAGGAACATTAAATCCAGACGTTTGAGATGGGCAGAGCACGTAGCACGTACGGGCGAATACAGAAATGCATATAGAGTGTTAGTTGAGAGACCGGAGGGAAAAGACCTTTGGGGAGGCCGAGACGTAGTTGGGAGGATAATATTAAAATGGATTTGAGGGAGGTGGGATATGATTGTAGAGACTGGATTAATATTGCATAGGATAGGGACCGATGGCGAACTTATGTGAGGGCGACAATGAGCCTCCGGGTTCCTTAAAAGCCAGTAAGTAAGTAGGCATAAGTAAGTAAGTAAATAAGTAAGTAAGTAAAAGGATAGGAACCGTTGGCGGGGTTATGTGAGGGTAGCAAGGAAACTCTGGTTTCTCTAAAAGCAATAATAATAATAATAATAATAATAATAATAATAATAATAATAATAATAATAATAATAGTAAAGCAATAAATATGCTCTTTCAGGATTTCTTTTCTTTGGCGTATATTTGTAACACTGGCGCAACTAAACTGGAATTTATTTTACCGCCACAAAAATCAATTGCAGTGCGCCGGAAATGAACACAGGAACATCAGATCTAATGGCAAGCACAATACCCGCTCTACCAGCAGAGTAGAATTCAGATTTCACTAGGGGGAAAGAAGACTTTGGTTTCGTGAATACGAAATAAGATTTCTGGGTGAGAAGGGATTACTCTGGCTGGTAAGGAGCGCCATCTAAGTACACCGAATAGAGCTCTCCAGTCACACAGGATTACAGATTGTGGACTGCCCTCACCGGATACGTACACAATATTAAATTACTCCATCTGGAGGCATAACCTGCGCGTTGCTTTTGTTTACAGATCGTGTTTGTGCTTCCAGACAGCTCATAAGCAGTGTTCCGGAAAGGAATATCGAGACTGCAGCTCAGCTCGACAATGGTTATTCAACTTACGATTTACAAACGAAAAAACAGGAAAAAAGAAAATCTAGAGAGAGATTGGAAAATAGTTTCATAGTATGGCTAGCTTATATGAAAATATATACGAGTTAAACCAGCAAATACTGAAACAATGTAATGTAAGAATGAAACAAGGCTGCTGTACTGGCATTCAGTTCCTTTTAATAACCTAGATCAGTGGTCGGCAAAGATGACGTCATATGAAATACAGCCGGCAAAACAAAAGAAAAGGGAAAGGTACAAGGAGGGAAATAATAAGTGAACTCGTGAAACAACTTCACTATTACAAGTTTTGCGTATAATAATAATAATAATAATAATAATAATAATAATAATAATAATAATAATAATAATAATAATAATAATAATAATAATAATGAAACTTGGACTCTCACTCTGAGAGAGGAACATAGGTTCAGGGTGTTTGAGAATAAGGTGCTAAGGAAAATATTTGGGGCTAAGCGGGATGAAGTTACAGGAGAATGGAGAAAGTTACACAACACAGAACTGCACGCATTGTATTCTTCACCTGACATAATTAGGAACATAAAATCGAGACGTTTGAGATGGGCAGGGCATGTAGCACGTATGGGCGAATCCAGAAATGCATATAGAGTGTTAGTTGGGAGACCGGAGGGAAAAAGACCTTTAGGGAGGCCGAGACGTAGATGAGAGGATAATATTAAAATGGATCTGAGGGAGGTGGGGTATGATGATAGAGACTGGATTAATCTTGCACAGGATAGGGACCGCTGGCGGGCTTATGTGAGGGCGGCAATGAACCTTCGGGTTCCTTAAAAGCCATTTGTAAGTAAGTAAATAATAATAATGATAATAATAATAATAATAATAATATTTATACGAATAATAATTTTATTTAATACAACTAATATCTTTCTTAAATTGTCATGACTTAATTTATGTTACAAAGATTTTCTGTATATTTACTATTAATTAATGTGCTGTACAACAATTACATTACAAAAACATTAATAAGGATAGAAGTTGCTATAAAAATACGTAAGAATAATTATTAAAATAATGACAATTAAAAATAGTAATTGAAAGTGAAAGGATGGAATCTTATAAATGAATATAATACAAATGATATACAAGATAACGAAAATAATATTATAATACATATCTAAACATAAGACTTAAATTAATAACTGACATAAAACTCCAAAACATATACTACACATTAAATGGCTCCAAGTTCAATCATCTAATAATAATAATAATAATAATAATAATAATAATAATAATAATAATAACAATAATAATAGCAATAATAATAATAATAATAATAATAATAATAATAATAATAATAATAATATCTTTCTTACTTTCTTAAAATCTCACGACTTGCGTTACATACTACACATTAAATGGATCCAAGTTCAATCATCTAATAATAATAATAATAATAATAATAATAATAATAATAATAATAATAACAATAATAATAATATCTTTCTTAAAATCTCACGACTTATTTTATGTTGAAAAGATTTTCAGATCATACTCTTTAGAAATTTTTAATAACAATAATAATGATAATGATAAACCAAGGCATACCTGCACCGTTTCGGGATCAAAGACGACTCAACGTGTTCATGCCTTCAAGATGCACAAACAGTAGATCACCTAATATACTCGTGTGTCAAATTGAATAAACAAAGGGATATTCTGAAGCAGGGAATATATAGAAATCAAGATAGATGGCCAGTGTCACATGAGAAACTATTGTTAAAACACTATAAGGGATTCAGAAACTTTGTTCAATCAATAGATTTCACATCTTTGTAAATATTGTAAATAGTGAAAAACTACTCTACTTAAAATTAGCATTAGTATTAGTATTCAGCAGCAGCAGCAGCAGCAGCAGCAGCAGCAGCAGTAGTAGTAGTAGTAGTAGTAGTTAGATATTATGTTAAAATAATTATAAGCAATTCACCACCTTTTTTAAGTCAATAGACTTCACGGCAGTGTATTATATTGTAAATAGTGAAAGCACTACTCCAGTTAAAATAGTATTAGTATTAATAATTTTGAATAATTCATAAACTGTATTCAGTCAGCTGACTTTACATCCTTGTAAATATTGTAAATAGTTTACTATTAGTTTTTGTTTTAAGTTCCGACAGAATGTAAAAACAGTGTAGCAACAAATGTGTGTAGTACTGCATTACTGCAATGGAGCATACTGAATAAAAAGGGGACATATAAATAAAAAAATGTTAATGATAATAGGCCTCTTTATAATAATGATAATAATAATGATTATATTAATTAATACAACTAATATGTTTCTTAAAATTCCATGACTTAATTTGTGTTAAAAATATTTTCAGATCATACTATTTAGAAATTTTTAATAACAATAATAATGATAATGATAATATTTATAATAATGATAATAATAATTATATTAATTAATACAAGTAATATCTTTCTTAAAATTGCAAGACTTAATTTATGTTAAAAATATTTTCAGATCATACTATTTAGAAATTTTTAATAACAATATTAATGATAATGATAATATTTATAATAATGATAATAATAATTATATTAATTAATACAAGTAATATCTTTCTTAAAATTCCATGACTTAATTTGTGTTAAAAATATTTTCAGATCATACTATTTAGAAATTTTTAATAACAATAATAATGATAATATTTATAATAATGATAATAATAATTATATTTGTTAATACAAGTAATGTCTTTCTTAAAATTCCATGACTTAATTTGTATTAAAAATATTTTCAGAGCATACTATTTAGAAATTTTAATAATAATAATGATAATATTTATAATAATGATAATAATAATTATATTTGTTAATACAAGTAATATCTTTCTTAAAATTCCAAGACTTAATTTGTGTTAAAAATATTTTCAGATCATACTATTTAGAAATTTTTAATAACAATAATAATGATAATATTTATAATAATGATAATAATAATTATATTTGTTAATACAAGTAATATCTTTCTTAAAATTCCATGACTTAATTTGTGTTAAAAATATTTTCAGATCATACTATTTAGAAATTTTTAATAACAATAATAATGATAATATTTATAATAATGATAATAATAATTATATTTGTTAATACAAGTAATGTCTTTCTTAAAATTCCATGACTTAATTTGTATTAAAAATATTTTCAGATCATACTATTTAGAAATTTTAATAATAATAATGATAATATTTATAATAATGATAATAATAATTATATTTGTTAATACAAGTAATATCTTTCTTAAAATTCCAAGACTTAATTTGTGTTAAAAATATTTTCAGATCATACTATTTAGAAATTTTTAATAACAATAATAATGATAATCATAATATTTATAATAATAATAATAATAATAATAATAATAATAATAATAATAATAATAATAATAATAATGAATAGACATGCCAAACATACAATGCATTGGAGTGCTGTATCTCTCAATGTGTAAACTTTTGACCTTCCCATATGTAAGCTGCCATAAACAAATTTATTTTATTATGTCTTTTAACAAATTGCAAATAAATTTCTTTCTTCTATTTTAAAACTAAAGATGAGATCTTCAACAGACTTATCTGTGATTGATAGATAAAGAAACCTTTCTGCGATATGAATACGTTTTTTAATACCAAGGTTGTTTAGTGTTTTTAGTTAGGATTTTATTGTTTTTTATATACTATTATTCTCATTTTATTTTGTAATTCTGATTATATATTTTACTGACTTTGTCGATAGGACGTATTGTGTTCACAGGCTTTAAATAAAATTCAAATTCATGTTTCCAATATAGCAACATATCAGCCAAAAATCGAAGTAAGAGTTCTAGAGAAGATGGAATCAAGAAGAAATGCTCTTAGTTGCTATAGTAATTTGTACCACTGGGACTGTTCTATAGAACCTTCATAGAAACATTAAAATCTCCACATTCAAATCTACTTACGGGCTATTCTATATGAAATCAATCAGTAAAAAACCTCGCATTTTTTTAATACTCTAATTTTTTTCCTATTTATACAAGGTGCTGAGGACAGTGCATTTTCAAAAATATACTATCGAAAGTCAAACGGTTTTCGTACTATTGTGCGACAAATTTAGCGTAATTTATAAAAACAAGCCTCTTTCAGCGCTCAGAACTCTGGAACCATTTAATGCAGAACATTGAACGGGAGCTCATTTTGAAGCTGACATTTGGTAGGTTATGTTAAGAAGTAATCTTTATTTTTATTGTACACAGGGAGACAGATAATCTGATTTTACTTACTTTTAGGCTTTTTGACCATTTGTAAAAGTGTAAAAAAATATTGAGAAAAAAACCTTGCATTATTGAGAGGGATTCGGCATTGTTTGCTTAGTGGCTCGGCAATAAGTTTTGAGGGTATTAAATAAATTATTTTCACACGCCTAGACTTGAACGGCGCAGTACCGCACGCACTGGCCGAGAGCTGAAGATAAACGAGCGCTGGGTGTTATTTTACTCCTGTGTTTACGAAAACTTGTGATAAAGCTAGCTCAGCTATGCGCCACTAGACGAAACATCACGTGTTTGTCTCCTGGCCTTGCTTGTCTCGGCTAGCTCCCGTCTCACAGTCAGCTGGTTACTTCACGCGCGTACTATTTATTTTCTTTATTTGATATTTTCAATACTTTCTTATCAACGGTTCACCAGTAAAAAATATGTTTATTTGTACTTTCAATGCGGAATCTAACCATATATTTTAAAAAATATTTTTTCGTGGTCAAAGGCGTCTTAATGAAGAAAAATCTAAATTTCTCCATTTCCATGAAAAGTAAGAAAAACTGTTTACATGTCAATATAAACTTTAATTTCTCAGCATCAAAATAAACCATGATTTTGATCATTGGGTGAAAGGATTTCGGAGCCACAACAGTTTAAGTTTGCTAATTTTATGAAAATACGATAAATTTAAATATTTTTATGCTCGACCATGCCGAAATGTAGTAATTATACACCTGGTAGCAGTCCTTTAATGGACCTCATTAAAGTACACCTACTCATTAAAGTACAGGTGTTCAGCCAATGACAAGTCAACTTTGTACCGTTATAAAACCGCAAGTATCGATTATTCTCGGATATGCAATCGAAAGAGAATTAGCGAAAAGTCACGGAGGCTGGAAATCCAATACTGTCGCAGAAGGTTGTGTTGTGTTACTATAATAATTAGCGTTAATTGTAAATAATATTCAAATAAATTCAACTTGTCATCTCGTTTTTCAATGTCGAATTCAATAATCAAGGTTATATCAAGTTTAACTGGATTACATCAAAGTCAATGACATTATTGTTCCTCGGAAAAAACAATACTTTCGCGTCTGCTCACATCTCACAATTCACGACCTAGAACAAGGTCACTTCCGATCTTGTCAGATACAAATAAAATGTATACATCTGAATAATTTCAAGTTAGAAATGTGGTCGCGCATAAAAAGTCGTATGAAACTTGCCTGTAATGGTAATTAAGACGCTCGTATGAAAATTATGAAACTCGCTTGCGCTCGTTTCATAAACATCCATACTCGCTTCTTAATTACTATCATTATAGGCTCGTTGCATAATGTACTATTAATTTAAACACTATCAAGTTCTAATGCCTCAAACTTTGCACAAAGCATTGTATTACAGTTCTCTACATACAGAAAAAGTTTCATTGTATTTAAAAATTGCGAGGTCAATTTTCTCTATATTTCGGTCGATTTGAGATGGAATAGCCCTTACATGATACCAAAGATGCAGAAATGTATTAACAACAGTCACGTAATAGTTCAATAAGTTGTGGCTTGTAACATTTTAAGGGTTAATATTAATCCCTTACAACATATTTTAGATTTCTTGAAATCTTAAGAAAAAAGCAATTTATTAGAGGTGTCAGTTCCGTGTCCTCCATATAATCAATCTCCTTTTGTCTGAAGAAGAATGACATTTTGACACACGCGGCTCATTTTTCATAAAAACGCCACAACATTGACACTGTACATTTGGCTAGAAAAAAAAATTCGTACGTGTTAGGCCCTTTTTACACAAACGCATTAATCCAATGAGATGTTTGGACCTGTAGAAACACAGACAATCGGTCGTGACAAATTGAGATGAATGTACGTTACTGCAGACCTGTAAAACTGTGTAGCATAATCTGAGAGGGATTGTTGATGCAATATTGGGTTTGTATACTGTAACTATGCAACGGATTTCTAGGTGCTAAAAAGCGAGATTTGAGACTCTCTGAACTTCAGTTTAGGACTTTTAGGAGTGTTTATAAAATTTCACAATTAAGGCGCCGACATGGGAAAGGTAGTAACTGCCAAAAACAAAATTTTTCAGGGGAAGCAAAAAACAAATTTATGAACACTTTCTCACTTACATTATTACGGAAACTGCTTTAAATGAAAGGCATACACTCATGTTTGTGTTACATATGAAATTTGAAAAGTCTGGCACAGATTTATCTGTGAAATCCTATTTTATGAAAATACAACATTGAAATCACTCCTTAGCCAAACTGACAATTAACGTTATTTATACATTATGCACAAATTTTTCGATACAATGCATGATACTTTTCATCGAGGAAGTCTAACATAGATAACAAGTCTCTCTTTTCGGCATCAGGGACGACTGGTCTTCTTTCAAGGCGTTGCAAGCACTGCAAGTTAGTGATTGACGTTAATGACTGACCTTTCTTAAAAATCCTGTGCTCTGTCCACATTTCAAGGTCATTAAATGACTGTCTTGTTTTTATTAGAGGAAAACCAGCTCTTGAGAGTCTAATCCAGTTGAGGGTGCTGTTTTTGATAGGAGATGTGTTCAAAAACTTGTCACATTCTGGAGAAAAGTCGAAGAAATCCTCATCCTTCATAATTATTACATTAGGCCTTACCTCTTCTGGAACCATGGTCTTGCATCTTTTTTTTTCTTTTCTCTATGATGCCAAATTCCCTATTACTTGGCATGTAGGAATGTTCTGAAACCATGAATTTCAAGTCCACTGAATCAAAATGTTTCTTGGCAATAACGTAAATCAGGACCATTAAAATCATCCGATTCTTATTCTGCCCTGCACAGTTATCAGCCCATATTTGTCTAGACACACTCTGATGTTGTAAAAGGAGTTACTACCTTCTCCGCGCCAACAGCTGTGCACATACAACTTGCAACATCTAGTGACTACGTTTCCAACCTCGTTTCATTACATACGGACATACTAACCTTCTCTGTGCCATTGGCATGGCATTTACTACCTTCTCAATGAAAAACCTAAAAATTAGAATTTTTGGCAGTTACGACCTTTCCCATGTCAATGCCTCAATTGATCATTCTAATTTTAGTAAATATTCCATTTTATGTGGAATTTATGTACAAAGAACTGGTGCTGACAACGAGTGCTACTGAAGACTCAAATCCTATCAGTGAAAGAGACTGATTGCTGATTGGTCAGTTCTATTTCGCTTAACGACATTGCATTGACGAGAAAATTAATTCACAAGTTCTCGCCTATCCTGAACATACCACTCCTTTTATGCTAGGATGGACTATTTCAAAAACGAACTTCGATTCCAGGAAATTAGATAAAATCTTCTTCCCTCCCCTTCTGACAACACTATGGGACGAAGTTACCAGACCAGTGAGTGTAAGATAGTTTTATCTTGCATTTTAAATAGCATTTTTGGAATTTTTTAAAAACATTTTGTAATTTCGTTGTAACTTTCGAATTTAATCTCTACTAATGCCTCTTCTGCCATTCTTTAAATTTTACTCGCGTTCTTCTGACATACTCTGTGTGTTATTTAACACACATTTTACCATTTTTATTACGTACATTAACAAATAAAAATGTATGATAAGAACTTTCTTGTGTAAAATATTATTAACGTACCTTGTTAACATGTTTCGACCTATTTTCGGTCATCTTCGGAACTGGTCGTTGTTGGTCTTGGCGCCTCTTGTTTCCTGTGTGGGTGCGTTCGTAGTGTAGAGTCAAAGAGTGTATGTGTTTTGAAATTGAGTTGTGTGTTGAGAATATCGTTGGGGTGTGTTTTCGTGTGTCTGTATATTTCATATTGTTCTAGTGTGTTGAGTTTCTGGCTTTTTGGTTGGATGTGCAGTATTTCCATGTCTGTGTTTATGTCTTTGCCAGAAACTCTTTGACTCTACACTATGATGCCAAATTCCCTATCACATGGCATGTAGGAATGTTCTGAAACCAGGAATTTCAAGTCCACTGAATCAAAAGGTTTCTTGGCAATAACGTAAATCAGGACCATTAGAGTCATCCGATTCTTATTCTGCCCTGCACAGTTATCAGCCCATATTTGTCTAGACACACTCTGATGTTGTAAAAGGAGTTACTACCTTCTCCGCGCCTACATACAACTTACAACATCTAGTGACTACGTTTCCAACTTCGTTTCATTACATACGGACATACTAACCTTCTCTGTGCCATTGGCATGGCATTTACTACCTTCTCAATGAAAAACCTAAAAATTAGAATTTTGGCAGTTACGACCCACACAGGAAACAAGAAGCGCCAAGACCAACAACGACCAGTTCCGAAGATGACTGAAAATAGGTCGAAATATGTTAACAAGGTACATTAATAATATTTAACACAAAGTTCTTATCATACATATTCCGAAGTGATACAGTGTTAAAAGTTGTGTAATCAAGATGTATAAAAATAAAAATGGTTCATTTCGTTGTATCTTTCGAATTTTATCTTTATTAATGCGCCTTCTGGCATTCTTTAAATTTTATCCACAAACGTCTGAGACAGTCTGTGTTATTTAATGACACGTTTTACCATTTTTATTACCTACATTAACATGTAAAAATGGTTCATTTCGTTGTAACTTTCGAATTTCATTTCTGTTAATGTCTCTTCTGTCAATTTTTAAATTTAATTTACGACTCTGTGTGTTATTTAACCACACATTTTACCATTTTTATTACCTACATTAACATGTAAAATGGTTCATTTCCTTGTAACTTTTGAATTTCATCTCTATTAATGCCTCTTCTGCCATTCTTTAAATTTTATTCACGAACATCTGAGACAATCTGTGTGTTATTTAACCACATATTTTACCATTTTTATTAAACAAATCAGTAGAAATGGTTCATTTTGTTGTAACTTACGAAGTTCATCGCTATTAATGCCTCTTCTGCCATCCCTTAAATTTAATTCACAGCCCTCTGAGGCATTGTATGTTACTTAACCACAAATTTTTACAATTTTTATTATACAGATATGTAAAAATGGGATTATTTCTTTATAACTTCCAAATTTAATCTCTATTAATGTCTTTTCTGTCATTCTTTAAACTTAATTGACGGAGTTCCGGGACACTGTTTGTTACTTAAACACAAATTTTACCATTTTTATTACACAGACATTTAAAAATAAGATTATTTCTTTGTTGTTGTTGTTTAGTCAAATGTCCGAAGACAGGTTTGAACCTCACAAATGATACCAAGAAGGAATCACTTATGAGGCAACTAGGCCAGGAGTAAATGGGGTAGGGTGGCCAGATCCTTCCCCCTCCATTACATACATCCTCCCGACTAGCTACATATTACACTAGTCAGACTTCAGATGCATACAAGTAATAATCTCTGAAACATATCGTCAAGTGAGATGTACTGCCTGATAATACAGTAGATGTACATATCAGCCAGAACCTCAGTTACAGGATAATTCTTTATAGCTTACAAATTTAATCTCTACTAATGCCTCTTCTGCCATTCTTTAAATTTAATTGACGGACTTCTGGGAAATTCTGTGTGTTGTTGAAGCACAAATTTTACCTTTTTATTACAAAATCATGTAAAAACGGTTAATTTCGTTATAACTTGCGAATTTCATCTCTATTAATGATCCTTCTGCCATGCCATAGTGTATTTTTTCTGTTTATTTCTATTATTGTATTTGTATTCCTGGTGTTGTGGATGAGAAGGCCTGATGGCCTTAACTAAACCAGTATAAATAAATAAATAAATAAATAAATAAATAAATAAATAAATAAATAAATAAATAAATAAATAAATAAATAAATAAATAAATAAATAAATAAATAAATAAATAAATAAATAAATAAATAAATAAATAAATAAATAAATAATAATGATAATATATGTACATATCAGCCAGAACCTCAGTCACACGATATTTCTTCATAGCTTACAAATTTAATCTCTACTAATGCCTCTTCTGCCATTCTTTAAATTTAATTCACGGACTTCTGGGAAATTCTGTGTGTTATTGAAGCACACATTTTACCTTTTTACTACAGAATCATGAAAAACCGTTAATTTCGTTATAACTTACGAATTTCATCTCTATTAATGATCCTTCTGCCATGCCATAGTGTATTTTTTTCTGTTTATTTCTATTATTGTATTTGTATTCCTGGTGTTGTGGAAGAGAAGGCCTGATGGCCTTAACTACACCAGTATAAATAAATGAATAAATAAATAAATAAATAAATAAATAAATAAATAATAATGATAATATATGTACATATCAGCCAGAACCTCAGTCACACGATATTTCTTTATAGCTTACAAATTTAATCTCTACTAATGCCTCTTCTGCCATTCTTTAAATTTAATTCACGGACTTCTGGGAAATTCTGTGTGTTATTGAAGCACACATTTTACCTTTTTATTACAGAATCATGAAAAACCGTTAATTTCGTTATAACTTACGAATTTCATCTTTATTAATGATCCTTCTGCCATGCCATAGTGTATTTTTTCTGTTTATTTCTATTATTGTATTTGTATTCCTGGTGTTGTGGAAGAGAAGGCCTGATAACCTTAACTACACCAGTATAAATAAATAAATAAATAAATAAATAAATAAATAAATAAATAAATAAATAAATAAATAAATAAATAAATAAATAAATAAATAAATAAATAAATAAATAAATAAATAAATAAATAAATAAATAAATAAATAAATAAATAAATAAATAAATAATAATAATGATAATATATGTACATATCAGCCAGAACCTCAGTCACACGATATTTCTTTATAGCTTACAAATTTAATCTCTACTAATGCCTCTTCTGCCATTCTTTAAATTTAATTGACGGACTTCTGGGAAATTCTGTGTGTTATTGAAGCACACATTTTACCTTTTTTATTACAGAATCATGAAAAACCGTTAATTTCGTTATAAGTTGAATTTCATCTCTATTAATGATCCTTCTGCCATGCCATAGTGTACTTTTTTCTGTTTATTTCTATTATTGTATTTGTATTCCTGGTGTTGTGGAAGAGAAGGCCTGATGGCCTTAACTACACCAGTATAAATAAATAAATAAATAAATAAATAAATAAATAAATAAATAAATAAATAAATAAATAAATAAATAAATAAATAAATAAATAAATAAATAAATAAATAAATAATAATGATAATATATGTACATATCAGCCAGAACCTCAGTCACACGATATTTCTTCATAGCTTACAAATTTAATCTCTACTAATGCCTCTTCTGCCATTCTTTAAATTTAATTGACGGACTTCTGGGAAATTCTGTGTGTTTATTGAAGCACACATTTTACCTTTTTATTACAGAATCATGAAAAACCGTTAATTTCGTTATAACTTACGAATTTCATCTCTATTAATGATCCTTCTGCCATGCCATAGTGTAATTTTTCTGTTTATTTCTATTATTGTATTTGTATTCCTGGTGTTGTGGAAGAGAAGGCCTGATGGCCTTAACTACACCAGTATAAATAAATAAATAAATAAATAAATAAATAAATAAATAAATAAATAAATAAATAAATAAATAAATAAATAAATAAATAAGTGAATAAATAAATAAATAAGTAAATAAATAAATAAATAAGTAAATAAATAAATAAATAAATAAATCCCTTAAATTTAATTGAAGATCTTCTGGGACACTCTGTTTGTTATTGTTTCAACCACACATTCTACCGTTTTTATTACACAACATGTAAAACTTTTATAATTAAAAAAAATCATTATAAATAACGAATTCCATCTCTATTAATAAGGCTTGTTTTGCTTCCGGAAATCAAAGTGTTAATCCAAAAGTCATAATGGAGGCTACAAAGCTATGCATAACGAGCATCGACTGATTTCGCAGAGTTCGCGTGTTACGTGCCGCAGACATCGGAATTCATTACGGCAAATTGCGTGTAAATCGCATGACGCACTCTAAGTGCCGCTGCATTAGGCTAACACAACCTACGGAACTTTTAATACAGGTACACATGTATACGGTAACAGGAATTACTCTGCGGTTTGCGACAAGAACGGCCTCAGTGAATAACATCTAGCCCATATTTCTCTCACTGCGACCTGGATCGCGCTGCATTATCACACACTATGTGTCTCAAAGGATTAAAAGGCTTAACTCACCCCACACCAACTCGCTGCCAAAGCCTCCTGAAACAGTG
>JAJSOF020000003.1:194663536-194690357 GCA_025594305.2 Periplaneta americana | reverse complement strand
AAAACAACACTTTAGTTACACAGCAAAAAAACAATAGAGCTATATATAGTGTCTGGACTCTATATGCAGGATATACATAGATACAGTATCATGTAATTTAAACGAAACATAAATTTCATACCATAGATTTCAGAGCGCAGCAAAACAAAAATTCAAAAGTGATGCAACTAAGTTTTGACCCATTGCAGTGAATTATATCGAAAATCTTAACGTTTCGAAATCTGAAAGTTGTTCGTCTTTAGGTCACTATGTAAAAGCGTGAGAAGGTTATCTCTCTATATAGAATCGTTACAAATGACTAAATCCAGCTGACCGACCGATATAGCTATTTTTATGACACGAAACAAATATGATATCGTCTCACATTTTTGCTCACCTGAAGCATTATGAAATTTAAATTTATGAGTAAGTCACAAGCTGTTTCTCCCTCATTTGGGAGAAACTTCACAATCGGAATGAATTTATTACAAGTGCATGGCGCACTAAAGAATAACCTATCTCACGCTTAAGCGTGCAATTGTCATATTCTGAACGTTTGAAATGCCATTCGAGTCTCACGTCAGGCAACAATGGCGCTAGTTTTGACTGAACAGCTGCAATAATCAACAATCTCTGACAACAGTAGCGGTAGTATCGTATTGATTGAACAGCTGCAATAATCAACAATCTCTGACAACAGTAGCGCTAGTATCGTATTGATTGAACAGCTGCAATAATCAACAATTTCTGACAACAGTAGCGCTAGTATCGTATTGATTGAACAGCTGCAATAATCAACAATCTCTGACAACAGTAGCGCTAGTATCGTATTGATTGAACAGATGCAATAATCAACAATCTCTGACAATAGTAGCGCTAGTATCGTATTGAGTGGACAGATGCAATAATCAACAATCTCTGACAACAGTAGCGCTAGTATCGTATTGATTGAACAGCTGCAATAATCAACAATCTCTGACAACAGTAGCGCTAGTATCGTATTGAGTGGACAGATGCAATAATCAACAATCTCTGACAACAGTAGCGCTAGTATCGTATAGAGTGGACAGATGCAATAATCAACAATCTCTGACAACAGTAGCGCTAATATCGTATTGATTGAACAGCTGCAATAATCAATAATCTCTGACAGCAGTAGCGCTAGTAGCGTATTGATTGAACAGCTACAATAATCAACAATCTCTGACAACATTAGCGCTAATATCGTATTTATTGAACAGCTGTAATAATCAACAATCTCTGACAACAGTAGCGCTAATATCATATTTATTGAACAGCTGCAATAATCAACAATCTCTGACAACAGTAGCGCTAGTATCGTATTGAGTGGACAGATGCAATAATCAACAATCTCTGACAACAGTAGCGCTAGTATCGTATAGAGTGGACAGATGCAATAATCAACAATCTCTGACAACAGTAGCGCTAGTATCGTATTGATTGAACAGCTGCAATAATCAACAATCTCTGACAACAGTAGCGCTAATATCGTATTGATTGAACAGATGCAATAATCAACAATCTCTGACAACAGGAGCGCTAATATCGTATTGCTTGAACAGATACAATAATTAACAATCTCTGACAACAGTAGCGCTAATATCGTATTGACTGAACAGATGCAATAATCAACAATCTCTGACAACAGTAGCGCTAGTATCGTATTGATTGAACAGCTGCAATAATCAACAATCTCTGACAACAGTAGCGCTAATATCGTATTGATTGAACAGCTGCAATAATCAACAATCTCTGACAACAGTAGCGCTAGTATCGTATTGATTGAACAGCTGCAATAATCAACAATCTCTGACAACAGTAGCGCTAATATCGTATTGATTGAACAGCTGCAATAATCAACAATCTCTGACAACAGTAGCGCTAGTATCGTATTGATTGAACAGCTGCAATAATCAACAATCTCTGACAACAGTAGCGCTAATATCGTATTCGGTTGAACAGATGCAATAATCAACAATCTCTGACAACAGTAGCGCTAATATCGTATTGACTGAACAGATACAATAATCAACAATCTCTGACAACAGTAGCGCTAGTATCGTATTGACTGAACAGATACAATAATCAACAATCTCTGACAACAGTAGCGCTAATATCGTATTGACTGAACAGCTGCAATAATCAACAATCTCTGACAACAGTAGCGCTAGTATCGTATTGATTGAACAGCTGCAATAATCAACAATCTCTGACAACAGTAGCGCTAGTATCGTATTGAGTGAACAGATGCAATAATCAACAATCTCTGACAACAGTAGCGCTAATATCGTATTGACTGAACAGATGCAATAATCAACAACCTCTGTCGACAGTAGCGCTAGTATCGTATTGATTGAACAGATGCAATAATCAACAATCTCTGACATTAGCGCTAGTATCGTATTGATTGAACAGCTGCAATAATCAACAATCTCTGACAACAGTAGCGCTAGTATCGTATTGATTGAACAGCTGCAATAATCAACAATCTCTGACAACAGTAGCGCTAGTATCGTATTGATTGAACAGCTACAATAATCAACAATCTCTGACAACAGTAGCGCTAGTATCGTATTGACTGAACAGATACAATAATCAACAATCTCTGAGAACAGTAGCGCTAGTATCGTATTGACTGAACAGATACAATAATCAACAATCTCTGACAACAGTAGTGATAATATCGTATTGATTGAACAGCTGCAATAATCAACAATCTCTGACAACAGTAGCGCTAGTATCGTATTGATTGAACAGCTGCAATAATCAACAATCTCTGACAACAGTAGCGCTAGTATCGTATTGATTGAACAGCTGCAATAATCAACAATCTCTGACAGTAGCGCTAGTATCGTATTGAGTAAACAGTTGTAATAATAGACAATCTTCTGTCAACATTTCTCCGAATTGTGCAAGATCACATACTCGAGAGAGAAAGAGTGGAAGCGTTTGTGACAATGAATTCAATTCAAGAATATGACGCAACATTTTTGGGAGTAAGTTTCTGGTTAGAGATCACCGGTGAGGCCATAGAGAAGTTTTTTAAGGAGTAGCGTGCTATGCTAGAAGAATTGAAGGACAATGTACGAAAGGAAATTATAGCAAACTTAGAAGAACGAATGTGCGCTAATGCGAATTTTCTTAAAATGTGTTAGACATATGTAGTAACACAAGGACATCATTTCCAAGATGATCTTTTAAGACAAAGGTAGGTTATTGTAATTTGCATGAGGAATCTATGCTTCATTTAAAGGGTTATGAATATTCGACTGTATCGACAAACAAGAGTGCTTCCAGATGCTAGGAATGGCTGCACACTACCGATGGACGTCTATTCCAATGCTCTGTACAAAAATCGGTGTTTCCTTTAGGAAGATTAAAAATTTTTGTTTAAAATACGATTTTACATATTATTTAAAAATTTAATTATTATTAAGTGTGCGATTTCTCTAAGTTTTTAAATGTTTGACAGTTTCTTAAGATGTTTTCTTGCAAGGGAACATCTTAAGTCAATCATCTCAACATGAGGCACAAAATTTTGCCGTGTCTTCACGGGAATTTCTGTGAATTTACGTTGCACGATGAATAATGAAATAGTAATTTCTGTCACGAATGCATGTTTATTTATAAGCATTAGCAGTTCCCACCTCACAAGAAGTCGCTGCTTATCATAGCAGTTCATTATTCTACTGAGCTCAGTCAGGAAACACGTCACATAATAGTGCAGGGAAATAATTCAACCCTCCAGGAGATAAAAGAGACACATGGGGCTCCGGAGACAACCCCGAGCAAGTAGTGCAGCTCACAATACCTACACTAATTTTAATTCATAACTAGGGGATTAGCTGCGAAACCCTTTCTCCGCCTACAGCGTCCCAGATGATGACGAGGACGAAAATAAAGTTGGCTAAGAGAGTAATGAAGAAGGAAAACATGTGATTGAAGAAGCTTAGTATCAAGATGAAGATAAAATCAAAGTGATCAATAGCATGATAAGTGGTTAATGTACTGCCATTATTATGGTGATCGCTTACTTACTTACAAATGGCTTTTAAGGAAGTGAAGGTTCATTGCCGCCCTCACATAAGCCCGCCATCGGTCCCTATCCTGTGCAAGATTAATCCAGTCTCTATCATCATATTTATTCCCTCAAATCCATTTTAATATTATCCTCCCATCTACGTCTCGGCCTCCCTAAAGGTCTTTTTCCCTCCGGTCTCCCAACTAACACTCTATATGCATTTCTGGATTCGCCCATACGTGCTACATGCCCTGCCCATCTCAAACGTCTGGATTTAATGTTCCTAATTATGTCAGGTGAAGAATACAATGCGTGCAGTTTTGTGTTGTGTAACTTTCTCCATTCTCCTGTAACTTCATTTGTATCTTAGCCCCAAATATTTTCCTTAGCACCTTATTCTCAAACACCCTGAACCTATGTTCCTCTCTCAGAGTGAGAGTCCAAGTTTCACAACCATACAGAAGAACCGGTAATATAACTGTTTTATAAATTCTAACTTTCAGATTTTTCGACAGCAGACTGGATGATAAGAGCTTCTCAACCGAATAATAACACGCATTTCCCATATTTATTCTGCGTTTAATTTCCTCCCAGTGTCACTTATATTTGTTACTGTTGCTCCAAGATATTTGAATTTTTCCACCTCTTCGAAGGATAAATCTCCAATTTTTATATTTCCATTTCGTACAATATTCTGGTCACGAGACATAATCATATACTTTGTCTTTTCGGGATTTACTTCCAAACCGATCGCTCTACTTGTTTCAAGTAAAATTTCCGTGTTTTCCCTAATCGTTTGTGTATTTTCTCCTAACATATTCACGTCACCCGCATAGACAAGAAGCTGATGTAACCCGTTCAATTCCAAACCCTGCCTGTTATCCTGAACTTTCCTAATGGCATATTCTAGAGCGAAGTTAAAAAGTAAAGGTGATAGTGCATCTCCCTGCTTTAGCCCGCAGTGAATTGGAAAAGCATCAGATAGAAACTGACCTATACGGACTCTGCTGTATGTTTCACTGAGACACATTTTAATTAATCGAACTAGTTTCTTGATCGCTACTATTAATAAAAAGTGATCAGTAAGGCAATAAGAAAATAGTAAATTAATATAGAAGTAATCATGATGGATGATGATTACTATGCAGGTTATCGACATAGAAGTGATGAATACGATTAATAGGAACTGTTCACTACCATTGATATTGAAATGATTTTTAATTTGGAAGTGATCAGGATTAATACACTATCTACCAAAAAGTAATTGGGCACTGTTTTTGCTATACATTAGAACCTCGTGGTACCACTTCTTGTTGTTATAACAGCAAAGCCACCTTGTCAGGCATGCTCTCCACTAGTTTGTGTAGGATATCCACTGAAATGCGTCGCCATTCCTCTTGCAACATGGCACTCAGTTGGACAAAAGAAGTTGGCCCCATGTTTCGGCGGCTACTATACAGTGGTATGCAGACAATAATGTTCACCGGTTGGACTGGCCTGCACAGAGTCCTGATCTCAATCCCATTGAGCATCTTTGGGACGAATTGGACCGGCGATTGAGGTCTCGGAAGATGCGGGCAACTTCCATTGTCCAATTGAGTGCCATGTTGCAAGAGGAATGGCGACGCATTTCAGTGGATATCCTACACAAACTAAAGTGGAGAGCATGCCTGACAGGGTGGCTGTTATAGCAACAAGAGGTGGTACCACGAGGTTCTAAAGAGGCAAAGCAGTGCCTAATTACCTTTTGGTAGATACTTTATTAATACACAGTGATTACAATTGGATGATTTTAGAAGGCTATATTTTCATCAATATTGAACATAAATACATGACCTTACCACCATTTCAAAGAGGGAAGTTTGAAGTTTTATAACGACCTTAGATGAAATCGATGTGAGCCGCACGTCTAATACGACAGACGTCCAGGCGGTGATCCCATTCTTGCCAAACCCTCTGAAGCATGTCTTGTGTGACGTTCCTGATTGCTGTGTTAATGCGCTTTCTCAATTCCGCAAACGTCGCTGGAAGTGGAGGTATGTAAACATTGTCCTTCACGAAACCCCACAGAAAGAAATCATACACTTGAAATCTGGTGAACTGGATTGGCCATGTGTAGAAGGTGCAGCCTGAGTTTGCATGACCAATCCACCAACCTGGTAGGTGTTGATTTAGGTACCTCCGGACCTCCGTATGTCAATGTTGAGGAGCTCCGTCTTGTTTGAAAATGAATGAAGTTCCTCCTCGTCCGTCAGTTGTGGCATTAGCCAATTTTCCTAAACACTTTCTACAAGACTTCAAGGAATTCTTTTAGTTACTATCAGAAAGTACATCTACACACTGTCTTCTTAACATATTTTACTCATTTTATTGACAAATTCCCAGTAATATTACTTAGGTAAAGAGAGAACGTATCCATGGTATTGCGTAAGAAGAAGTAGGCCCACTATTATATTTTGATACATAGAAGGTATATCTGTATTCTAGACTTCAGCAAGTAGCTTCGAACTGTCTGGACAAGCAGAATGAAATATGCATGTAACCATTAGGGGTTTCATTTACGTCTTCACATAAAACTTTAAGCAGAAAACTTCTCCGATATATTTGACTGGCAAGACCCTAAATTACATCTCGCATTTAAACTTAAAAAGTCTCGCGTTTCAGTTTCACAACGAAATTAAATTATCGCTCCATTGGATATACAAGAACTTCGTTAACTTTATCCTTAAGTATCTCTAAACTATTGAAATGATAATGATGATGATAATAATAATAACAATAATACTACGTTACTTACAAATAGCTTTAAATTAACCCGGAGGTTCATTGCCGCCTCACATAAGACCGCCATCGGTCCCTATCCTGAGCAAAATTAATCCATTTCCTAACAACATATCCACCGCCCTCAAATCCATTTTAATATTATCCTCACATGTCCGTCTCGGCCTCTCCAAAGATATTTTTCTCCCAGGTCTTTCAACTGACTATCTATACGCATTATTATGAATTCGCCCATACGTGCTACATGCTCTGCCCATCTCAAACGTCTGGATTTAATGTTCCTAATTATGTCAGGTGAAGAATACAATGCGTTGTGTAATTTTCTCCAGTCTCCTGTAACTTCATTCTTCTTAGCCACAAATATTTTTCTAAGCACCTTATTCTCAAACACACTTAACCTCTGTTTCTCTCTCAAAGTGAGAGTCTAAGTTTCACAGTCATACAGAATAACCGGTAATATAACTGTTTTATAAATTCTAACTTTCATCTGTTTTGAGAGCAGATTGTGTGATAAAAGCTTCTCAACCGGATAATAACAGGCATTTCTCATATTTATTCTGCGTTTAATTTCCTCTCGAGTGTCATTTATTTTTGTTACTGTTGCTCTAAGGTATTTGAATTTTTCTAGCTTTTCAAGGAATACATTTCCAATTTTTATATTTGCATGTCTTACTATGTTAATGTTATGTTTTATTTAACGACGCTCGCAACTGCAGAGGTTATATCAGCGTCACCGGACGTGCCGGAATTTTGTCCCGCAGGAGTTCTTTTACATGCCAGTAAATCTACTGACATGAGCCTGTCACATTTAAGCACACTTAAATGCCATCAACCTGGCCCGGGATCGAACCCGCAACCTTGGGCATAGAAGGCCAGCGCTATACCAACTTGCCAACTAGGTCGACTGTCTTACTATGTTCTGGTCACAACAGTTAATGATGAATTTTGTCTTTTCGGGATTTAATAATAATAATAATAATAATAATAATAATAATAATAATAATAATAATAATAATAATAATAATAATAATAATAACAAAAATAAAATAATAATTATGGTTGTAAAGCTTGGACTCTCACTTTGAGAGAGGAACATAGGTTAAGGGTGTTTGAGAATAAGGTGCTTAGGAAAATATTTGGGGCTAAGAGGGATGAAGTTACAGGAGAATGGAGAAAGTTGCACAACACAGAACTGCACGCATTGTATACTTCACCTGACATAATTAGGAACATTTAATCCAGACGTTTGAGATGGGCAGGGCATCTAGCACGTATGGGCGAATCCAGAAATGCTGTAGAGTGTTAGTTGGGAGGCCGGAGGGAAAAAGACCTTTAGGGAGGCCGAGACGTAGATGGGAAGATAATATTAAAATGGATTTGAGGGAGGTGGGATATGATGATAGAGAATGGATTAATCTAGCTCCGGATAGGGACCGATGGCGGGCTTATGTGAGGGAGGCAATGAACCTCCGGGTTCCTTAAAAGCCAGTTTAAGTAAGTAAGTGAGTAAGTAAGTAAGTAAGTAAATAATAATAATAATAATAATAATAATAATAATAATAAAAATAATAATAATAATAAAAATAATAAAATTAATGGCTTAAATTCTAGGATATTTTTTTCTCCTACGTCTTGTGTAGTAAGCTAGAAGTTTCAAGAATGTGCAGAAAACAAAATAAAAAAATGAGCAACTAAATTTATCTCTTGATTGAGAAAAACCTTGTGCATACAAAGACTTCATCTAGAACCCAACACTACTGCCATCTATTAA
Organism: Periplaneta americana; assembly: GCA_025594305.2. NCBI lineage: Eukaryota > Metazoa > Arthropoda > Insecta > Blattodea > Blattidae > Periplaneta > Periplaneta americana. Next base: position 194,681,784 of record JAJSOF020000003.1, on the reverse strand, counting down.
TCTTTACATAAACCACAATGAACATCCGCCACGGCGAATGGTTTATCCGTCGCCGAACAAATAGAAGTAGGTACTGTTTTTTTTTTTTTTCGAAATGGAAATTATTATTAAATATGTTGGTGACGTGAGGACAGAGAAACGGGAGCACCCCTAGTAAAACTTTTTTACCCTTGACTTTGTCCACCACAGAAACAACTCCGCCATGGTCGGGATTCGAACACGGGTCTGCGGTCGTCGTACCAAACGCTCTGCCAACTGAGTTTCCAAAGATGTATGAAGACTGCTTTAAAGAGAAGGCGTAATTTTGCGAGTGAAGTTTTAAGCTGATAATTGCTTTATCGATTTCCAATGTGTAACATTGTGAACGAAATTTTGGTGCTGATCTTCGAGACTTCGGAACAGTTTCCGGAGAAGAATGCTTCCACCTTATTGGCTGAGTGTAACAAGCCGTCGCTACCTGTAGGGGCTCCAAGCGTGTAATTAAAATGATAATGAGTAGTCCACGCGTTCATAAACAAGCAACTTGTCGGAAGGAACAAGTGGTGCAGAGGTAACACCTTCTGGCCCATCGATTACGTGCGCCTCTCATGTCTTAACAATGGAGATGTCCAGCTCTAGACTTACAGACTGTTTGAGCAACTGTGGCTATCTCACAGTATTTTTGTGAATTTTAAATACTGAATCGAAGTTTATGAGACGTTTTATATGATATTCTTATTGAATTTGGTATTCCCAAGAAACTAGTTCAATTAATTAAAATGTGTCTCAGTGAAACGTACAGCAGAGTTCGTATAGGTCAGTTTCTGTCAGATGCATTTCCAATTCACTGCGGGCTAAAGCAAGGAGATGCACTATCACCTTTACTTTTTAACTTTGTTCTATAATATGCCATTTGGAAAGTCCAGGATAACAGAGAGGGTTTGGAATTGAACGGGTTACATCAGCTGCTTGTCTATGCGGATGACGTGAATATATTAGGAGAAAATCCACAAACGATTAGAGAAAACACGGGAATTTTACTTGAAGCAAGTAAAGCGATAGGTTTGGAAGTAAATCCCGAAAAGACAAAGTATATGATTATGTCTCGTGACGAGAATATTGTAGGAAATGGAAATATGAACATTGGAAATTTGTCTTTTGAAGAGGTGGAAAAATTCAAATACCTGGGAGCAACAGTAACAAATATAAATGATACTCGGGAGGAAATTAAACACAGAATAAATATAGGTAATGCCTGTTATTATTCGGTTGAGAATAGTCAATAGTCTAGTCTGTTGTCAAAAATTCTGAACATAAAAATTTATTTAAATACTTAAATATGAAAGGACATCCAATTTTGTTTATGAACCTCATTCGTTTTCTTTCGTCGCCTAGCAACCTGGATTTTTCTTATTATCAGTTGATTGTAAGATGAAAACACAATGTAATGGAGGGGGAAAGGAACTGACCACCCTACCCCATTATCTCAAGGCTTAGTTTTCTCATGAGTGATGCCTTGTTGGTATCACTTGTGAGATTCAGATCTGTCTTCGGACAGTTGACTATACAACAACATTGTTTTCGCGTATTTTTCCTCCCCTTTTGTTTGTTTTTTTGTTTTTTTTTTTTTTACTTTTTCTGAAGGCGGAAGTAAATCTAGCTTTCCACACTATGGAATTATATTTGGTTTTTCACTATGCACGGAGAGACTATAATGCAAATTGGTCATGAGTGATACGTCACTGTTTTTTCGCCTTACTTTAGAACAAAGCATTAGAAAATTACATAATATTTAATAAACAATAAATCACTGTTATTAAAATGTTGTATTAATCAATCTGAAACTTAAAACTCATAGCTTGCAGTGTACTACTGTGTCATGCAGTACAGTCTATCCCGCCCTGCAAGTGCCGAAGATGTTTGAGACGTACAGAGCTGCAGATTTTAATAATGTGGCCGCTTGAATAGATGGTTGGAACCTGAAATCTCGGAGCAGCTGTGTTAAATTGTACGCATATTGGAATTTTCTGTTCTATAATATCAAATAAAACGCTGATACAGAAGAGAAAATTCACATTACGGCAATTCTATGGAAATCGATTAACTACTAACTCCTGCATTTCAAATCGTGATACTGGAATTGAATGGAACTCATGTTTCCTTCATCTCTACTTTGGAAAAGCAGTTTTCTTTGGAATTATAATATAAAGAGTAAATATTTTGATGCTGAAAGTAGTCGAATTCAAGATTTTATAAACTGAAATATTGTTATTTAGTGATAATAATAATAATAATAATAATAATAATAATAATAATAATAATAATAATAATAATAATAATAAAAGTGGTTTGATGAAGATTGTTGCATGGTAGTAGAAAGAAGGAAAGGGGCAAAATTGATATTCTTACAGGATCCAGTTGATGCGAATAGAGATAATTATTTCAATAAAAGACGGGAAGCAAATCGTATGCCTAAGAATAAAAAGAGAGAGTAATTGAAGGAAAAACTGAATGAGGTAGAAACAAATAGTAAAAATAAAAACATTAGAGATTTATATAACGGCATAAAAGAATTCAAGAATGGATATCAGGCAAGGGTAAACGTGATCAAGGATGAGAATGGTGATTTGCTTGCAGACGCTCATTCAATCCTGAACAGATGGAAAAACTATTTTGGACAGCTACTAAATATACATAGGCCAAATAGAAATGATCGGGACGAAATTGAAATACAAACTGATGAGCCATTTATACCCGAACCCACACTTTCTGAAGTCGAAATTGCTATAGAAAATCTGAAAAATTATAACTCTCCAGGAATCGATCAAATTCCAGCAGAATTAATACAAGAGGGTGGAAGTGCATTACATAGCGAAAATTTATAAGCTTGTACTTGGTTTTTGGGAAAAGGAAATTGTACCAGAACAATGGAAGGAGTCCATAATAGTACCTATCTTTAAGAGGGGGACAAGACTAACTGTAGTAACTTTCGAGGAATATCACTTTTGTTGACGTCGTACAAAATTTTGTCCAATATTCTTTTGAGAAGATTAACTCCATATGTAGATGAAATTATTGGGGATCATCAGTGTGGTTTTAGGCGTAATAGATCAACTATTGACCAGATATTTTGTATTCGACAGATAATAGAGAAAAATGGGAGTATAAGGATACAGTGCATCAGTTATTCATAGATTTCAAAAAGGCGTATGACTCGGTTAAGAGAGAAGTTTTATATAATATTCTTTTTGAATTTGGTATTCCCAAGAAACTAGTTCGATTAATTAAAATGTGTCTCAGTGAAACGTACAGCAGAGTTCGTATAGGTGAGTTTCTGTCAGATGCGTTTCCAATTCACTGCGGGATAAAGCAAGGAGATGCACTATCACCTTTACTTTTTAACTTTGCTCTAGAGTATGCCATTAGGAAAGTCCAGGAAAACAGAGAGGGTTTGGAATTGAACGGGTTACATCAGCTGCTTGTCTATGCGGATGACGTGAATATGTTAGGAGAAAATCCACAAACGATTAGGGAAAATACGGGAATTTTACTGGAAGCAAGTAAAGAGATAGGTTTGGAAGTAAATCCCGAAAAGACAAAGTATAGGATTATGTCTCGTGACGGGAATATTGTACGAAATGGAAATATAAAAATTGGAAATTTATCTTTTGAAGAGGTGGACAAGCTCAAATATCTTGGAGCAACAGTAACAAATATAAATGATACTTGGGAGGAAATTAAGCATAGAATATATATGGGAAATGCCTGTTATTATTCGGTTGATAAACTTTTATCATCCAATCTGCTGTCGAAAAATCTGAAAGTTAGAATTTATAAAACAGTTATATTACCGATTGTTCTGTATGGTTGTGAAACTTGGACTCTCACTTTGAGAGAGGAACATAGGTTAAGGGTGTTTGAGAATAAGGTGCTTAGGAAGATATTTGGGGCTAAGAGGGATGAAGTTACAGGAGAATGGAGAAAGTTACACAACACAGAACTGCACGCATTGTATTCTTCACCTGACATAATTAGGAACATAAAATCGAGACGTTTGAGATGGGCAGGGCATGTAGCACGTATGGGCGAATCCAGAAATGCATATAGAGTGTTAGTTGGGAGGCCGGAGGAAAAAGACCTTTAGGAGGCCGAGACGTAGATTGAAGATAATATTAAAATGGATTTGAGGGAGGTGGGATATGATGATAGAGAATGGATTAATCTTGCTCAGGATAGGGACCAATGGGGGCTTATGTGATGGCGACAATGAACCTCCGGGTTCTTTAAAAGCCAGTAAGTAATAATAATAATAATAATAATAATAATAATAATAATAATAATAATAATAATAATAATAATAACTTACAAATGGCTTTTAGTCAACCTGCAGGTTCATTGCCGCCCACACATAAGCCCGCCATCGGTCCCTATCCTGTGCAAGATTAATCCAGTCTCTATCATCATATCACACCTCCCTCAAATCCATTTTAACATTATCCTCCCATCTACGTCTCGGCCTACCCAAATACCTTTTTCCTCTGGTCTCCCAACTAACACTCCATATGCATTTCTGGATTCTCCCATACGTGCTATATGCCCTGCCCATCTCAAACGTCTTGATTTAATGTTCCTAATTATGTCAGATGAAGAATAAAATATATCTTAATGTCGTCTAACATTTGATATCTTCTTCTGCCCTGAACTATTTTCCCGTTCACCATTCCTTCCAGTGCATCCTTCAGTAGGCAGTTTTTTCTCAGCCAGTGACCTAACCAATTCCTTTTCTCTTTCTGATCAGTTTCAGCATCATTCTTTCTTCACCCACTCTTTCCAAACATAGCACAGCAAATATAAATACAAACACATAAAAATGTGTTACCATTTTGTGTATACGTTGTTAAAAAAATGTTATATCTATTTCAAAATGTAACTTACTTTTGAATAACCCTATACCGGTGGTGACTTGGAACTCACCACAGGGATTTCAATGCTGAAATTTATATTTTGATATATTAGCTCTCCTAATTATTATAGAAGAAAACGTCATTAAAGTTCTGTTGAGAAAAAAATTCTGCATTCATTTGTTTAATGAAATTAGTATTCTAATTACGAGTGTGTTTGGAATTAATTAAAATTAAAAAAGTAATTATAACCATTTGTAATGAAAACTTAATTACGGACAACTGATATCTGTGTTGTACTACGATACATCATAGTAATAAAATAGTTTAGGATCCAACCAGTTATAATTTTTTTTTCGTTGCTGGTAACTATATATATATATATATATATATATATATATATATATATATATATATAATTTGAACTGGTAATGGAAATTACGGGAAAACGGCTGGACGGATTTTAATAAATGATCCTCATTTTGAAGATTGGAATTCAAAGTTTTTCGGAAAAATAGTAGTTTTCAGTGAAATATCAATTTTTAAACATAATTTTCCTATTTTCCAAAATCCATCTGTCGTCAGTTTTGAGAACTAGCTAATAGCATTCACGGCCGACTTGATATACCCTTCGATTTTTTGTAAAGGGGAAGCGAAGCGAGCATCAAGTCGGCCGTGTTGCATTTCAGAAGAAAACAAAACACATACCACAGTAAAAAATGTTAAACGAAGGCCATGATGTGCAAGAATGCTGACTTATTTAGAACTCAAATTAAATTGGTTGTTAAAAACTTCAAGACTTACTAAAAAAATTTACAGGTTCGATTCTGTGGTGTGTAATTTTCTGGGTACAGCTGTGTATTGATATTAAAAACTACAAAACTAGAGGTGGTTTGATGACATTACTACCATTAGAAATGAAATATTATTGTAGTTAATGCCATGATGTGACTATTTTTCATTAATTATACATATTAATGCTATAATAATGATATGAAAGTGAAACGTTTTGGGGTTATATAAGTAGATGTAGAGAATAACTTAAATTAGATTTTGATTTTCATATTTTACTGAGTGGCGGCTATATAGTATATATAGTTTATGTTACTGAAAGCTATAAAACTTACGTAAGATAATAATATTATTAAAAATCAAATATTTTTATAGTTATTAATCAAGTGGGGTTGGGTCTTTTTCATATATTTAATGGCGGTGTGGTGTAGATATTTATATGCGTGGTTCTCTTCAGTATTGGCTCGAGAGAGAGTATCTTTCATTATTATGGAAGCAAGTAACTTTCCGAATGTCTGGTGTTCTTCATTGAAAATAACACCGAAAAATGTTTATTTGAACGTCTAATGAACTTAGTTTGCAGCACTTGCTGTACAAGCCACTAGTAACATCTATTAGATGCTTTGTGATTGTGCTAACAGACTGAGTTACTTGTCAACAATGTGACGCTGAAACATGTGTTCAGGTTACTGCCCAGCGACAGTCCTGATGTATTTTATATTTTGATGATTAGTTAATTAATATTAACCCGGCACACTCACAATCACACAAATTTCTAGACTCTAGACACCCAGGTAATTTTTCTTCTTCAAGAAAAATTCACTGAGAGCCAAGCCCGGGAATCGAACCCGGGACTTCCGGATTTGCAAGCCAGCATGCTGACCAACAGACCACGGAGGCAGTCAAACCAGTTATGATGAAATTAAAAAAGAAGAAACAAATGAATGTGGCATCAATGTGAATTCATTTTTTACAGATTAACAATGAAAATACCGATCTTTTCATTATTTCATAGTAAATTAGTAAATCACAATAAATGTCAAATAAACCTCCATTCGCTGCTAAATAATAACGAAATTGTAGGACTTGGTGCCGATCTTAATAATTGATATTCCTCACTGAATATGTCACATGGTCTACGTGCACTGTTTCCATTATAATACCATTTAATAATTTGAACTTCTTCTCTCATAATACATTTTCTCTGATTAATAAATGAACCATAAACAATATTTTTGTATTCAATTGTTTTTACTAATCCATGGCCAGCTATGATTAGCATGCATTAAAATTAGTGCAGTTTGTGTGGCGAGAGTATTTTGTATTATTTTTTATTTTTTTTTTGTCCCCAGCCAAAAATTGTTTTAAAAGTATGAATAGATGCAGAATTTTTTTCTCTACAAAAACTTTCATGACTTTTTATTCTACAGGGACATCATTTTATTTTTACTAACACTTTTAATATTAACTTGGCTATACCTCTGGATCAACGCCGTTTGCTACCCCCTTCCACGACTGGAATTCGATGAATCACTTTACTAGGTATAGGAGGGAAGAAAAGTAGTTCATCCATTTACGTAAACTAGGAAATATCGTGCTTTTGAGTTTGATAATTTTCATTAGATTTTTGTTTAATCAAAATACAGTACAGTATTAACAATGAGTGTTTTTACTCACGAACTGAGCTGTCCATGTGGACGTATTCATTATGCAGTGTATATTATACTGTCTACAGCACATTAGCGTACAATATAGAGAACGAAGTTAAATTGAAAAATAATCATGATATGGATATTTAAACACATTTTTAAAATGGTGGCCGTTCATTTCGATCAGGCTACAGTTCTTTTGTGCATATTATCGCACTATAGACTATTGTACCTAATCCCAATTACCAGTTTCGTTCTTCGTACTAGTAACTCATGTTGAAATAATTCTGTACCTACTCTATAAAAGAGTACCTTACGTACTGTAAATTCAATCTTCACTTCTGCCCGATCCGAAAAGATAAAATTACTCAGACATACTATCCACTGTCCGTCCAAGTGGTTATGTCGTAGGGTCGTAGAAAGGGAGGAAATCATGTGACAATTACTTAACGAGGCCCTTTTATTTAAGTTATTTTAAAGAGTTGTATAATATTACGTAGACGCCCAATTCCTAACAGAAATTAATGTTCTCAGAAAAGTGCTAAGACAGCCCAGCCACTAGCTGGCGAATAAAAGCTGGTGGGGGAAACCGGGATACGACGTAGGCAAATGGACGACAGTACCTGTGCGAAAATGATTCAATATTGAAAGCTGTTTCGTCACTGGAAAACGCGAAATATATTTTTGGAACGTACTGTTTACTATGACCGTAAGGCTACTAAGACTGTATATGCGGTCTTGGATCTGTGTGGAGGACGGTTGAACTTCTTTAGTAGAAGGGGTGGGAGTGAAGTACATTAAAAAACTCAGGTAAATAAAAATTGAAGTAAAAATAAAATGATGTCCCTGTATAATAATTAGGAGTCCAATATAAAAAATATCAACTTTAGCATCGAAATCCCTATGGTGCGTATTCCGAGTCCCCACACTGAACATTAAAAACATCTTCATTGCATAATTCATTTGTTATCACTAGTTATAACTGGATAATGTACAAATATGAAAAGTAAATAGAGAATTATTCTGTAGAGTTATAGAAATGTACTGCTTATACACATAATTCTGCACGGTTGAATCTGTTCCAAAATTTCACACATGAAAGCAAACTCAAACAGTTTGATTTAATTACGTGCTATACTAGGAATCGTATTTATATTCGACAACTGGACATTTTTTGCTCTTAGAAATTATCTACCTTCTGCGAAATCACCACAGTGTATGTACACAGGCTGTGCTGGTGCAGGTCAGCGAACAGCCTGCGGTTAAAATCCAGGTTGCAGGCTTCTATAATAACACAACTATATATTCTGGTTTTTTCTTTGCTATTAACCAAGGCCGTATGCGTATTACAGTAAATTCTCGCTAAAGAAATAAATACAATGCCAATAAAACTCGTATCCAAACTTTATGTATAACTTGTTTTTCTACAAATATAGGATTATTTTATTGTGAACAATATTTTGAAAGTGTCACAAATTTAAACTTCATCAACAGAAATTGATGCAGCCATACTTCGCAAATAACATATACAGTGAATCAATTTAATATCGGGCCAATGTTATCCTTACTGTATGTGCAGAATCACATTTTGTATTAAAATAAATGTATTGTAAAATACATAGATATAAATATTTGTACAATTAAAAATAAGAAAACTGCGTTATTGTACTATAGTCACTATGACATGGTACAAATAGTTAAATCATAAGGAGGCATTATTTGCATTAATTCCCCGAAATACCGTAACAGTACGTAAATTTAATATTGGGCCATTCAGTTTCATTGTCCAATCAAGGTATTCAGTGCAGTCTCAGGTGGAGTCAGTTGCGGTCTCTGTGCTGTGTGGACGTACTGAAGCTAACAAGAGTGGCGTGGGGCGAAGAGGACCCAACATTACGTTTGAACAGCGACAAATGATTATATACCATTGTGCAAGAAGTAAAAGTCAAAGACAAATAGGCAATGTGCTAAATTTGCCCAAGAGTAATGTTGGAAATATTATAAGACTATACCAAAAAATAGATAGAATAGAAAGTACCACAAACAGGTCAACCAAAGAAATTAACTGATAGTGAAGAACGGTTCGTACTAAGAATGGTTAAAACTAATCCAAGAATAAGTGCACCAAAACTTGCTTCCGAACTTTTGGACAAGTTTAATATGTAAGTAAATCCAGAGACAGTGCGTTGTGTAATAGGAAAGCAGGGTACAATGGCAGAGCTGCCAGAAGAAAGGCATACATAAGTGAAGTGAATAGAAGGAAGAGACTCTTCCACCGACCGTGCCTTAACTGTGCACAATACGGCCACACAAAGACAAACTGTGACAAGCCCAAGACTTGCTTTAAGTGCGGCAAGAATCCCGACCTTTGCAACCACAACCGCCTATCCCAGATTAGGTATTGCGCCACGTGCAACAGCGACACCCATTATACGGGCCAAGCTCGCTGTCCAAAATATCCAAGGACTAATCTCATAACTTCCACCGATCCCACGCATGTCCCCATAGACACTCACAAACCAATACCGCCACCTATACCCAAACCATCACAGTCCGTCTTCAAACCAACACTTCCCAAACCCGAATTGTCTTATGCGGATGCAGCTAAGACTACGACAACCAAGACAACCACTACAGACGATCCACAGACAGACAAAACAACACGGGTTCTACGTTCTGCTATGCAGAAAATAGAATCCTACATTGACCGGCAACTAAACAGACTACAGGACGAAATAGTGACATTCACTATTTCCTTACTCACTACAGACACAAACCCCACGAAACGACACACGACACTTGCCACAGCCAACCAGGCAGCCAGACGGCTTCTACGGAAACGAGTAGCCCACCACTTTGTTGGTAACAGGTTACGGGTCTCCTAGCGCCACTACAAAAACGTGACTAGGACATAACTGACCAGAGCACTGGACTCTCCACCTCTCATTAACATCTGCGAGAGCAAATGCTGGGTAACTTTCGGTGCTGGACCCCGGACTCATTTCACCGGCATTATCACCTTCATATCATTCAGACGCTAAATAACCTAGATGTTGATAAAGCGTCGTAAAATAACCCAATAAAAAAATGAAAACATCTGCGAGGCATGGTGCTAACTTCACTTCATCCATTTCATTCACAATTCAACTGTTAGCGTGTACATGTTTCATATAATCATTTACAGGGGAAAATACACTACTGTTAGTTGAGAGGGCAAACGGCTTTTAGCTGGGAACCTCAATCTGAAGTTAGTGAATTGCAAGTCGGGAACCAATGGAGGCATGGGATGCTTACCCTGCCTGCCATTTTAAACATCATTCATTCTTTCTTCGTCCCCTTTCATTCATCATCAAGGAAGAGACTTCAATTCGCAAAAGAATATGTTAATAAGGATAAAAACTAGTGGAAAGATGTGGTTTTTGCGGATGAAAGTAAGGTAAATGTTTTTGGTTCTGATAATAGGATAACTGTTTGGCGAAGATTAAATTACGAACTAAAAACTAAGAACTTGCAGCCTACAGTTAAAAATGTGATGGTCTGAGGTGCATTTCTTCAGCTGGGGTAGGGGAGATGGCCTTCATCGAGGTTAAAATGAATCAAAATGACTATCTGAATCTCCTGAAGAGCAATCTTCATAACAGTGCTGAAAAGTTGAGTATTAGAGACGCTTTTAATTTCTACCAGAACAACGATCCAAAACATAAAGCTGGAAAGAACAGAATGTGGTTGTTATATAACGGCCCGAAAGTAATAGACACACCTCTCCAAAATTAGACTTAAACCCAATCGAAAATTGTTGGTAAGAGCTGAAAAGCGGACTGCGATAAATAGCAATAAAGTCAAAATGTTAACTGAAAAAGAGACTGCAGGAAGAATGGGCATTTATTGACTCAAATTATATCAAGAAAATAATTGAGAATATGCCGCAACGGTTGAGAGCGGTCGTTAGACAGAAAGGAACCAAACTAAATACTAGGGATTAAGTTTTTGTAGAGTACAGGAAACGTTTAATTTCTCTGCCCCAATATTAAATTGTGTGCATATATATTAGGTTATTTTTTCAGAGAGTCGTTTTATTTCTTCAAGTAACAATTCGTGTTTTTTTACGAAGTGAGTTTGTGTTGTCTAAATTGGAATAATGTTCTGAGCTTGAATTTCTTGTATATGTTTGCTTCAAATGTTAAATAAAGACCTACAAAGTGGTAGTGCGAGATTGGCCCAAAATTAAATTGATTCACTGTAGATGAGGAGGCGAGAACTGGCATGTGAGCTGTTTCTGAGAGAGGAAAGAATGAGCCATTAGAAAGAGAGTTTATTTCATTATGGTTAATACTGTGAATTTTATTAGTAACAACAATGTAATTTATTCGTCACAACAATAATTCCTTTCTACAATTCACCTTAAACGCTCTCGTCAACAATTGATCTTCACTCAACACAGTATTCGTTATAGCATTCCACCGACGACAATGACAATTTACTTGGACTATTACGCACAACAATGAACTGTTAATCTTAACTAATATTTACAAAGCACTATTTACAAATCAGAACTACCAGTTCTCAGTTCACAGTTCTTCTATCTCAGTCACTCGAGTTCACAGTATCTCGAACCACAGACCTTCAGAGACAGTTCACTGTACTCGAACTCGGGTCCCTCCAACTGCGGTCCACTGCACTCGAACTCAGGTCCCTCCAACTGCGGTCCACTGCACTCGAACTCAGGCCTTCGGCTGCTGACGCAGTTGCGGACGCACACTCGAGTCGAACTCCGGTACACAAGATTGGCTTCCTTGCTCTGGCTTTCTCACTGACTGAATAACTGAAAACTGCTGTCGTTCCTTCGCGTCCTTAATTTATAACCACAGCGACGTAGCCTCGAAAGTTCCACGCGTCTCTAGAGATGGCACTCCAGAAAATCCAGAGCCCTCTCCTCTCTACCAGCACCAGATGCGCGCGCACTCTCTCCACTCTCTCGCCGCGTTGGCCCTTTCCCTCTCCGCCGCGCGCCATCCCAAAGTGCTCCGCGCGATCTTCTCTCTTGCGGGACGCTGGTCGTGAGTTCGAATCTCACGTCGCTGTCACAATACGGTAGGCTGTGCGCCAAAACAAACAGTATCGATATTCTCGCACTGATACTGCACATGTACATATCGTATCCATGGTGAAGTGTGTTTATCTGAACTCATTGTTGTATGGGCGGAGGTAAACTACACACACTTTTCAGGTATATTTTTCCCATACCTTTGCTGTACATTTGTGGCATGTAATCTACACACACACAACAAAACCTGGGTGCTAGGGGTCGTATGTAAACTACACACAGCATAATGCGGATTATTTTTTTAATAAATCCAACGCAATGTCAACCAATGTTACAAGCGATAAACACAATTCACAATTGTAATGAAAGGAGAGAGGTACTGTATGAATTAGACTGACTTGGATGGATAGTTACACAGCAGTTCAACATAAAGTGTTGGTCCTTGAACACAGTTGTTTATAAGTGCTATCTATGCTGCAATAAGTGTTATGTGGAGTGAAGCCAATGTCATTTGATGTGCATTCCACCTAAGTCAATCTTGGCTTCGTCAGATTAAAAAAATATGATTTAATAAACAAACATAAAAGTGATTCTGAAATCGGCAGGTGGTTAAAATTTGTATTCGCTCTACCATTTTTAGACCTACATGAGGATGGCGACTGTTTTGTGTCTGATTTAGTGGCCATTAAGCCACAAGATGAAAAGCTAGATAACTTTTGTGACTACAGTAGAACCTCTATTATCCGTGGTAATGAAGGGGTGGACTGAACGGTTAATCGAAAAAATCGGATAATCCGTACCATGGAAGATTTTGTAATTTTCTCCATGGTCTTGTATTTAACTCGCTATGTAGTGGAACCGAAAAAATCGAAAAATCGAAAGAGAATTGGGAGGACAAATTTAAAAGGTACGCAAAACGCGTCCTTGCAAGGGTTGGGGCTGTACAAAACTAAATATGTCAGCTCCAAGCCTGTTGGTCACTAGTCTCACTCCGGGTTACGCTGCTCCACTGAAGGAGCTCTAGAAAATTTTGAAGGGGAAGCCGAAATTGGACGTAACCTCTTAGGTACAACATACGCGAGGGGGACGGAGATTTGATCATGTGATCACGGAACGGGGCGAGGAGGAGTTGGCTGGTGTTTGCCGTTAGGATGGCGAGACGCTGTCATCTGTTGTTCGATGACATGGCATGTGAAGGCCGTCGGAAGAAGCGCCGCGAAATCTAAATCTGCAATTTGAGAGGTCCCTGTCTTTACAAATTGCGACTAATTGAGTGATCTCGTACATTTAATAGACAATTTATAGGTTCTGAACTAGGCATTCGTCGTTTATAATAAAGGGAATATATATGGGGAAGGGCATATAGGTCCGTGGCCCATTTCTTATAGGGCTCATCCCGACATTTGTCTTACGCCTTAGGAAAACCACGGAATACCTTAGGCAGGATGAGTTGTCTCATATATAAGAGACTAGCCAATTTGTCTATTATGTAGGAGGTGATTGTTGTCATGAGCCTTGTTGAATCGTCTCAATTTTGAGACCAGCCATTTGGCTTTATGGTGGCTCAATTACGAAGAGGGGGAGAGATGTAATTGTTGATTAATTTAGAGTAATTAGGAGATTCATGGGGATATGAGTGCAGGTCCGTGGCCCATTTCTTTTAGGCTCATCCCGACTTTTGTCTTAGCGCCTTAGGAAAACCGCGGGAAAACCTTAGGCAGGATGATGTAGTGGATCAGAAGTTCACTAATTTAAGTCTGGTTGTAAACGACGGGTTTTTAAAGGACAAGGAAGCCCCTTGTGTTGACTGTCTCAGGAAAGACAGGAATAAAGGAGGTCTCATGTTGTAGATTTACATACTTTTTTACTCTTTATCCTTGTTTTATTTATTAAATCGCGCAGTTGTAACTCCAATCTCGTATTCTGATGCGAGATGAGCCACAGTTTTTCTTTCTCGAACCGTTCAATTATCTCCATTTTTTTCGATACTTAGCACAACACGTTTTCTGTTAACACCCGTGGAAGACATTTTATATACAAGTTATATTATAGAACGACAATTCGAACAGTAGACAACGCTGTGTAACGATAAAGGCTTGTAATAAAACACTATAGCAAAAACATAATATGTAGAACCTACTTACATAGTCTAGTACAGCCGCGGCGAAAATGCGACTCACGAGCACATTGTGGCTCGCAGTGCTTTTCTCTCGCTTCCTACCCACAACCCCACCCTCTCACTCACTGGAGTCAAACTCCGCTCTGTTTGTATTTGTCTCGGACCTGCGAGTGGCGTATCATCACAATATCTCTCTCGAAACCATGTACCTCTGTGAAAACGAAAGTTTCAAGTAGGATGGGAGGATGCATTCTTTTGCTTACAATATGATGAAAATATTAAATGTATGATTTGTTCACAAATATTACTAGGAAAACGGTTGTGTAACATAAAACGGCATTATAAGTTACTACATGTTACTGATGAAACATTAAAAGGTTAAGTATTATTATTATTATTTATTATTATTATTATTATTATTATTATTATTATTACTATTATTATTATTATTATTATTATTATCATCTCTGTACGTCGATTCTTTTACAGCAGATGTACGAATAATGCGGTTAGATTTTCAATTTAAACTCACAGATTTACAATGTGACGTTAAATGAAAGCTAGATGTGAGGACTTGACAGATATTAAACTTTTCAAATCTTTGGAAAAAATAAATATTTGAAGCTTCGTTCTTTCGCTTGCTCTGTTGAAGCCATGTTCGCTGTAACTTACGTTTGTGAAAAATTATTTTCAACAATGAAAATAGTCAAAATCAAATTTAGATCACGACTGACAGACAAATACCTTCGTGATCAACTACGATTGGCAGTAAGTGACATAATTCCTGATTTTGAAACTTTGTCGCAGAGACATTCTGAAGACAGTTAATTTTAGATTGTGATAATGTGTCCTATGTTTTCTTGTTCATTTCTTTCTTCGTTACACGTCCTAAACATTAACTTCCCCTTCGGTTGTCCGCCTCCCTCCATAGGTGCTATGCACGTTGCAACTTACACAGTGGCTCGGCGCACCATGGCCTTTTCGCCACGGCTGGTCTAGTATATACAGTCACGAAGCTTGAGTTGTGAGGGTACTAGGAACAATAGACAGTGTCGCTACTACTTCACATTGTCTGTAATAAGGCGATAGTAGCGATCCTAGTGGTTAGCAACTATCTATGGATGCATATTCCCTACGTATTGAGCTTCGTAACTGTATATACTAGACTGTGCTACTAATATGATATACAAAACAGTACTTTATATAAGTTATTTATTTCTGAAGAAAAAAAAGCGCGAGATATAGACAGTCGGATAATCCGCCAATCGGTTAATAGGGTGACGGATAATCGGGGTTCTACTGTATTTATTTTAGTAGACACATATGTAGACGATGACGCTACCTTTCCTCCTCCAATCTGGGCAGCTAGAACAGAAAGCTTGCAGCGTACAACTAATTAATGTCTGTGAGCATTTCCATATTAGATTCAACAAGATATTTTACTCTGCTCATCCTGATATTTATACTTTTACAAACAGGTTAATTGAATTTAAAATTACATATACGTGAAAATTCAGGGATATCTACTGCAGCAAAATTAGAAATACGGCTCCTTAAGGGGAGAGGATGGTATTTTTAAAACTTTTTTCCTATTTGGTGTAAAATATTAATTTTTTGTATGTAGAGAGCTCATAGCTGTAGCAACTCAACCAAATAAAAATATTTTGAAAAAAATTATTTGGGGGCCCAAATTTGAAAAAATATATCCAATACAGGATTGTACTAAAACCAATATATCTAAACCGTTTTTAAAGATAGATTCAAAAAAATGTTTTGCAATGTATTTGCAAAAGAATGTTCTACAAACTGTCTGTAACAGAATTTTGATATTAGTCCCTACGTTTGTAAAATAAACAACTAAAATTTAATAACAATTTTCTGATTTCCTTTTTACAAACAAACGGACGTATTTTTAAAATGAAATCAATTAACAAAATTCTGTTACAAAGAAAAGTTTCCTAATAGTCTAAAGAATGTGTGTTCTAAATTTCATGCATGTATCTTTAACAGTTCAGAAGTTATATCCATTTTTGTCTGGCAATGTAGCAAAAAAAAAAATAAGTTACTGGAAACCGATAAAAGAGGACATGTGATTTAAAAATCCATATTGCAGGAAGTTTAAAAATGACGCCTCAACATCCGATAAGGGCACAAATGCCACAAAATGTTATGCAATGCATTCCACACATATCATAGGGTATTTTAAAGAAACAAAAAATTATTATTTTTTTAATTTAATTTACCTGAAACAACAATAAAAATGGGCGAGTGATTTAAAAATCCATAACGCAGGAAGTTTAAAAATGGCGACTCAACATCCGATAAGGGCACAAATCTGTGGTTTTTGGGTAAAGGGAGATAAGTCATAAAAATGAGTTCGGAGATAAATGAAAATTAAACTTGGAACCCTTATTACAAATAATTTTCTACACAAATAAAACACATCAACTGCTAGTATTCTCTGATTTTTGCACACCCACTTGTATAATTTAACTTGTGTGTTCATCTGGGAAACAAAATTCCACCTGGACAAAAAAATGACTTATACCCCTTTACCCGAACACCACAGAAATATCCACAAAATGTTATGCTATGCATTCCACACATATCACAGAGTATTTTAAAGAATTTTTTTGTTTTTGAAAATTTACTCATTTTTCACCAAAAATACCATCCTCTCCCCTTAAAGAAGAAAGAATCTATGGAGAGAAATATAAAAGATTTCACTGAGAAGCATGTATCCCGATTGGAATTCATTAAGGGTATATGTACGTGAACGACCACAAATATTATCAGAAAAAGCAGGCTCTAAATTTCCACAATTTTAAAAGGAAATGAACTCACATTTGGACAAAAATTACAAGGTACCACAACAAGACTTATTAGAACTTAAATATCTGATAAAAGTATAAAAAGTTACTAATAATATTTTTAGAAATCACAATTTACTTTAAATTAAATTTTCCAAAATTTGAAAATTTTCACACATATTATTTCATAACTCCACAACCATTAAAGATAGAAATCTGAAATTTTATACACTGATTTAACATGTATTTATGCAAAAGACAGACTACAATAATGCCCATTTCTTTGAAAATAGAAAACTAGGTCACAATACATTATGTCAGTTTTAATATATTTTATATAGGACAAATAAAAAAATAATTTTATTAAAATAAACAACTCTACATGTCTGAGAGTAGTCTACTTTTCAGAAATAAGTGTTTATTACATGCAGGAAAAATATTAAAGATGTCAGAGAGACCATAACAATGTTATGGTTACCAAATGACGTAACTGCAGAATTCTTTTGTTTTTTTTTTTCATACTCTGATAAAACTGGTTTGAAAAATATTATTAGTAACCTTTTAATACTTTTATCAGATATTTAAGTTCTGATAAGTCTTGTTGTGGTACCTTCTAATTTTTGTCCAATTTTGAGTTAATTTTCTTATAAAATTTTAGAAATTTAGAGCCTGCATTTTCTGATAATATTTGTGGTCGTTCACGTACGTATACCCTTACGCGAACAAAATACCTCCTACCAATATAAATTATTGGTTAATACGTTAATAGTGTAGTAGAAGTATATTCAAAGGAAATATATGCCATTATAGCTCTGTGTGCAGTTTACATCCTGTTTTTATTACCTGGGTTGTTTGAGTGTGCAGATTACATATCCAAAACTGGTGTGTGCAAATTACATGTGTGTAAATTACCTTCTTTTAGGTCATATACCTGTAACATGTGTGCAGTTTACC
>JAJSOF020000003.1:194644915-194663436 GCA_025594305.2 Periplaneta americana | reverse complement strand
TATAGATAGATATAGATAGATATAGATAGATAGATAGATAGATAGATAGATAGATAGATAGATAGATAGATAGATAGATAGATAGATAGATAGATAGATAGATAGATAGATAGATAGATAGATAGATAGATAGATAGATAGATAGATAGATAGATAGATAGATAGATAGATAGATAGATAGATAGATAGATAGATAGATAGATAGATAGATAGATAGATAGATAGATAGATAGATAGATAGATAGATAGATAGATAGATAGATAGATAGATAGAACTTTATTACTAGCATTGTGTTCAAAATTAAAACCATTTAAGTGAGAGATAACTTGTGCTGGTGCATCTTTAAAAATTTGTTGAAATTATCAACTATATCTTGAGGATTTTTCGTGATAACATCATCAATTTTCAGAGAAATATTTGATGTATATTTTGACGATTTGTTACCTTTCTGATTATTTTCCAAGCCATACTACCTTTATTCAGTGCATTATCCAACATATTACTGTAGTAATGTCGTTTGGTGTTATTAACCAATATTCTATGGTTACGCTTAGCATTTTTTATAAACAATATCACATTCCGGATAAACTTTAGATAGAAAAAATAATTTCTTAAGATACATGCTTGAATATTTAACTTCGTTGTTAACCCAGTATCTAGAGGATTCAGAAGATTTACAGAATTTGACAGGAAAACATATGTTAAAATAATACATTAATACATTATAAAAATAACTAAATTTATCATAGAAATGTGATAGTTCAAAGACATCTATCCAATCCTCTCCAGCCATCATATTTAAAATTTCTCACAATTGGTTAAATTAAAAATTCTTTTAGGATATACAGAATTATTTCTAAATACATCATTACAATAAAATTCATATAAAATAGTACGATGATCAGAAAACGTATTGTCAATGACACAGCAGGTGTCCCTAGCATCAACCTTGGTAAAATTTTATCGATAGTAGTAGCGCTATTTTCGGAAACACGCGTAGGCCATTGAACTCTATGCGTAAGGCCAAAGACAGATAACAAGTTACTAAAATCAATAAAATCTTTTGAGGGCTGATAACAATTCAAGTTAAAATCTCCACATAAAATGATATTTACAGTTGGTGTATATAAACTATGTAAAACGTTGTAAATACCATCGAAGAATATATTAAGTTTACCACTAGGTGATCTATAACAAACCAAAATAATATAAGAAACACCATTAATTAACCATTTTAGACCACAAATTTCAATATGTTTATCAATGCAAAAAGCATTTAAATCGATAACACATGTCCAGTCCCAACTTAGTCCAAATAGCAACACCACCATGTAAAAATTCATTCCTACAGTAAAAAGTAGACAAGGTAAAGTTATTAAAATTACATGATTGAATGGAATCTGAAGTGACCCAAACTTCAGTGAAACATAAAATTTTAAATTACTGGCATCATATAAAAAATCAATCTCAATATCGTTAATCTTATTTGAAGAAATACCACGAATATTAAGTAACAATAAATCCGGGTCAAATATCACTCTTTTGGAGGCAACCTCTGACGAATGTGAAAAAAAAAAAACTTGCCGATACATGCGCCATACGGCCATATTGAAGGATTCATGGCATTTCTAAAATTACTCTCATAAATTGTGACCTTAAAGGAAGAATATTGTTTTGTATTTCTTCCGAACAATTGTTCACATATTACTTCTGGAAATTTTGAAATTAACATTCTCTTTATATCAGTTACGGTAATGTCAGGGTCTATTCTATATACATGTAGATCAACACATTTAGGTACTGTTTTTATGCCACTACACTTATTATTACCCACTATTTGAACACGAGAATTTGTACGTTTCTTCGGTTGAACAGTCTTCCACTCATTGCCCGAATTATTATAGTCATCTCTTACATGACTATGAACAACTTTATCAGTATTAGGTCGATCTAGAGCTCCTTTAACTATATCACTATACAAATTTGTATTGGTCCGAACAGATGTAGATTGTTCTGAACTATCTTGTATCTTACATTCGTCATTTCGTATAACCTCACATGTTTTTAACCTCGATTTATCAGTTAACTCATTTCCCGACTCGATAGATGTGCATACATTATTTAAGTTCACACTCGTAGAAGCAACACTTTCCAATTTATCAAGTTTAATACTATTATTTTGTTCTTTATTTGCAATAATAATAATAACAATAATAATAATAATAATAATAATAATAATAATAATAATAATATAATAATAATAATAATATAATAATAATAATAATAATAATAATAATAATAATAATAATAATAATAATAATAAAATTTAGTAATAATAATAATATGTACCAAAGTACATAATATGGTAACGCAGAATTTTTGCACGGAAATATCATATGTATTTCGGTACATCGCAATACTATGTAAAGTAGTTTCACTTCAAAAGAATCGAATTGTTGGAAGAATATCCGCAGGGAGTTATGAAAGAAATGAAATATGAGCTCTTTCAGTTCTTGCTGACAATACGACAAGAAAATAATACCTTTTACACAAATTAGCTAGTTGTAAGTTTACTAAAAATTCTACCAGAAATTAGTACTGTTTTACTTCCTCAGGGGTAATGGCATTCAGCAAGTAGAATCGACATCACTACTGCTATTCAGTGTCGTTTTACTCGTGAGCTGGGACAGCCTTAGTACCTGCCACTGTAAGGAACAGTACAGAGCGTCTAATGTGATAGTTTTGCTTTAGGTTTAAAGTATTGATGTTAATTTTAGTGTTTTAATAATCTCACGTAAATGCAGGAAAACTTTCAACTATGTTGTACAGTAGTGGCAAAAAAAAAAAACCGGACCGACCCTTGTAGCTGATTTCAGAGCCTTATTCACTCCAGAGCACGATAGACTGGTAACTAAGACTTTTGTGGTTCGAATCCTGCCTGGGAAGGAAATTTTTTTGTTCCTTATTGAAATTTATTCTCAACACTTTTCGATTGCAGCGATATTTTACTACTTAATTAACTTATTATTCCCAGAACATGAATTTTACCAGCAATCGAAAAGTATTGGGAATAAATTTGAATAAGGAACAAAAAAAGTTTCCTTCCCAGGCAGGATTCGAACCACGAAAGTCTTAGTTACCAGTCTATCGTGCTCTGAGTGAACAAGGCTCTGAAATCAGCTACAAGGGTCGGTCCGTTTTTTTTTTGCCACTACTGTACAATGTCGTCGCCGTTAGTTTTCTCTATTACAACTTGTTACATTTTACAATCCACTTTAAAATTAATTTCGTTACGTTATCCCTCTTTATTTGCGATTCATTAAACCTCTTCATACAAGAAATACTTTCGAAATTACGTCCTAATTTCTGTTCTCCCTTGTATTAAAACTTAACAAAATTCATAGTGATAAGACGATTTACACAGCTTCAAGTTCGAAAATCTCGAAAACGTATTCAATATTACACCGCTAAGAGAACGGCTCTTCAGATTTCTACGAAGTTGGAAAGAAAAGGTTTCAGAACTTGACCTGCCTAGTTCCTAATAGAATTTTATTATGTTACCTTGGCAACCCCCAGCGCTGCCGTGTCTATTAGAAGCACGTGTTCGAGTTACCTCTCCAGAGTACACAAATGAAGTCTTTGGAGAGCTGTTGTGTTTCTATTACAGTTAATTTTAAAATTTACGCGCAATGAAGTTTAATTTATATCGAGTGGTTGAAAGGATATATGTGACATGTTGCACGGTGAAAGATGACATTATTTGAAATAAGAAATATACATAAACACATCAATTATTTGCATAGTTTCTGAAATAATTACGGTTGAAATATTCTAACATACGGCTTTAATTATTGTCCACAAGAATCTTCCGTTACCCGTCCATACGCCATCTAGTGATAATTATCGTAACAGCTGTTCGGTAACATGTGCGTCACTGTGGATGGAGAACACTTTGAACCAGGGCCGGGCATGAGAGCGGCTCCATATAGCCGGCCAGAGCTGCTCTCGCTCCGCAAGGCACTTCAATTCCAAGCCAGAGCAGAACGCTTATGCAGTGGCGGACTCGCATTACAGCTACCTTATCTGCATTAATATAACAAGAGCCACGGTTGTTCTAGTCATTCAGTCTGTCAGCACATAATAGTTTATAAGGATATTACATCAATCCATTGTACATTACAGAATTTATAACACTCATTAATTTAATGGAATAAACTTCGCTCTATGCACACACACAAATCATTAGGCTTATTTACATAACCCATACACACATACTGCAACCTCCTCACCACAGTTCTACGAGACAGGCGTATGGCTTCCACTTCCCCTACTTGCCGTGGACAGAGTTCATCTGCCAATATAATTAAACATCGCTTGATGAATTCATCTTCGTTGAATGTTTTCAATTCCTTTGCAATTTTGTGGCAAATTTTGTAGCTAATTCTCATAGCCGATTCACTAAGTGCATTATTGTCATCCTGTTAATTCATAATATCTATACTAATAATAACTCTGTAGCCGAAATTTTTCTGGTAATTTTCGATTTTCCAAAATATTGTTCCTAACATATATAATTAATCACCCTGAAACCGAAAATCGCTTTTTTGAAATTTTTGTTTGTATGTCTGTCTGTCTGTCTGTCTGCCTGTCTATCTGTATGTTTGTTACCGTTTCACGCGATAATGGCTGAACGGATTTCAATGAAAATTGGAATATAAATTAAGTTCGTTGTAACTTAGATTTTAGGCTATAAGGCATTCAAAATGCATTATTTAAAAGGTGGGTTGTAAGGGGGCCTGAATTAAATAAATCGAAATATCTCGCTTATTATTGATTTTTGTGAAACATGTTACATGACAAAAGTTTCTTTAAAAATAATTTGCGATACGTTTTATTCCTTGAAAAATTTTGATAGGACTGATATTTAGTGAGATAAATGAGTTTTAAAATTAAAATAACTGCCATCTAAGGCCGTGTAATGAATTAAAAAACAAATGACTTCGTCTATAATGAGCCTTGAACAGCAACAATCGAAAGCTATGAAAGATAGCCTACAGAGAATGTTTCTGTGTTTGTATGAAGTAATATCGGAAGCTAAATTAACCGATTTGTATAATTAATTATTATTTCACCATTGGAAAGTGTAGTTTCTCTAGATGGACATAATGCTTTAATGTTATTACAGTATCTTCTGAGTGAATCGAGGACAGGTAAGATTAAAATAGCTTCTTATGCACAGAAAACTTGATAGGCTATTTTGTACATTCGTTTCCTGTATTTCCTAAAATAATTTTTATAACCAAATGGGTGGTCTCTGGATCAAAATGATCGCATTTTAATTATGCAAATATAATTTAAATTAAGTAACATAATAAACGATTTATCCTTATATCAAACACGAATGTTCCCTGGATCAAACGTCCTATTTTAATTATGTAATTACTTTATATTTATTTCTAACGGTGCAGCGGAGCGCACAGGTACAACTAGTAATATGATATAATATAATATAATATAATATAATATAATATAATATAATATAATATAATATAATATAATATAATATAATATAATATAATATAATATAATATAATATAATATAATATAACATGACATATGATATGATATGATATGATATGATATGATATGATATGATATATGATGTATGATACGATATCATAAACTGTAACATACTATACTGTGATATAATATAATACTTGTACAATTTAAAATTATATATTACTAAATGTATAACAACTTATAATGCAATATAAATATCAAATAGATACTCTAATATAAAGCACCTGAGAAACATTTTCTTTAATTAAGTTGTTGTATTAATTTATGGCGTTCATTACCAACATATTTGTCATATTCAGTAGCATGTTGTAAATAATAATGCCGTTGGATATTGAACTTCTTAATCAGTTAGGTTATATAAAAAAATACTGCATTACTAATGTCATTTCGGAATATTCTGTGATACAATACTTATCATCATCTGCAGACCTGCAGACTTACTAAAGGCTTTACCAACAACCAAAAATGTATTTAAAAATAGGCTTAAGGACCTTACTAATAGACGTAATTATACACAGTATTTAAAGGGTGTAAATGATATGTTGTTATTGAAGTGTTGTATCAGTGAAGAATTATGTTGTGTCAGTAAAGTGTGCTGTATCAGTGAAGAAGTATGTTGTGTCAGTGAAGTGTGTTGTATCAGTGAAGAATTATGTTGTGTCAGTAAAGTGTGCTGTATCAGTGAAGAATTATGTTGTGTCAGTGAAGTGTTTGTATCAGTGAAGAAGTATGTCGTGTCAGTGAAATGTGCTGTGTAAGTGAAACGTGTTCCTGTCAGTGAAGCTTTATAGTTTATAGTGGCAGTGCAAAGTATTTGAACAGTGAAATGTTTTTGAAGTGTTAGTGAAATCAGGATAAAATCAGTGAAATGTGTCGTAGTTCCAGTGCAGTGAGTGAGTTGACAGCGAAATGAGTGTAATGTTGAAAGGTACTTGTGCAGATATGAACATATACTCGTGGGTTTTAGTTCGATCTTAGTTTTAGATACAAATTAGAATATTTCAAATGTTATTTTAAGTGATCGTTTCATTTAATTTAGTATATTCCCTGTTGTTGTTGTTATTATTATTATTATTATTATTATTATTATTATTATTATTATTATTATTAATTATTAGTATTATCATTAATTGTATTTTTAATTAATAAGTTTTTTATTGTCATTATTGAGTGTAATTAGTTACCACTGCCAACAAAATATATACACATTGCAGTGTGAATAAATACATACATACATACATACATACATCATCATTATCATGTCCATCAGCCGCTTTAATGTATGAGCGGAAGCTCCGTCTTCAAAGTTCGCCATCATATTGCAGAGTCACCACTGCACCGACACTGAATGACGTACAGGATGCATACGTCACCACGCTCACTAAGGACGGCTCTTTAAAGAACACAGCGCTCATTTCTCAGAATCACGTAAAGTGCCCAACCCTGCTTTGAACAGATCTTGTAAAGGAAGACGAAACTCGGCAGCAATAAATGTTGACAATAGTATGCCAAAGTGTGAAACAAGAGCGCACAGTTTCAAATCGTTGTTAGTGGCAAGGTATCTTGTACAAATTTCCGATGTGCTCGAAGAAAAGAAGAAATTGGGAGACTGTAAAAAATTAGGGAAAATACGGGAGATCCCGGGAAATACTGGCGAGTTGGCAAACCTATAAATGATGCAGCAGAACGTAGTACGTGATTTGCGAACAGATGCCATCGATCTGAGGAGGCAGCGGAATATAAACAGAAGGCTTTACACTTGGATGCTGTAGCTGAATCCATAAGATGGCACGTATCCACTGGAATGCAGTCCTAAGGACTTCAACACTCATCCCATAATAAGCAGGTTGATACAATAAGCCTCAGGCTGCGGTGCACGTCTTTGAGCCGTTCTCAGAAAAAAAAAATTGTTGTAATGATGTTATTACAATCTTTAATATTAGCAATCCCGTGTAATACAAATAGCATCATAAAATCACCGAGTTTGAAATTACGCTTCAAAATATTGTATCTCTGAAACGACGTCGTCTTTAAAGAGTTATTTATGTTTCCTGTTTAAATAACCTTATCTTCACCATTTAGCACCTAAAAATCTTTTGAATCAACCTGTATAAGCACATCTCAGAAACGAAGAAAAATGGACTTCAAATAATCATACGATGACACAAGCGGATGTATGTTGGCAACACCGCGGAGAAGAGTCAGAATCATTCTTATCACGAACTTGCTATAACATTTTACAGGGTGATTCCAGTGACTATGTTACAAATCTTGAGATGATAGAGGTGACAATTATGAATAACTTTCATACAGGAAACATTCCGATTGTTAGTTAGAAGCCTAGATATGTTAGTCAGTGTAACCAGCTAGAATCGAACTCAAGGTCATCATTTTGTATTTAGTTTGGTTGCAGCCAACCTGCTCCTGCGAACGTTGGTTATTTCCATAAACATAGCATAAAGCTAGTGGACTTGGTAAATGATATTTTAACTATTAAACCTTGCAACTTTCCTTCAATGCCTTTTGCTCTTCCATTAATGAAATGCATATCAGCAAGTTGGGAGGAAAGTTTCAAAATATAATCAGCTTATACCACGTTTATGAAAAATCACCAACGTTTGCAGAAACGGTCGTTTGCAACCAAACTTCAAAAGATGGCCCTGAGTTCGATTCTAGGATACTTTGACTAACATATTGGCTAATAATTAAAACAGAACGTTTACAAACATTCTGAACGTTCCTATATGAAAGTTGTTTATAAGTGTCTTCTCTATCATCCCCAAAGTTTGTATTTCACAGTCACTGAATCACCTTGTATACCAGTCACCAGCATAATTTAGTCGGTAAACGCGTTCGCGTGGAGTGATCT
The DNA here is from genome assembly GCA_025594305.2 of Periplaneta americana. Taxonomy (NCBI): domain Eukaryota; kingdom Metazoa; phylum Arthropoda; class Insecta; order Blattodea; family Blattidae; genus Periplaneta; species Periplaneta americana. The sequence goes on along the minus strand of JAJSOF020000003.1, from coordinate 194,654,986 downwards.
AGAACTGCGCTGGGCGTGGATTCTATAAGTGTCTTCTCTATCATCCCCAAAAGTTGTTCAGTCACTGAATCACCCTGTATACCAGTCACCAGCATAATTTAGTCGGTAAACGCGTTTGCCTGATCTAGAACTGCGCTAGGGCGTGGATTCTATAAGTGTCTTCTCTATCATCCCCAAAGTTTGTAACACAGTCACTGAATCACCCTGTATACCAGTCACCAGCATAATTTGAGTCGCTAAACGCGTTTGCCTGCTAATCTAGAACTGCGCTAGGGCGTGGATTCGATTCCTGCTAGGGCTGATTAGCTGCTTGGCATTTTCAGGGTTTTTCCTAATCGCAGAGCGAATGACAGGTAATCTATGGGCTCATCTCGCCAAATACCGTCTCGCTGTCACCAATTCCATGGACGATAAATAAAATAGTTGATATGTCGTTAAATAACAAAAAGGTTTAAAACACATATGTCTGGCAACTAAGCACTTACATATTGGTGATCGTCAGCTCTTCCTCCATCAGTTTCAGTCCCAAGATGTTTTCAGCCACACCTGTAACAAGGAGAAAGTCGAGATTCAGAGATGAATAAGGGGAGAGGATGGTATGTTTTTGGTGAAAAATGAGTAAATTAAAAAAAAAATTCTCTAAAATACTCTGTGATGTGTAGAATGCATAGCATAATATTTTGTGGATTTGTGCCCTTATCAGATGTTGAGACGCCATTGTCAAACTTCCTGCGTTATGCATTTTTAATCACTCGCCCCATTTTATTGTTGTTTCCGGTAAACTGAATTAAAAAAATCTTTAAAATACTCTTTGATATGTGTGGAATGCATTGCATAACATTTCGTGGGTATTTGTGTCCTTACCGGATGTTGAGACGCTTATTTTAAACTTCCTGCGCTATGGATTTTTAAAGCACAGCCTCCTTTTATCGGTTTACGTTAACTTCATTTTTTTGCTACATTGGCAGACAAAAATGGATATAATTCTGAACTGTTAAAGATACATGTATGAAATTTAGAACACACATTCTTTAGACTATTAGGAAACTTTTCTCTGTAACAGAAGTTTATTAATTGATTTCATTTAAAACTACATCCGTTTGTTTGCAAGAAAGGAATTAAGAAAAGTGTTATTACATTTTAATTGTTTATTTTACAAACGTAGAGACTAATATCGAAATTCTGTTACGGACTGTTTGTAGAACATGCTTTTGCAAGTATATTGCAAAAACTGGATGACTCTACCTTTAAAAATGGTTTAGATATATCGGTTTTAGTAAAATACTGCATTGGGTATATATTTTTTCAAATCTGGGCCCCCAAAATAATTTTTTTCAAAATATTTATTTTTGATGGAGTTGCTACAGCTATGAGCTCTCTACATACAAAAAATTAATATTTTAAACCAAATAGGAAAAAGTTAAAAAAATACCATCCTTTTCCCTTAATTAATTTCTTTCAAAATTATCTTCTTTCTTGGAAAAAAATTATTTTAGAATATTTGGCATTATATATCCGGGGCATATAATAAAATAAAAGGACTGTTGTACAATAATAGCAGCACGGTAATCAGTCAGGTTACCAGTTACCAGCCACGCTTTGTCTTGTACGTACTGTTACACAAAATCCGATATGTAATGGAGGACTAGAGCGTTTAACATGTGCTAAATACGGTCACCATTCATAATAAGCTGACATCAGCACAGTTTCTCATCAACAATCGTACACGTTCGAATAACCCTGGCGTGTCTAATTCGTTGGCAACCATTGACATTGCGTTCCCGGAGTTCTTTAACATTATCAACATGGATTAAATATAAAAAGTATCAAATTTCGCAAAACACTAAGAGACTGAAGTCGGGGGACCTGGGAGGCCATGGTGTTGGTAAGTCATGTGTAGAAGTTTGTGCGTAAGAACTCTCGAACGTTCAAATAGAAGTCAGTCGGTGTTCCGTAATGCATGTACCAGAACAGCTGCCAAGAGGTAAATAATCCAAAATGTCACGTAGCTCATCTTGCAAAAACAGAACCATTAGTCTAAGTCTGTCAGATAATAAACGAAGTTGCAAAATATACGAGATAGGCCTATATTCAGTTGGTGACCACAGTGAAATGGTTGGTTTCCGGATATTTCCTAAAACATTTTGTCTTGTTTCATTGTCGTCTAGTCATCCCCGTAGTTTGTACGTATACTTTTAAACATTTTGTATACCATTCCGACAGGTGGCCTGGATGGCATTCGTGAATCCGATGTTGACAGGCGGACCATCCTTCTTCAGCCCTGAAAGAGCCAGGTTCTATTCTCAGACCAGTAGACAGACAGACAGACAGACAGATATAGATAGATAGATAGATAGATAGATAGATAGATAGATAGATAGATAGATAGATAGATAGATAGATAGATAGATAGATAGATAGATACATAGATACATAGATACATAGATATAGATAGATAGATAGATAGATAGATAGATAGATAGATAGATAGATAGATAGATAGATAGATAGATAGATAGATAGACAGATAGACAGACAGACAGATAGATAGACAGATAGACAGATAGATATAGATATAGATATAGAGATAGATATAGAGATAGATAGATAGATAGATAGATAGATAGATAGATAGATAGATAGATAGATAGATAGATAGATAGATAGATAGATAGATAGATAGATAGATAGATAGATAGATAGATAGATAGATAGATAGATAGATAGATAGATAGATAGGATGAATTTAATGTCATTCAGCGATTTACAGCCATAGACAACGTCAGAGTAGATATATATATATATATATATACATGGCTACTACAATATGAATAAATGTAAGAATAAAATAATACTAAATATACAATCACCAAATAATCACAAAAACAGGTTAAAAGTTTTAAAAGAGATAGTATAAAATCAGGTTAAAATGTACAGATTTGTCAATTACATGAGGTTAAAACAAATAGTATATAAAACGTAATATTGCTGAAATCATTGACACTGTAAAGCCCCAGGAGCCCAGGGCGCGCGGCCCAAGCCCTTCCTGTGACACCATCGGTTACACTAACGGTTACCATGCCTGACTGTAAAACGAGCGAGCCCGGGTTCAAATCCTGGTTGGGAAAAGTTACCTGGTTGAGGTATTTTCCAGAGTTTTCCCTCAACCCATTAAGAGCAAATGCTGGGCAACTTTCGGTACTGGATCCTGACTCATCTCGCTGGCATTATCACCTTCTTCTCACTCATATGCTAGATAACACCTAACAAAGCTTTGTAAAGTAACCAATTAGAAAATAAAAGGTGGGGAGTGCTGGTGTAATAAAAGAGAAGAACGAAAAGTTAATTACCTAAGAAAAACCATCTGCAACGTCTACATCAGTCATGTCAATTGGTGTCCATAGGAGCAAGCGCGCTTTAGAGCTCAGGACAGCCTGAGCCCTTTACAGCGGAAAGGAAAGAGACAGACGAAAGAGGTAGTGTATGCCGCTTGGTCGAGCTATGTACAGGGATGGCCAGCACTGATTCAATAGATAAAGGGAAGAGAACTTATTAAAACTGTATCAATGTTAATTTTTAGATTTTTCTGAGAATTCTAAGTGATTTATGAGAATGTAAGTTTTAATTTTAATGCTCATTTTTCACAAGTTTGTTTTTTTTTATTAAAAAGGAATAGTTTCTCAATTTTTTTATAGAAAAGTAAAATTTTCAGATAAAGGCCTATTTATTTAGTAGCCTTACAGGTACTGAAAAATGTTTTCGTAAATGTAATATACTCTAAATACGTATTACTGAAGGTAGTGTATTACAAATGTTGACAGTATTCGCTTGGAAAATTAATGTTTGTATGGAATGAATTAACAAAGCAACTACTGTAACATCATAAACAAAAGATATGTGCCCATATGTTGTAAAAATGTCAAGTCTATAGCTTCAGTAGATTTATTTATTTTATTTAGTAGGTTATTTTACGACGCTTTATCAACATCTTTGGTTATTTAGCGTCTGAATGAGATGAAGGTGATAATGCCGGTGAAATGAGTCCGGGGTCCAGCACCGAAAGTTACCCAGCATTTGCTCAAATTGGGTTGAGGAAAAACCTCAACCAGGTAACTTGTCCCAACCAGGAATCGAACCCGGGCCACCTGGTTTCGCGGTCAGACGCGCTGACCGTTACTCCACAGGTGTGGGCTTGCTTCAGTAGATATCAAGAAAATAATTTAATATCCTAAGGATAGGAAGTTGCGCACCAGTATAACTTAAAATAATAATGCGATAAAAGCTTTGTTATGTAATATTAGTTGCACTTAAAACATATGCCGTACCTACGTAACTTTCCTTTGTACTATAATATTGTTTTGATTAGTTGATTGATTACTTTTATAAGGCTAAAAATACCATCAATATCAATTCCAACTTACCATGTCATACTCAATCACTTTTTTTTCTTTCTGGATATCACTTTCTTTATGAATGATGCGTTTCATTCGCTTAGTATATAGTATAGTTTCAGGTATTATGGAATTTATGTGAATATTCCTTCGTAACTCTTTATCATGTTATTAATGTTTAAAACACAAGTGCAGTATTAAGAAATTGGTGTAAATACTTTTGTGCGAGATCGTGCGTATTTGCTTGTTTTCCGCACGGAACCAATACGCGGTAAGTGTGAAATACCACATTCAGTATTCCCAACGTAACACACATAACAATTTCCCTCTTCTTACCGCTTGAGCGCGACATTCATTTTACTGCTTTAGGCTTTTAACATATTATTTTAGAGACGTTTAACATAGTAATAATTATAAATTGAAACTTACCACTGCAATTTCACCTAAATTGCAATGTTAATTATTGTTTTTAAATATTTGCAAAAATTAAGTAAAGTCTACTACTCCACGAAACTTATTGCATTCCTGAAACAAGTAACATTAAGGAAGCAGTGAAAAATCAACAAGATTCCAGATGCCGATGTTATTACTGCAATATCTAATATATAAATAATATTGTTAAAATATTAAAATGAAAAATAAATCATTACATAATCTTACCGTTTGTTTTAAGTTCGCATTTATATAGTGGGGGCGGGGAAAGACAGACGCATATTACGGCCTGCTGGAGTATAGTAAACACAGAAAACATTTTATAGCAACAATGTTGAAGAAAGATATTTTGGTTTTCCGAAGTTGCCGTCATTAAACAGAAACCAACATGGAGATTTCATTGCAACTAATTAGAAATTCGTCTTTCAGGTATGTAATAAACGATATTCTCACAAAATAATGTACGATACACAAGCGGTATGTTTGTTTTCATGTTCTCGGAAATTTAAAAAGCTCAACTATGTTTCGCTTTTTCAGTCTTTCCTCGACCATGAAAACGTCAACATACCGCTCTTGTAACGTATATTACTATTGTTTTACAGACAATATAGACAATATCAAATGGAAAGGAGCTATATAAAAATAACGACATAAAATTTCGCGTTCCGTTTGAAGTTTGTGCACCACTGTTTTCTTAATCCAACAGGCTGCTTATTCCTCCTTCCATAAGTAGTGCTTGATGCCCGCGCACGACGTCAAGGTCGGAAAAATGCGCTTGCTTTGACATAACTGGTCTACATTGTGCGACCTCACCAGGGATCGAACTCCGAACTCCCTCTGATTATCTGATCTACAGAAGCTGTTATATGGCTCCAGTACATGCTGCCCTCTGGCACTATATATTTTTTTAGAACATCCTGTCACGTACAAAAGAGCAAAACACTGCACAGTTCATGGTTATGTATACAGAGTAGTATTGGATATTTTATGCGATTGGTCAGTTGTACGACATATTTTAAATCCGTCCACAATTTATAGCTTCAGATGTTTCTATGCACTACAGCATTTCTCATTTGTTTTTTTCCCCTCTCTTCCCTGCCATTGTGAATCTGTTCGTATATATCGATTACAACACGAATACAGCATCAGCAGCGTCAAGAAGGTACAAATCTCCTATAAAATTATGTTGAGAATTCTTTATAACATGAACTCCAATTCCAGCACAAATAACAAATAATTCTTAAATAATGGATCAATCAATTAATAAAAACATTAAAATAGAAAACCTATAGAAAAAGTAGTTATTATTAAGGTTCATTGCCGCCCTCACATAAGTCCGCCATTCGTCCCTATCCTGAGCAAGATTAATCCAGTCTCTATCATCATATCCCACCCCCTCAAATCCATTTTAATATTATCTTCCCATCTACGTCTCGGCCTCCCTAAAGGTCTTTTTCCTCCGGCCTCCCAACTAACACTCTATATGCATTTCTGGATTCTCCCATACGAGCTACATGCCCTGTCCATCTCAAACGTCTGGATTTAATGTTCCTAATTATGTCAGGTGAAGAATACAATGCGTGCAGTTGTGTGTTGTGTAACTTTCTCCATTCTCCTGTAACTTCATCCCTCTTAGCCCCAAATATTCTCCTAAGAACCGTATTCTCAAACACCCTAACCTATGTTCTTCTCTCAAAGTGAGAGTCCAAGTTTCACAACCATAAAGAACAACCGGTAATATAACTGTTTTATAAATTCTAACTTTCAGATTTTTTGACAGCAGAGTGGATGATAAAATCTTCTCAATCCAATAAAAACAGGCGTTTCGAATATTTTTTCTGTGTTTAATTTCGTCCTGAGTATCATTTATATTTGTTACTGTTGCTCCCAGGTATTTGAATTTTTCTACCTCTTCAAAGGATAAATTTCCTATTTTTATATTTCCATTTCGTACAATATTCTGGTCATGAGATATAATCATATACTTTGTCTTTTCGGGATTTACTTCAAACCTATCTCTTTACTTGCTTCAAGTAAAATTCCTGTATTTTCCTAATCGTTTGTGGATTTTCTCTAACATATTCACGTGATCCGCATAGACAAGAAGCTGATGTAACCCGTTCAATTCCAAACCCTCTGTGTTATCCTGGACTTTCCTAATGGCATACTCTAGAGCAAAGTTAAAAGTAAAGGTGATAGTGCATCTCCTTGCTTTAGCCCACAGTGAATTGGAAACGCATCTGACAGAAACTGACCTATACGGATTCTGCTGTACGTTTCACTGAGACACATTTTAATTAGTCGAACTAGTTTCTTGGGAATACCAAATTCAGTAAGAATATCATATAAAACTTCTCTCTTAACCGAGTCATATGCATTTTTGAAATCTATGAATAACTGATGCACTGTACCCTTATACTCCCATTTTTTCCCCTTATCTTTCGAATACAAAATATCGGATCAGTAGTTGATCTATTACGCCTAAAACCACACTGATGATCCCCAATAATTTCATCTACATATGGAGTTAATATTCTCAAAAGAATATTGGACAAAATTTTGTACGACGTCAACGAAAGTGATATTCCTCGAATATGGAACATGTCAAAAAAATCTTAATAGTAGGTACTACAAAGTCTTAATTATAGTCACAGTCTAGTTGAAATATATACAGAAGAGTTTACAGCCTACTAATAGAACACAAAGTGAAAATCGCAGTGAGACGAGTGGCCAACAGGCTTGGAGCTCACATAAACACATATTCATAGACGCTATTTCATAATTAATAATTACTTTTTATTCAAGAAGAGGGGCGAGTATGGAATCATTGAGTAACTTTACAACTCAACATTCTTACACTCGCACACTACCAGCAGAATTTTAACAAGAACTTGGGGTGATTTACGAGGCGCCGGGAATGAAGGGCTCTGCAGTGTTTGAAGCTGAAATGTCCGGACTTGCGTAATTAACAGAGCTTTCACGCCTCGTTATCATAATCTTTCCGCTTGTGTGAAGATCAGCTCTGCAGTATTTTACACTTTAATTTAAATGTATTGTTTTTGCAAGTAACTGCGGAGTTAAGATTTATGTTAAGTTGTTTACAACAGAGATTTATTGGCGAAATGATCAGACTGTACCATAATGTGAATTTGTTGTTTCTCTTCTAACAAATAAAAGTGTGTGTGTGTGTGTCATGGTACATACAGCTCTGACTTTCGTAACTCGTTTACATGTCACGATCAGAGAGCGCTTTGCTGTTGACTACTTCACTGATGGATCAATATTGTCGGGAAAGAAGAAGAGAAATAGAGACTGAAGGAGAGAGAAAAGAGGGAAGAGAGAGTAGAACAGAGAAAAGAGAAAGAAAGAAGGGAGATGAGGAAGAGGAGAGAAGAGGAGAGGAGAGCTTAAAGAAGACAGAGAAGAGGAGAGTTGAGGGCAGAGAGAAAGAGAGAAGTAAGAGGAGAGAAAAGAAAGATCAGAGAACAAAAGTGAGAGATCAGAGGAGAGAGGAGAAAAGAGAGGGATGAGAGGATAAAAAGAGAGATGAGGAGAAAAAAAAGAGCTGAGGAGAAAAAGAGAGATGATAAAAATAGTGATTAGGAGAAATAAGAGAGATAAGGAGAAAGAAGAAAGATGAGGAGAAAAAGAAAGATGAGGTGGGAAAAGAGAGATGAGGAGGAAAAGAGAGTTGAGGAGAAAAAGAGAGATTAGGAGAAAAAGGGAGATAAGGAGAAAGAAGACAGATGAGGAAGGAAAAGAGAGATGAGGAGGAAAAGAGAGGTGAGGAGAAAACGAGAGATGAGGAAAAAAGAGAGATGAGGAGAAAAAGAGAGATTAGGAGAAAAAAGAGATAAGGAGAAAAAAAGAGAGATAAGGAGAAAGAAGAGAGATGAGGAGAGAAAAGAGAGATGAAGAGGAAAGAGAGAGTTGAGGAGAAAAAGAGAGATTAGGAGAAAAAAGAGAGATTAGGAGAAACTAGAGAGATAAGGAGGAAAAAGAGAGATAAGGAGAAAAGAGAGAGATTAGGAGAAAAAGAGAGATGAGGAGAAAAGAGATTAGGAGAAAAGAGAGATGAGGAGGGAAAAGAGAGATGAGGAGGGAAAAGAGAGATGAGGAGGGAAAAGAGAGATGAGGAGAAAAAGAGTTGAGGAGAAAAAAAAGAGTTGAGGAGAAAAAAGAGATGAGGAGAAAAAGAGAGATTAGGATAAAAGAGACATGAGGAGAAAAAGAGTTGAGGAGAAAAAGAGTTGAGGAGAAAAAAGAGTTGAGGAGAAAAAAAGAGTTGAGGAGAAAAAGAGAGATGAGGAGAAAGAGAGAGATTAGGATAAAAAAGAGAGATGAGGAGAAAAAAGAGTTGAGGAGAAAAAAGAGTTGAGGAGAAAAAAGAGTTGAGGAGAAAAAGAGAGATGAGGAGAAAAAGAGAGATGAGGAAAAAAGAGAGATTAGGAAAAAAGGGAGATGAGTAGAAAAAGAGAGTTGAAGAGAAAAAAAGAGAGATGAAAGAGGAAAAGAGAAAAGAAAGAGATGAAAGAAGAATGGAGGGAGAGGAGAGGAGAGGAGAGGAGAGGAGAGGAGAGGAGAGGAGAGAGAGGAGAGGGAGAGGAGAGGAGAGGAGAGGAGGGAGAGGAGAGGAGAGGAGAGGAGAGATAGAGATGAAAGAAGAGAAGAGAAAAGAGAGAGACGAGGAGAGAGAAAAAGGAGAGATGACAGGAGAGAGAAGAAAGAGAGGAGAGAAGAGAGAAGAGGCAAAAGAGAGAGAGAGAGAAGAGAGAAAGAACGGCAGATAAGATAGAGAACGAGAAAAGAAGTGTGAAGAGATGAAGAGGAATAATAATATGGAGAAATAGAAAAGACGTGAAGGGAGAGACGATAAAGCGACACAAAATGAAGGAAAAGAGAAACAGGATAGGAATGAGGAGAGAATAAGGATGTCAAATATTTAGAATGTAATCTGTAAGAAGAGCTGAACTTTCGGTAATAATCCTCTTGAGTTCATTGTCATTGCATAGTTTGATTTTATCCGAGGTTTTCCCAACTGTAAAGCAAAAGCCGGTAATCTCTTGGCTAATTATCAGCCTCATCTTACTGAAGTATTATCTCGCCACTATCAATTATTCCATCGATGCTAGATATGACATTAATATTTGGTAGAGTGTAGTTAAATAACAAAAATATCGCTTCACATGTGTACTGTAGCAGCACAAAGTCATTACAGTGTCATGGATATCACAGCTGCATAATATTG
>JAJSOF020000003.1:194560296-194644815 GCA_025594305.2 Periplaneta americana | reverse complement strand
ACCCCCATGTTGTATTGTTGATAAACAGGGTATTTCCGAATTAGTGTTACGAACTTTCAGGGATGGTGGCAAAGGGCACATGTATCAATTTGAGATAAGGAACCATGATCCGGAAATGACCGAGTCGAAAGTTACAAGCAAAAATAGTTGTGTGGAAATGGAATTGTAATTTGACACCACGTGTCCTCCTTCCCTTAATTTTGGAACAGTCGTGGAAAATGGTATGGGCAGGATGTCTCCTACGTGGGTACTTGCCCGATACAATCTGTGAGCTTCTCTACTGTTCCCATTGGCTCATCCGTATTCGAAAATCAGGTCTGCTTATTCCGCTCTCGTGTACTCCTCCATTTCACTAGGACTGATCGACTGGACACTGCAACTTGTATAGTCGATCAGTCCTAGTGAAATGAATGCCTAATTAATTTGAGGGGGTTATTCTTTAAGATATTTCAAACAAAAATGTGAAACAACTGGATAATACGCACGGTAGAGCAATGTCGATAGTCGACGTTACTCGTTGGCCACTAGTCACCGGGCCGTACCGAGCCATGTCAAACAAAAGACAATCGAAATGGTGGTAGTGAAATTCGCGACTATATTCTTAAATAAATCACTCCATTAGTCAAGTGCAAGGTTTATGCAGTACAACGACGATGTTTTGAATGCACCAAAAGAAAATGCATGTGTAGTAAGATGTTAAAGTATGTTATGACAACGAAATAAAGGGAAAAAAGGCGTGTTTTATGGAATATCATTTAAATAACGGAAAGTAAATTTCCCGTCAATGTTCACCAAAGCGTTAAGTACGTAATTATGACCGCGTTGAAGTTTTATTTGCGGTCTAGGGAAAATAAAAAATTAAGGGCCATGAAATTATTCGCCGCTTTAATATTATATTATTGTTTATCAATATTACGAAACAAAAACTGTCATAAAGGCCATGACCGACTAGAAACATCGATACCGAAGAGATAAACCCATTCGGCCGTGATGAAACAAAAGAAAATGTGAGAGAGATTTTAGTTCGAGATAAAATGGACACAATTTTGATGATCATACTGTTAGTAACTGGAGATTGCTTGTAAGATCTATGTAGAAATGTCGTCCAAACAAATTAGTGGTCCAGGGAAAATCATTGAAATAGATGAGAGTAACAGTGGTGCTATCTCTCAGTAATGTTCAGAACGAAGGAGTTAGAGAAGAAAAGAAACAAATTTCTCCTTCTAACTACACCACAGACCAAAGTGATGTTCTTATGTTGGCAACATTGTGCATTTAGTTAAATTTGGTCGAAACCGTAACGGCACGGTTCTAAGCTACCGTGCTAATTCTCCAGTTTAGGGAAAAATTTTAATACAATTTTGCTCATTTTTGCTTCCTTTTCGAGATAAAAATCATTTTATATGAAACATTTCATAGCGCGTTTTGGGACAACCATTGATTGAATTACCAATATGCTCAGTCAATTTGAGAGAGCAATGTATTGTGATAATAAATGATTGAAATAAATTTAGTTTTGTCATTTAAATGCGTAGAAATTTGATACTGACAAATGTAGCCTATCGCACACTCTGTATAAACAAAAACAAAAAATGTCAAACCAACACAATTAGGGGAGAGTCGGGTAGTATCGGACATCGGGTAATATCGGACAGTGAGTTTCTTTCATCTACCACACGATGATAGTACCTGATTGACATGGTTACGTTTCTGTAATGTCGCATAGAGAAACGTAACCATGTCATTCAGGTACTACCGTATGGTGCTAGATGAAAGAAACATACTGTCCGATACTACCCGATGTCTGATACTACCCGACTCTCCCCTATCTCTTAACAATTATTGCGATTTTTGAACAGATTTTAAAACTGGCACTTTTGACAAAATTTAAGCCCAGCTTCTCAGGGTTTAAGATGTCCTACTTACAAATATTCCAATCTACGAAGCCAGTCTGAGAGAGAGCCGGCTTTGGGAGTAATTTGATTTCTGTCAGAAACGAGTCTGAAAGGCGCATGAACTTCTAACATTCTGCTGTCCGCATTCATCGCTAACTAATGAAGTTGGCGTCCATTGCATGAGCTTTAATAGAACAACGTCGAACTTGAAGCTGCCGCCGAACAATACCCTCGCCTGCCTCTCTGAAGGCGTGGGTGTCACAATATTCTCTCACGCAATAAATGACGCACGACTTCTCTCAAAACAATACTGAATACCTCTCGAAGCTGGCAGAAGGTGGTTCACAGGAAGGTGCATTCTTCTTGTTGAAGAATCGAAACTGTTACGAAATGTGAAAGTAGCAATTTTTGTGTTACTTTTAAGGGATTAGGTACAGCTTGCAGCAGTAAAATTTTGGAAATATTCAACATTTTTTTCCTCCATTACTGTATTTTTTTATTTTTATTTTATTTTATTATTTTACGACGCTTTATCAACTTCTAGGTTATTTAGCGTCTGAATGAAATGAAGGTGATAATGCCGGTGAAATGAGTCCGGGGTCCAGCACCGAAAGTTATCCAGCATTTGCTCGTATTGGGTTGAGGGAAAACCCCGGAAAAAACCTCAACCAGGTAACTTGCCCCGACCGGAATTCGAACCCGGGTCACCTGGTTTCGCGGCCAGACGCGCTGACCGTTACTCCACAGGTGTGGACTCCATTACTGTATCTTTACAATAATGAAAATAGGTATGTGTAAAACACTGTCCTTCTGCTATATGAAAACAAATATATATTTTTACGATTTAAAAAAAAGTTATTTACATTTTTTTTTTTTTTTTCAAAATTCAGTTCACTGTGCAGTGATGAAGCGTTTCCCTCATAACTAAAAAACTATCCAACATTCTGTGATGAAATGTTTTGTGTATTTATGGATGTTATATCAACAATATGATGCAACATCACTCCTCTACATTTGATAGATTGTCTGATAAAAAATAAATTCATTTAAAAATGGTCAAATATCAGTATTTTCTTCTAACACAAAATAAAAATATATATATATTATTTATTAACGAATGTATTTTATTTTATTTTATTTTATTTGGTTATTTTACGACGCTGCATCAACATCTAGGTTATTTAGCGTCTGAATGAAATGAAGGTGATAATGCCGGTGAAATGAGTTCGGGGTCCAGCACCGAAAGTTACCCAGCATTTGCTCGTATTGGGTTGAGGAAAACCCCGGAAAAAACCTCAACCAGGTAACTTGTCCCGACCGGGATTCGAATCCGGGCCACCTGGTTTCGCGGCCAGACGCGCTGACCGTTACTCCACAGTGTGGACTCCAAGGACTGTATCTTGTACAATAATGAAAATGGGTATTGTAAAACACTGTCCTTCTGCATATGAAAAAAATATATTTTTACGATTTAAAAAAAAGTTATTTATATATTTTTTTCAAAATTCAGTTTGCAGTGATGAAGCGTTTCTCACATAACTAAAAAAACTATCCAACATTCTGTGATGAAATGTTTTGTGTATTTATGCATGTTATATCAACAATATGATGCAACATCACTCCTCTACCTTTGATAGATTGTCTGATAAAAATAAATTCATTTAAAAATGGTCAAATATCAGTATTTTCTTCTAACACAAAATACTATATATATATATATATATATATATATATATATATATAATTTATTGAGGAATGTAGTTGAAAGAGCATGAGTTTCAGCAATAAAATAAAAGAGAGAGAACATGAAAACGTTAACAGTTTATGAGTCATGACAGATAAGCTTCATCACTGCACAGTGAACTGCCACCATTTTTAATTTTGAAAAAAAAATTGTAATTTTTTTAAATCGTAAAAATTTTTTTCATATAGCAGAAGGACAGTGTTTTACACATACCAATTTTCATTATTGTACAAGATACAGTAATAAAAAATGTTGAATATTTCCAAACATTTTACTCTGTAAGCTGTACTTAACCCCTTAAAGTGCTTGGTCAGACATGAAACCCCGCTAGACGTCGGAAGTCAACAGAGGTGTGCTGGCAATAATTCAAAAAGGACTCGCAAAAAAAGAGTGGCGACCAGCGGAGACATGAGTAGTGGAAGAGGAAGCAATGATTTCTTTAAAATAATGATAATAATAATAATATTAGGAATAATAATATTAATAATAACATATAATTGTAATAATAATAAAGATAATAAATAATAATAGTGTAATAATAATAATAATAATAATAATAATAATAATAATTAATAGATATAAATTATGAAAAGCTGAAAATACAAGTCTCCAGGTATCGATCAAATTCCAGCAGAATTAATACAAGAGGGATGGGCAACTGTCATCTAGGGAAATTTATAAATTTGTACTAGCAATTTGAGAAAAGGATTTTATACCAGAACAATGGAAGGAGTTAATAGTAATCTTTAAGGGGAAAAAGACTAACTGTTGTAACTATCGAGGATTATCACTTTTATTGACGTCGTACAATATTTTTACCAGTACTTTTCGAGAAGATTAAACATGTAGATGAAATCAATTACACCACCCTGAAGACGTTGTTTAGCGGACATTTTGAACAATTAAAATGAAGAGTGTACGTATATCAACAACGTACAGCATTTCTCAGAAGATACCATTTTTGTTGCTTTGTGAGTAAATAAAAGTTAGAAAAAAAGTTTAAGTAAAAGTTGTTTCTTTTTTTTTAAAAGTAGTTTCCAATGGTACCTTCAATGACCCATGCTCTCATTTGAAATTTCGAAGTTGACCACGGGTATCCCTACTTCCGGTTTACGGGAAATGGTACTACCACCAATCGATTCTTTACATAGGTTTTGGTTATCAAATTTTTTATGAACAACCAGTATCATATAGTTTTCGAGAAAAAGACTGATACGAGTGGTCTGAAACACCCAGTATATATTGATTGAGGGCGTCCAGTGCGTAAAACTGGGAATCCCGAATTCGATCCTCGTGCCGGAGAAAATTTTTCGCCGTTAATAACAAATGCTAACAATCACAGATTTTTCTGTAGGACCAAAAATTAAGGGATATATATATATATATATATATATATATATATATATATATATCAATATTAAACAATACGTGACTATCCATAATCTCATAGAGTAGAGCTATATCATAACCTAAACAATGATAGAAAAGTTTTAATTAAAGATGGTGAAATAAACATGAACCATATTAAAAGGCACACTTCTTTATTGAAAGAAATTTATTTATTTATTTATTTATTTATTTATTCTGGTGTAGTTAAGGATATGATTCCACAACACCAGGAATTAATTTTGAAATAAACAGAAAAAATACACTAATACAAAGTAAAGCTACACAAGAATTAAAGAGAGAAAAAACACTATAAACAAAGTAAAGCCACACAAAAATATACACAGGTTGGAATCACAAAACATTAAATGAGTGATTAAGTATCATAATTAATTGTATCTAACTAATTAACTAACATGAACAAGAAACTTGCAATTTTAATCAGATTAAAACAGAAAAAGAAAAAAACATAAATCAATAGGCCTACTTTTAGGAATACCTAAAAACAAATGCTAGGGAGGTGATGAAAAACAAATGATAGGGAGGAGATAAAATTGTAGGACAAGCCTTGATTGGTTGAAACACGTCGTTCTCTACCGTTTTATTGGTCAAAAGTAGCATGACATAATAAAAGTGTAAAGTCATTAAAAAATAATTCCTCAAAACGTAGGACGTTTTGTAGAGAGAACTTTATTTCCAGTCGATGGTTATGACGAAAATATGGCTGCTATAATTGTATTATTTGAAGCCAAAAACAGTAATGGAAAGCAAGAAACGAAAACGAACGGTTCGAAAAGTTTCTCTGTTGCAGAACCTTAGAAATGGAAGAGAGATTTTTCCCCAAGATTTCTATTGGAAAAGGATTTTTAGATGCCTTATGATTCCCCTGAATAACGGAAAGAATCAGAAAGGAATAGAGTGACGCTAACCAGATGTGACAGTAGAGGGAGCAATGCGTTTGAATTTTCATGTCTTCCGTTCGGTCAGAGGTTCAGAGGCTGGTGGCTGCAGCGCTATCAAAACTTCAAGCTGTAGAAGTGCCCTCTTACAACTTCTCAAAGAAAACTTTCTCTTTGCTGCTACGTTACTTGCTGGAGATACAGTCTGATTGTGAGTGACTTAATGTACGAGATGGAAAAAAGACGGATACAAATGTTGCTAAGAATGAAACCCAGTCAAAACCGACCTGACACAGAAACCAATCAATACGGCACAGTCTGTGACTTATCTGCAATGTTATTATTATCATTCTTGCTTATCCATAATGCGGAGAAACATGAATGAATGAATAGGCGAGAGGGTAAGAGAATACGCAAACCTGTGAATCAACACTTACTTACTGTCTTTTAAGGAACCCGGAGGTTCATTGCCGCCCTCACATAAGGCCGCCATTGGTCCCTATCCTGAGCAAGATTAATCTATTCTCTATCATCATTTCCCACCTCCCTCAAATCGATTTTAATATTATCTTCCCATCTACGTCTCGGCCTCCCTAAACGTCTTTTTCCCTCCGGCCTCCCAACTAACACTCTATATGCATTTCTGGATTCGCCCATACGTGCTACATGCCCTGCCCATCTCAAACGTCTGGATTTAATGTTCCTACTTATGTCAGGTGAGGAATGCAATGCGTGCAGTTCTGTGTTATGTAACTTTCTCCATTCTCCTGTAACTTCATCTCTTTTAGTCCCAAATATTTTCCTAAGCACCTTATTCCCAAACACCTTTAACCTATGTTCCTCTCTCAAAGTGAGAGAGTCCAAGTTTCACAACTATAAAAACAACCGGTAATATAACTGTTTTATAAATTCTAACTTTCAGATCTTTTGACAGCAGACTAGATGATAAAAGCTTCTCAAGCGAATAATAACAGTCATTTCTCATATTTATTCTACGTTTAATTTCCTCCCGAGTGTCATTTATATTTGTTACTGTTGCTCCAAGATATTTGAACTTCTCCACCTCTTCAAAAGCTAAATTTCTAATTTTTATAGTTCCATTTCGTAGAATATTCTCGTCACGAGACATAATCATATACTTAGACTTTTCGGGATTTACTTCCAAACCTATGTCTTTACTTGCTTCAGTAAAATTCCCGTGTTTTCCGTAATCGTTTGTGGATTTTCTCCTAACATATTCACGTCATCCGCATAGACAAGAAGCTGATGTAACCCGTTCAATTCCAAACCCTCTGTGTTATCCTGAACTTTCCTAATAGCATATTCTAGAGCGAAGTTAAGAAGTAAAGGTGATAGTGCATCTCCTTGCTGTGAATCAACACTGAGACAAGCAAACGAATACCACGTTAAAAAGTGGACGAACGCACCAACGGGCGGGCGAATGTACCAATGAGTGTACGAATGCTCCAACGAACGAAGGAATACACGAACAAGTGGAAACGAGCGGAGAAATAAACTAATGAGAAAAAGGACTTTAAATAACCATGTGAATTGAGAAATTAAAGAAAGGTCAATTAGTCGAAATAAATGGCATAGCAAATTATGTAAAATGCTCATGGTTTCTGCGCTCGTTCTAGCTACATACATGGGCACAATTTTCGGTTACGTGAGGCACTCGATTTGAAATAGTTTGTTTACTAGGAGAGGAGACTGCAGAATAGGATGGGAAATATAAACTGCTGTGACCTGCGTCACCTTATCGTAATCGCTAAGGCTGTCAGTGGCTCGAAAATTTTCATTCAATTTGGCAAATTAATTCAGCAGCTTTAATCATAAACCTCTTTACTATTTCTTCATCATTGAATTGATTTAAATCACAGACAAGAAATTGCGTAACTAGCCAATAATATTCCATCACGTTGTCTACGTTTATTTTCTTGAATATTCTGGCATTATCAAGATTACTTAATAGATTTGCACGTTCTCGACCTAAAATAATTTCAGAAAATCATATTTCGTTTTCTACGCGCATTTGATGTTTTTTTTATAAATTTATTTTGGAAATAATACGTACAAACATTTAATTCCTCGTACCTTTTAATGCAGCGTGTTTAAGGTATAATGTCGCATTTAGTATACTATGCAAATGTTAAGATCATAGATTTTCTTCGGAAAAGTTCGAAAAATAACATTTAATTTGTCTTATCTTCTAATTCAGCATGTTCTTTATGACATAAGGTCCACACTTGTGGAGTAACGGTCAGCGCGTCTGGCAGCGAAACCAGGTGGCCCGGGTTCGAATCCCGGTCGGGGCAAGTTACCTGGTTGAGGTTTTTTCCGGGGTTTTCCCTCAACCCAATACGAGCAAATGCTGCGTAACTTTCGGTGCTGGACCCCGGACTCATTTCACCGTCATTATCACCTTCATCTCATTCAGACGCTAAATAACCTTAGATGTTGATATAGCGTCGTAAAATAACCCAATAAAAAAAATTATGACATAAGGAGTAATGTCGTTGTATATTAAATTTATTAATGCCTAATAGGATTTTCGAGCTTGACATACATCGTATGTTCTCCCATTCTAAACAGCAAAAAAACTCTTCCTCCCATTTCTCATGAAATAATCGTTTTGTAACACGTATACACTGCTTTGATAATGCCATTATGCCACCACTGATATTGCTTATGAAACTGATATATCTATACTCTAACCACGATGTAAATACCAGATCACTTATCTGTGGCACGCTAAATATACCTCTTCATAGAACATCTTGTTATTCCTCATCTTTTACAATATCCACCTCGCGTCAATGGAATTCCTTGTCACAAAGTATTAGGGGCTGCAAGACAACAAACACCTTTAAGAACAGCTTAAAAGATAACCTTATTAGCATTTCACTCCAATCATACTGATTTAAAATATTACTGACTACACTGTTGCTTTTTTTCTTTAGACATCATCCTGATTGTGCTGCATTTTCAAAATTGTCTCATAATAATCTCTTTCTATTATCTAATATAATTTGAAATATATTAACATTCTATGTATTTTAGTTTAATTCTGCTACACAGTTTATTTCAGTGTTTAATTAATAGTTCATAGTATTTTGTTGTTTAATTCGTAAATAACTCTTGTATACATGTGACTCTCATCTAAATCAAATTGTTGAATTCTTTGTAAGTTCATGCACATGTATATACACTTTTTGCTGGTTGTGTGGAAAGAAGGCCTTACGGCCTTAACTCTGCCAGCTAAAATAAAATTATTATTATTATTATTATTATTATTATTATTATTATTATTATTATTATTATTATATAGAACCTGCCCACGCCTAGGAGCTACGTGAGGGAGGAACAGGGACTGTGAAGATGATGTCACTCAGAGCGATAAGCTCTGTGAAGGTCAGTGAGGCACAAATTCTCAAGTGAGGCACGATGCCCATCTCTGATGTAACATTTACTGGCCTGAACTCAAAATTCCTAGTTTGTTCCATTTACGTGACTTGAAGATTGTTTCACCTCTAGCATAGGCTACCTATATGTAGGCAGCTCCATGCTGGAGTATCGTGATGTCAGACGAAATGCCTAGGTCTCGCGTTACGGAATGAACACTGGTTCAAGTCTTGAAAGGGAAGATACCTGCTAATATATGAACAGGTGCGCCTCCAGTATCGTGAATTTGAGGAGTTACACTGAGTAACGAAATCCAATTTCGCCACCCAGCTATAAAGGTTCGGGGGTGACTCATTATTCTAACCACATGTTTTCTTCGTACTGTCTGCAACTCTGATGAAACATGTGGACGTGAGGCCAGTAGTAGGCTGCTGGCAAGTCTTGTGACGCAACTTATTTGGTTTCTTCTAAGTGAGAAGTATAATTTCTATTGGTACTCTGAGATTCTGGCTGATATGTACAGATACGAAACTAAAATTTGGAGGGAGCCTTGATGGGAATCCACCTGTATGTAGGCAACAATTTCGCACAACTGTCTCCAAGTAACATATGGGCTATTCCATATGAAATCGATCAGTAAAAAACCTCGCATTTTTTTGTACTCTAATTTTTTCCCTACTTATACAAGGTGCTGAA
The DNA here is from genome assembly GCA_025594305.2 of Periplaneta americana. Classification (NCBI taxonomy): domain Eukaryota; kingdom Metazoa; phylum Arthropoda; class Insecta; order Blattodea; family Blattidae; genus Periplaneta; species Periplaneta americana. The sequence goes on along the minus strand of JAJSOF020000003.1, from coordinate 194,634,793 downwards.
GGGAGTGCATTTTCAAAAATATACTATCGAAAGTCAAACGGTTTTCGTATTATTGAGCGACAAATTGAGCGTATTTTATAAAAACAAGCGTCTTTCAGCGCTCAGAACTCTGGAACCATTTACGGCAGAACATTGAACAAGAGCTTATTTTGAAGCTGACATTTGGTAGGTTATGTTAAGAAGTAATCCTTATTTTTATTGTACACAGAGAGACAGATAATCTAATTTTACTTGTTTTTAGGCTTTTTGGCCATTTGTAAAAATGTAAAAGAATATTGAGAAAAAAAACTTGCATTATTAAGAGGGATTCGGCATTGTTTGCTTAGTGGTACGGCAATAGATTATTTTCACACGCCTAGACTTGAACGGAACAGTACCGCACGCACTGGCCAAGAGCTGAAGATAAGCAAGCGTTGGGCGTCATTTTACTCCTGTGTTTATGAAAACCTGTGATAAAGCTAGCACAGCCATGCGCTGCTAGACGACACATCACGTGTTTGTCTCCTGGCCTTGCTTGTCCGTCTCACAGTCAGCCGGTTAGTTCACGCGCGTACTATTTATTTTCTTTATTTGTTATTTTCAATACTTTCTTATCAACATACTATCAGTGAAAAATATGTGTTTATTTGTACTTTCAAAGCGGAATCTAACTATATATTTTTAAAATATTTGTTCCTAGCCAAAGGCGTTTTAATGAGGAAAAATCTAAATTTCTCCATTTCCATAAAAAGTAAGAAAATCTGTTTATAAGTCAATATAAACTTTAATTTCTCAGCATCAAAATGAACCATGATTTTGATCATTGGGTGAAAGGGTTTCGGAGCCACAATAGTAATTTAAAGTTGCTAATTTTATGAAAATACGATAAATTTAACTATTTTTAATTTAAACACTATGAAGTTCTGATGCCTCAAACTTTGCACAAAGATTGTATCACAGTTGTCTACGGACAGAAAAAGTTTCATTGTATTTAAGAATTGCAAGGTCAATTTTCTCTATATTTCGGTCGATTTGAGATGGAATAGCTCATATATACTGCACATGCACAGTGTGTTGTAAGTGAAACATACAATAAGGGAGCTCCAAATTTTATTTTCGTATCTATATATAGATCTCATTTATCATAATAGAAGTTGGCTGTGACAGCGTTTTGCCATCACTGCTCCGGAAAATCGCTGTGATAGATAACAGCGATTTTGTCACAGTGTTATTTTTGTGTTCGGATGATTCTTGACGACTATGGGGCTCCCTTCCCTGTCTGTACATTTCCAAGTCGTCTGCAACTCAATATCACTGCCATCTACTTATCTTTGAACAAACCACGAGGAATATCCGTGTTTCTCATTGCAGCCGACAGATGTTTACCGCACTTCTGCAGATTGCATTGATAAACCGGTTCCATGTCTTATATCAACAATAGTGATTAGCAGGGCACTTGTACTGAAAAGAAACACTTTCTGAGCGATGTGTGGGAGCGTACATTCGTCCAAGAATGTTTACGAATGATAAAGTAAATCGTTCGTGAAAGAATAACCTATATTGATGGTGTTTTGTAAAAAGGGTGCTTATCAACAAAACCAGAAAACCTAAAAACCTGTTTAACCCTTAAATTCACAAATTATCCTATAGGATACAACAGATTAATAGGCTATATGCTATGGCATCAATCGTTGAGTATGTTTAATATTCAAAGTTTCACGGACATCTGCCCTCAATCAAAAATTCCAAGATAGCTGTATTGTCTTTTAGGCTCAACTTTTTTCATGACACACCTCTTTGGCAGTTGCTCATGCATCTGAAACCATGGGATCAAGAATGCAAACTCTAACATTATATTTATAAAATAAATTGTGTTAAATATTACAAAGAACACTGTGAATTAAAAAATTGCCTCTAGATCAAAACTATAGAGACGACAGATATCCGTCTCTGACATTAAGCTACTCAATTGTATTTTAATAGAACAACAGAAAAAAATTGGTACGAATATTAAATTTAACCAAAATTTCACAGTACAACATATAAAATATGGACATTGCGATAATTGTTTTCTTTACAGTCCGACACGATTTAATAAACTAGTGTGAGAAATGAAGTTTTGCCAATTTAAGGGTTAAAAATCTTAAAAAAAAAAAAAAAATTGAACCAGTGAGTGGAAAAAGGGAATAACTACATTTTTTTTTGCTAAATTGAACTGAGATAGCCATTTTGTTCCTCAATGATAGACCTATTGGATGAGCTGAAAAAGGGAATATTACTACCATTCTTACCCAGGTAAAATCTCATGTCTGTTCTGTGTTGAGTGGAAGAAGGAAATAACTTCTGTAGTAGTTCCCTTTTTCCACTCAAGATTATACCAATGGCTGACTCAGCTGTTCGGTTACAGCTAATATTGAAAAAGTTTTATAATAAACTAATAATATATATATATGAAAGAAAATTGAGAATGTGGATAGAACATTTTGTAGCATTTCCGGGGTGACTTTAGCACAGGCTTCAATGATACAGTTCTTTAAATGTTTCTATTCCGGGCAATTGGTCCACCTTCAATCCAGGAACTGTTCAAGTTCTTTATGTAACCCTTCATCCTACCAAAAGTAACCCCAAAAAAAAATCAAGAGATGTTAAATCTGGAGACCTGGCCGGGCATTCTATTGGTCCACGTCGACCAATCCAATGTCCAGGAAACTGTTCGTTCAGTTTGCTGCAACATATCTGTTGCTTAACCTACGAGAATGAAGAATGATATCAATTCTTTCCTCTTTCGATAATGCCATCACGAAAATCAAGAAATTTGTTACAGGAAAGCTTCAAATAATCACAACAATGCATTGAAACTGTCACAGATTAAGCAAGCAGTAAAGCAGGAAAAGTTAATTACGAGAATTGCATAAAAATACCTTTTCCAAAGCCTCCTTAGGACTGTACCATGTTACAAAATACGAGGATCTGTAGATGCAGTAACTAATGTTTGTGTCATTATTACAGTTATCTTTAAATAACTTGAAAACGATTAAAGATATCTGAAAACGGATTGCATCATTGTTTTTCTCAGCAAATTTCACATGATCTTGAGTACCTACATGACTCCCTTTCCTTTTAAAATTTCAAAGCTGCATTCAAAATGGCGGCTTTTGAGATAGCTGAGAGCTAGAATCGAATGTGTCACTGGTAGAGCATTTGGTATTACAAATACTGGTAACATTTATAGCAATGGAAAATCAAGCATATGGAAGATATTTGTATTGTTGTAGACTTTTGATTCACCCTGTATATTTTTTTCCATAAAATTGTAATTTGGAAGTCGTTATTAACCTATTTAATCATTCATATACATTCTTAAAGAAGAAGAAAACTGGAGGAGAGATTAGGAAGCTTCTAAAGTAAATGTATGATTATTGAGTGGAAAAAGGAAATAACTTTTAAAATTTTAAAAACTTGTTTACAAATATTAACAAGACATAGAGCAAAGTTTAGTAATAATATATCTACTACAAACAATAGTGAACATTTTTACTTTTGACAACATTTAAATCAAACTTAACAAAAAAGCTGTAGAAAGTTTTTTTTGTTTCCTGAAAAGTTGGGCTCAAAGTAGTTATTCCCTTTTTCCACTCACTGATTCAATTGTTACCTACTTTCTTTATCTCAATATCTATAGGATTTTTTGGCCTCAATTTTTCATACATAAAGAAAATGATTTATAACGATTTATTAATGTAAAACTACAAAATTGTTGATAACACCCTTTTTACAAAACATCATTGAGAGTGCATAGCTTCAGCAAATACTTAGTATAATAAAACCGGACAGCTAGCAGTTTTACGTGCGAACGACGATGGTGCTGCTACCTACCTGCTGGGATGGAGATACTCGCGAAACAAGCTGTAATCAACTGCAATGTGTATTGTTGCTGGGCTAGTTAATTTGTTAATAGTTTTATGAATTAGTACTAGTGTTAAAATGTCAGGATGTAAATGTGCTGTTTATAATAATTGTGACAATTGCAGCATTACAAATTGTTCCAAATCGCACTTTCGATTTCCGATAGTTCATAAAACGTAAGTCAACAACATTCTTTAGTAGGCCTAATTCCTTCGTCTTTGTGTTGATAGAAAAATACAAATAATTTTTTTTTATTTAGACCTAATAAATAAATAGAAGTTAAAATGTATTGGATTTTAAGGTTTTATCAAATTAAGTTTTATTGTTGTCCACATGCCTTTACTAATTATTACAAGCATCAGATTACTATCAATTTTATCTTTGCAGTTGTCAGCAATGCGTATATAAAACATTACTGTAAATTCATTCCTAATATCAGATTGATTTTGTCTCGGTAAATCAAAGAAAAAATATGTAACAATTAATTACGGACAGTAATATGAAGTATGCAATATTTCTCATAATATGCAGCTTTGATATAGGATAATAATTTTACATTAAATATTATTCAACATTTCTTAAGTGTTTCATATATAATTCCACATTAGTAACTCACGTTTTAAACAATAGTCCGAATCTCGCTATGTTAATATTTGTATATGTGGACGTAATTCCCTCCGCTCCGCTAGATGTCAGGTCCTCGATATTTCGCACTCACGCCAATGCTGCTAGTATACAGCTGTCCGGTATTATTATAGCAAGGTATTTGGCTTCAGTATCAAAAGTTGCCGACATTAACCTTTTGGCTTTTGAGTGGGACGAAAATTAATTGCATCCCAATGAGTTGCATCGCTGTGAGACATTTGGGAGATGGTGCAGCTGTAATTTCAGTCTGAGCCAGTGACAAACCAAACAGCTACAAAATCACAGATATTTAAATCATACCCTATCACTAGACGATATGTGTGAGAGGAAGAACAATTTTTTGTATACATCAGAGGTCTGATTAGTGTAATACAATGGCGGGCATTCCAGCGGCATTGCCGGAGTGATGTCAGACCTCAACGAAGCATCGAACTTACCCCCTACCTTCCCCTTCCCCCACTCCATGAAAATACTGCACGTGTACGTGGCGGATTATACTGGATTCCTGTACTTCGGAGCTTCATTAGTGATACAATGTCTTTCGCAGAATCATATGAATCGAGAGGATATCACACTTACAAGAAAGGAGGTTCTTTCATTTCTCAAGTTTAGGATGTTACAAATATTCAGAACGCGAACTTAAATATGTACATTCTTAAAATTGATCACCTGTTATAAGAGTTGAAAGAACACAGATTCAGTGATTTTCAAAAGATGGAGAAAGATTTCAATATTTTTGCCACTCCTTTTCATGTTTAAATTGAAGATGTTATCCCAGAATTGCAGTTATAGGTACTGGATTTGCTTCTTGAAAGCAGAATGTGAAGGTCTACTGGGGGGCTACAATTTTTTAAAAGATGTCCAGTACTATAGTCGCGACGCTGTTATTCCCGGCGTGACTCCTCCCTTTTGCTTACGTCTTAGGAAGTGAAGGCTCTATAAAGTCTAGATAGGTAGTATCGTTCGCCATTTTTGTTCTTTTGTTGCCGAGCTACCATACGAGGAATCTATTTGCCACACCGTTAAGCATTATCATGTCGTAGCTCCTATGATAATAAATCAAACGCACTGTAATTGAGCAAATAATTGAACGGCAAATAACGTCTTCGTGTGCTTTCTGCGAACGCCAACGAAAGAGCCAAAATGGCGGATGATTATATTAAGTATTTATCGAACCTTAAGAAATGAAGAACGTCTTCATCAGCGAATCACAAGACGCACACGTTTAAATGTAGCCGACCTGCAACGCGATTGGCTGCCGGAAATTAGAGCGACGGGACTATACATAACCACTGCTTAGACAGTTTGCTTAAAAAATAATGAGTACAGTCATTTCCCATAACTATGGTCCTGCAACATAACTATTGTCCACGATACAACTATTGAAATTTTGTACTCCATAACGTAGTACCTCGTTTATATATATTTTTACTGTACTATAGTTTGAATTCAAGTCACTGCAGCTATCTACGAACGGTCTATGTTACTTCTACAATGATCTTTGAATGATTGTATCGTGGACCATAGTTGTGTTCCAGGACCATAGTTATGGGAAATGACGTTATGTATTAATCAACCTACCAGTGCGAACAGCTGTTTTCTAAAATGAAATTTATAAAGTCCAGCCACAGATCCCGCTTAAGCGATGCTCATCTCCTTGCGCAACTAAAAATTGATGCACAGATATAAATCCCAATTTCGAAGAAATTGCTTTGAAAAATTATTAATTAATTATCACGTGAATGGACTATTCTAATTACATATGGTAGGTAGGAGTGTAGTGGCGCAACTGTCTGTAAAACCGTCACTGCACTGTAGAGTGCAACCCCTACCACAGTATGTAGTTGCCATTTAAATCCTGTTTTGTGGGTTGCGTTCATTTTGTCCAACACTGGTGTAATATGCAACTAGAGTCTGTGTGACGTATCTTGTCTCACTGTGAAAAGAGAGAGAAAGGAGATATGTCTTACTTCGTCTGTATTGTTATGGCAATGGGGGAATGGAGCGATGCCGTCCGTCCATCCAGTGGCGGAAGGGACCAGTTGATACATTCTGTAGCGCAAAATAAAATTACAAAATATCTTCGTACTGTGTAGTTCCGTCACTGAGCTTGTCTTTCAAGAAATTGAGTTCCGGCAGCCTGTACAATAACAAGGTTTTGAAAGGAATCCTGAAAATTTACAACCCTCCTATAATCTCCACCCTCATTTGAAGGGACTTGGTTTATTGCTACTGAGACAAGATAAACCTTACCAGGTATAGTCGGCGATGTCTGCAATGGAGGGAGAGAGGAACTGGTCACCCTACCCCACTATCTCCTAGCTTAGTTACTTCACGAGAGATGCCTTATTGGTGTCACATGAGGTTCAAACAGTTGACTAAACAACTGTAACACGACGTAAGTAGATTTATTTATGTTTTTTAGTAGGTTATTTTACGACGATTTATCAACAACTTAGGTTATTTAGCGTCTGAATGAGATGAAGGTGATAATGCCGGTGAAATGAGTCCGGGGTCCAACACCGAAAGTTACCCAGCATTTGCTCATATTGGGTTGAGGGAAAACCCCGGAAAAAACCTCAACTAGGTAACTTGTCCCGACCGGGAATCGAAACCGGGCCACCTCGCCGCAAGTAGAGAAAGAAGACTATATTCATGTATTATGAGATTGGCATCATGTTGACCCCAAGTCGAATGTGTTGCGGATTGTCCCCTGGCGGAGACGCGACGCACTATACGCTAATCACATTACTGTTGCGACGAATTCATCCCAGCTGCAGCTAAGAACAAAGCGGTCTCCTCTGAAGATCGCATTAGCTGCTGTTAACAATTCAGACCACACTGTTGCTCTATGCATCGCCGTCCTCATGCATTATTTACCCTGCCTGCTGACCGACAAGCAGGGGTGTACAGTGGCAATATGATTCATGGATTCAAGCTCTTGTACTGGACAAGAGAGGAAATGTCTCTGTGACTTGCAACAGGACACATGTACTGCTGGAGTCTGTTGTACCGTACCAGAAGAAACTGATGACCTGACTCTTGGAAGTCATTTCATAGCGATTCACAAGCGCAACATCAGGCGCTATACTATACAGGGTGATTCAGGACGTCCGCAACAAACTCTGGGAATCGACAGATCTCGCAATGAGGATCATTTTTCGTAAAAAAAAACTTGTTCTCCGATGTCTCGTGTAGGAGCTACGTGACATCGAAAAAAAAAATACAGATTTTAGTGGCATTTAAAATTAATTAAGAAATGAATTATTCATTTACCCTTCACGATGTGAGGGGTGATTCAACATAAAGTCCCAACGCACTTCAACCTGGTTGTACGAGCACATATGAACAACATCTACGAGGAGCAATGGATAGGGAGAGTCGGACCTGTTGCGTGGCCAGCGTGATCACCCGACTTCACGCCCTTAATCATTTTTCCTTCTTTTGGGCCATGTGAAGTAATACATGACTCAAATTGACACCAGAGAGGTGTTACATTCCTGGGAAGCATTTCGTAGTGCACGACGCCTTCTTTATCTCACCAGACTTATAACAACATCTTCTGTGGATGAACAGTAAACTTTTGTACGGGATGTTGTGTGTTGAAAACAACAGAGCCATTTTCTTGTAGTGCTTTCTCAGATGGCATTCTCACCGTACATGCCACAAATGTTACGAGCAGCTTCCGCTGCCTTTGTTCTTTTATTAAACTCAAATAGAAAAAAATGCATGATATCGGAAGTGTTCTTTTTTCTGTTTCGACTTGACACACTATTTTCTTCAGCCCAAAAATAGCATAAACTTTCTTCAAATCCGCAAAATTCAAGGCTTATTAAAAGCACAAGATACCGAATAACAAATGACAAACGGTAAATAATCTCCTAGCAACGCAGTGTTGTGATAACAGAAACGTTACGAACTTATACATTAACCTAATGAGTATTAAATATGAACGAAAGACTTCTAATAGAAGAAAAATCGTACCGAAAACAACTATCAGTTGAGTCTTTCATGTCTCCTTGACTTACACCTCGTATTAATACTGAAGGCCAGCGGTGATCAAAGCGGGTGTTGTGATTACATCGTGTAATCAAAGACATTCAAACGGGTACGGGGAGTTTCCTATACATTGCTGTGTGTTTTATTCATGTACTGAAGGCAGGCAGTAGCGGTATCATGTCGCTCTACAAACTCTGTCTCTACAAGCAGTAAGAGGTGGTTTCGTAAATAATGAGAACTTTTTTTGTTCTCTCGGAAAAATGTAATAGACCTATGTTTACTTTGCTCAACGGTTCAATTAGGAGTATATAGAAACATTAATTGCCACGCTGAATAATTTATTATTATTATTATTATTATTATTATTATTATTATTATTATTATTATTATTATTACTGACTACTAAGTATATGTTTCTATAATTCTTCTGTACGTGCATGAATATTGATATTTTTAGGTCTTCTCCTAGAAGGATAAAATGATTAGGTTTTATCTAAATTTTAATCTTCTTAATCTTTAGATGAGGGTATCTATTTACTAGTTATTTATTTAATAATAGTGTAGAAAAACTGATTCAATATTATGTGCCAACGAACTGTTAAACCCCAGGAATTGACATGTCTTAAATCATAGCCAGGAAGAGAAATATGAGACAAATAAATGTAAGGAAGTCAGCTACCTAAAGATGTTTGAAATATCTCGTGCTCTAAAGTCTTTTAATAGACCAGAATTTCTCAAAAGAGTAATGATTAAAATAGCTTAAATAACTTGTCCGTAAGAAGTTTTTTTTAATTTTGATAAACCACGAAGCCACCGGCGTGGCTTAGTCGGTTAAGGTGCTTGTTTGCCGGTCGAGCGCGGGTTCGATCCCCGCTTGGGCTGATTACCTGGTTGGGTTTCTCCGAGGTTTTCCCCAACCGTAAGGTGAATGTCAGGTAATCTACGGCGAATCCTGGACCTCATCTCGCCAATACCACCTCGCTATCACCAATCTCATCGATGATAAATAACCTCGTAGTTGATACAGCGTCGTTAAATAACAAACTAAAAAAAACTACGAATTCTCGACCGAGTATCGAGAGAAGAATTTAGAAAATTCCTGATTATATTCAAGAGGAAGGTTAAAAAAAAAAAAAAAAAAAAAAAAGAAGCAAGGAAAATCTGATATTATTCACTGGCTCTTGACATTACTGATATAGCAAAGCTTGAGATTTTTATCCGCGGGATTGATCAAGATGTTAGTACAGGAACCACCACTGGTTGTAGTTTTCATGCCAAGCACCTTTCCTCCGTCTCCTTACTTCATAGGCTGTCTGTCGCATGTAATCACTGCAGCTCGAGTTTTGGTCACCGCTGCTGTAGGCCTACGGTCAGCACCACTCTCCGACAGTCTTTTATCTTAGGAATACTGAGGTTCTCAAACTTGTAGGATAATGAATGCATCTTTCGGAGCATTCTAGTAGTTACATCGAGATGAATCCAGCCTTTACCTAGGTTTGAACCAGAGTTCTCTATTAACTTTGATATCTCCGCTCTTTGCGATAGTATTTTACTTAATGAAGATACTGTACTATTCTATAGCAATAATGAACTATTGTGGAAGATGTGGCAGAGAAATGCTGTAGGGGGTAACTACCCCTCACGCCGCAGAGTACAGGCATCAACCCTCCTGACGTGTTTGCTTCGCTTACGTCACCTATGGGCGCCACTTAATTACGCCCCTGCCAACTCGATCAACAGCTTAACACGTGTGTGCAGCCAAATACAATTCCATACTGCTTCATGTTATCCAACAGAACCTTCCGATACAAAGTCACTCTCTCCCAAGCCGCTTTGATCTTTTGGGATCAAGTTTGTGAGGTCTTTAATCAGTTGTATTACTACCAGGATAGTGGTTTCATAACGCTCATTATTCATTCCTATATACTTTAACAGAACAATTTGGTTGGTATTATTTTAAAAGTTTATGAAGAAACTCAATAATACAGAAATCAGTTGGAAGGTTATTTTATTTTATACAGAATAAATCGTAAGTTATGTCACTTTAAGGGGATTATTCTTTGAGGTAATTCAAACAAAAACGTTTAATACAACTTTGTTCGTTTTTGCTTCTTTTTCGGGAGAAACATTGTTTTATATGAAACATTTCATTTCGTGTTCTGGAAAGTAAAATTTCTGCAAATTTGGAGGACAAAACTAAAATTATTTCAATAATTTATCATAATAGACTAAACTGCTCTCTTAAATTGGCTGAGCATATTTGGAATTAAATACGATCTTTCTTCAAATATTACTTTTGTGGAATGGTTATTTTGATATAATCAATTTTCTTTCGTTATGTTAATCTTTCTTTCGATCCAAATTGTATTACTTAACATTAAGTTGTAACTGTTTAACTCTGAGAATTACATGTAACTAAATACATTAAATCCAGACGTTTGAGATGGGCAGGGTACGTAGCATGTATGGGTGAATCATGGTTTCTTCCGAGCTTTTCCCCAGCCGTGAGACTGAAGCCGGATGGTCTATGGCGAGTCCTCGGCATCACTTCATTTCACCCTTTGATTTGATTACCTGGTTGGGTTTTTCCGAGGTTTTCCCCAACCAAAAGGCAAATGCCGGGTAATCTTTTGGCGAATCCTCAGACCTCACCTCATCATTGTAGAAAATTACTAAATTGTAAAACTGTAAAAATTATAAAATATTGTAAAAATTTGTAAAAATTGTAATTGTAATATTGTAAAATTTTGACTTGTTCTACATCTTAAAGCTTCATTGCTCATGTAAGATCTATGGAATATAATGAATGAATGAATGAATGAATGCATATACAGTGTTACTTGGGAGACCGGAGGGAATAAGACCTTTGGGGAGGCCGAGATGTAGATGGGAGGATAATATTAAAATTGATTTGAGGGCGGTGGGATATGATGGTAGGGACTGGATTAATCTTGCTCAGGATAGGGACTAAGGCGGGCTTATGTGAGGGCGGCAATGAAACTTCGGGTTCCTTAAAAGCCATAAGTAACTATGTATATATTTGTATACTGGTTTAGTGGAAGATGTTATGGCCATAACTCTAGTAAAAATAAATGAACTAATTGAATAAATAATTTAAATTGTAGAAAAAATCATCGTAGTATCAATCTTTTATGAGTAGATTGCATTTGTATAGAATCATGAACAGGACCTCTACTACAGCACAAACAAGATGCGTTTTCATGATGGTACCTGTGCCACTCGCTAAATATGACGTCACGCCAATATAGTATATGAACAATTAAACTTATCTCCATATGCCCTAGGTCAGAATACGGTCCCTACTTATTAGGTAAGTAGTCAATTGTATTTGCTACTGTTGCTACAAGATATTTTAATTTTTCCACCTCTTCAAAGGATAAATCTCCAATTTTTATATTTCCATTTCGTACAATATTCTGGTCACGAGACATAATAATATACTTTGTCTTTTCGGGATTTACTTCCAAACCTATCTCTTTACTTGCTTCAAGCAAAATTCTCGTGTTTTCCCTAATAGTTTGTGGATTTTCTCCTAACATATTCACGTCATCCGCATAGACAAACAGCTGATTTAACCCGTTCAATTGGAAAGCATTTATATTGTATTCACTAACTCAGCGGTGGCGAAAATGCCATCGTGCGCCGAGCCACTGTGTAACCTGCAACATGCATAGCACCTATGGAGGGAGGCGGACAACCGAAGGGGAAGTAAAGCAACTGTATGACTTATTAACGGTTTTTCATTTTCCTTACGTCAAGTACTTAAATAAAATTGTATACAGTACAAGGCTACAAACTAATATTTAGTACGTGTAACGAAGAAAGAAATGAATAAGAAAACATAGGACACATTATCACAACCTAAAATTAACTGTCTTCAGAATGTCTCTGCTACAGAGTTTCAAAATCAGGAATTATGTCACTTACTGCCAATCGTAGTTGATCACGAAGGTATTTGTCTGTCAGTCGTGATCTAAATTTGGTTTTTACTATTTTCATTGTTGAAAATAATTTTTCACAAACGTAAGTTGTAGCGAACATGGCTTCAACAGAGCAAGCGAAAGAACGAAGCTTCGGATATTTATTTTTGCCAGAGATTTGAAAAGTTCAACATTTGTCAAGTTCTTACATCTAGCTTTCATTGTAACATTACATTGTAAATCTGTGAGTTTAAATTGAAGATCTAACCGCATTATTCGTACATCTGCTGAAAAAGGATAGACGTACAGAGATGATGATGATGATGATGATGATGACGATAATAATAATAATAATAATAATAATAATAATAATAATAATAATAACACTTAACCTTTAAATGTTTCATCAGTAACATGTAGTATAATGCCGTTTTATGTTATACAACCGTTTTCCTAGTAATACTTGTGAACAAATCATACATTTAATATTTTCATCATACTGTCAGTAAAAAAATGCATCCTCCCATCCTACTTGAAACTTTCGTTTTTATAGAGGTACATGGTTTAGAGATGCATTGCGACGATACGCCACTCGCAGGTCAGAGACAAATACAAATGGAGCGGAGTTTGACTCCAGTGAGCGAGAGGGTGGGGGTTGTAGGTAGGAAGCAAGGGAAATGCACTGCGAGCCACAATGTGCTCGTGAGTCGCATTTTCGCCACGGCTGCACCAACTCAAACCCTCGCCGGCCTGAATGATGTAACAGCCTTCTTTGAACTACTTCTGTAACACCGTGGCACGAAGGACACTTTCTGACACTCGTAGTAAATTAACACAAAAAGGCTTGTGGCGAACTTCATCAGCAGGAGTGTGCACATGTTCCACTGTTGTGCTAGGCAACCCCCACAACTGTCGCTCTCTTCGACGTGTGCTGCAGGCAGGTTTGAGAAACGCGCGCCACTATTAACTATAGGAGTGGAAACGAGTGGCGTGGAGTGTCAAGAACCAGAGCTCTCTTCTCTAGTCTCTGCTGCTCTCTTCCTGCGCCGTAACTCAAGTGGCTACAAACCCTGAGCAGTCAGGTTCGATTTCTGGCGCGGAACAGAAAATTTATCTCCAGTAGCTGGTGGTTTAGAGTTGCTCCTTGTCTTTTGTAAGTTCTGTGTTATCTCTCAGGCAATGATCATACGGGCTATTCCACATGAAATCGATCAGTAAAAAAACCTCGCATTTTTATACTCTAATTTTTTCCCTACTTATACAAAGTGCTGAGGACAGTGTATTTTCAAAAATATACTATCGAAAGTCAAACGGTTTTTGTATTATTGAGCGACAAATTTAGCGTATTTTATAAAAACAAGCCCCTTTCAGCGCTCAGAACTCTGGAACCATTTACTGCAGAACATTGAACGAGAGCTTATTTTGAAGCTGACATTTTGTAGAATATGTTAAGAAGTAATCCTTATTTTTATTGTACACAGAGAGACAGATACTCTGATTTTACTTACTTTCAGGCCATTTGTAAAAATGTAAAAAAATATTGAGAAAAAACCTTGCATTATTAAGAGGGATTCGGCATTGTTTGCTTAGTGGCTCGGCAATAAGTTTCGAGAGTATTAAATAAATTATTTTCACGCGCCTAGACTTGAACGTTGCAGTACCCCACGCACTGGCCGAGAGCTGAAGATAAGCGAGCGTTAGGCGTCATTGTACTCCAGTGTTTATGAAAACTTGTGATAAAGCTAGACGACACATCACGTGTTTGTCTCCTGGCCTTGCTTGTCTCGGCTAAGCTCCCGTCTCACAGTCAGCTGGTTAGTTCACGCGCGTACTATTTATTTTCTTTATTTGATATGTTCAATACTTTCTTATCAACATACCATCAGTAAAAAATATGTTTATTTGTACTTTCAAAGCGGAATCTAACTATATATTTTTAAAATATTTTTTTCAATATGTCAATATAAACTTTAATTTCTCAGCATCAAAATAAACCATGATTTTGATCATTGGGTGAAAGGGTTTCGGAGCCACAACAGTTTAAAGTTGCTAATTTTATGAAAATATGATAAATTTAAATATTTATAATTTAAAAACTATGAAGTTCTAATGCCTCAAGCTTTGCACAAAGCATTGTATCACAGTTCTCTGCGTACAAAAAGAGTTTTATTGTATTTAGAAATTCTAAGGTCAATTTTCTCTATATTTCGGTCGGTTTGAGATGGAATAGCTCATACGTCCTGCTGATTAATTGCACTGAACAACAAATTTTAACTTTTTGTCTTCCTCCGAAATAAACATAGATGAATATTACTAATGTGTACCCTAAATCTGAATTTAAAATCCAAATTGTCCCATCACGTACCATTTTCCGGGGAAAATGAATTGCATTTTTTATGACAAAACTTATTTTTTTTTTATTTTTCACTGCTACTGGTAAAATTACAACACACTAGCGATTCAAAATTTCTCATAATACTTGAAAAATGCGTACTGGATACAAAAATGATGTTACATAGTTTAAAACATAATAATAATAATAATAATAATAATAATAATAATAATAATAATAATAATAATAATAATATGCGTTACAAGAGCGGTATGTTGCAGTTTTCATGTTCGTGGAAAAGTTTGAAAAAGCGAAACGTAGTTGAGCTTTTTTAATTTCCGAGAATTGAAAGAAAACATACCGCTCGTGTATCGTGCATTATTTTGTGCGAAGATCGTTTATTACATACCCGAAAGAGAAATTTCTAATTAGTTGCAATGAAATCTCTATCTTGGTTTCTGTTCAATGACGGCAAATTCACAAAACAAAAATATCTATCTTCAACATTGTTGCTTTAAAATGTTTTCTGTGTTTACTATACTCCAGCAGGCCGTGATATACGTCTGTCTTTTTTCCCCCAGTCTATGATGAGTCTGGAATCTTGTTGATTTTGTCACGGCTTCCTTAATGTTACTTGCATCACGAATGCAGTAACTTTAGTGGAGTTGTAGAGTTTACTTAATTTTTGCAAATATTTAAAAACAATAATTAACAGTGCAATTTAGGTGAAATTGCAGTGGTAAGTTTCCAATTTATAATTATTACTATATTTAACGTCTCTAAAAATAATATGTTAAAAGCCTAAAGCAGTAAAATCAATATGTCACTTAAGCGGTAAGAAGAGGGAAATTGTTACGTGTGTTAGGTTGGGAATACTGAATGTGGTGTTTTAGACTTTCCGCGGATTGGTTTTGTGCGGAAACCAAGCAAATACGCACGATCTCGCACAAAAATATTTTATGCGTATGAGAAAAATCTCGGAATTTGAATGTTAGGTAACCTATGGCGAATCTTCGGCCTCATCTCGTCAATTGCCAACTCGCTATCACAAATTCCATCGACGCTAAATAACCTAGTAGTTGATAGAGCGTCGCAAAATAACCAATTAAAAAATTAATGTCCCAGTAGTGGTTTGTAGTGGCTTGCAGTGGTTTGTGGAATCTTGTGGAATGATAATTTATCGAATGTATTATTCTGTCGTACACACATGAACGAACAGATATTGCACTTGATTTGTGTGAAATGTTTGGGGATTTTCAAAGACTTTCCAACAAACACCTACAATCAAACCAACAGCTGTTGCTTAGGAAAGAAATGTATCTGCCTCGGGAAGTATTATAAATTCCCACGTCAGAAAGATCCATAATACGAACCAACGGAAGTGAAGAAATCAATCAGCGGAGAGTTCTCCCAAGAAATCTGTGCGAATACGTTCTACAAAACTGCTATTAGCAAAATCAAGCTTACGCAGATATTTTCAGAGAGATCTTAAACCAAATCTTCATCGTCTGCGACTTGTGAAGAAATTGTCTGACCCAGATATTGAAAGGAGAAGGCAAGCTCAAGAAAAATGCTCAATTTCCTTGCAAAAGTAGGGATTTTTAAATAAAAAATCTCGTTAATGGCCTACTTCGATAAATTGCACATTCGTCTGTAAGCAATACCTGTTTGAAGAAGGAAGGTTGACGTAAATTCTCACAAGCTATAAGAATCATCCATGCTATATCTTTTAACAAAAAATAGGTTTAATTTTAATATTTGAGGAGAAAAATTCGCTCCGGCGCCGAGGATCGAACCCAGGTCGTTGGTTCTACGTAGCAAGCGCTCTGACCACTGAGCTACGCCGAATTCAATCCACGGTACCGGATCGAACTCTCCTCCTACAGTGTTATTTCCCTTTTGTGGCCTGCCTCCAAGTTGGACATATACGTTGACGTTTATATTTCAAATCAACTGCCATTATACAAATTATACAAGTAGCGCACTCAGCTGAGTGATTGATGGCCGTGATTCCGCAGAAAAGTGCACAGCAATCTGTACAGAATCATGCACTGCTAGCTAGAGCGAATTTTTGTCCTCAAATATTAATTGTCACCATAACAGATATTATTCTGTTGGACCAAAATACTAACATCTTTAGTAAATGTTTAATTTTGTTGACCAGTGATTATTAATTTCCGGAATTTAGGCAAAGCAAGACTGAAAAACTCGTATTTTGGTTCAGGAAAAAAAGCTGCCGCTGAACGATTGTTCAGAAAATATTTGATTTTAACAGTCAGAAAGAGAATAGTGACTGAAAATAACGCAAAAAAATAAGTCTAGTACGTGATCTCTCCTAATAAGGGACAGATTATTTTATAGAACGAGCTTTCCAAGATCGCCTAATCACTTTAAGGCACAGCCTTACTCTTCTTGTAACTTAACGGTTTGCATATGACACAAATGTTACTCACTAACTTACTATTGACGTGAATATGTTAGAAGAAAACCTACAAACTACTGTATTAGGGAAAACACGAGAATTTTACTTGAAGCAAGTGAAGAGAGAGGTTTGAAAGTAGGGGAGGGTCGGGTAGTATCGGACATCGGGTAATATCGGACAGTGCGTTTCTTTCATCTACCGCCAGATGGTAGTACCTGAATGACATAATTCTGTTTCTCTATGAGACATCACAGAAACGTAACCATGTCATTCAGGTACTATCATCTGATTGAAGATGAAAAAAACTCACTGTCCGATATTACCCGATGTCCGATACTACCCAAATCTTCCCTAACTTCCGAAAAGACACAGTATATGATTATGTCTCGTGAACAGAATATTGTAGGAAATGGAAATATAAAAATTGAAAATTTATTCATTGGAGAGGTTGAAAAATTCAAATATCTTGGAGCAACAGTAACAAATATAGATGATACTCAAGAGGAAATTAAACGTAGAATAAATATGGGAAATGTCTGTTATTATTCGGTTGAGAAGCTTTTGTCATCCAGTCTGCTCTGAAAAAGCTGAAAGTTAGAATTTATAAATCAGTTATATTACCGGTTGTTCTGTGTGATTGTGAAACTTGGACTCTCACTTTGACAGAGGAACAGAGATTAAGGGTGTTCGTGAGTAAGGTGCTTAGGAACATATTTGGGGCTAAGAGGGATGAAGTTACAGGAGAATGGAGAAAGTTACACAACACAGAACTGCACGCACTGTATTCTTCATCTGACAAGATTAGGAACATTAAGTCCAGACGTTTGAGATGGGCAGGGCATATGACACGTATGGGCGAATTCAGAAATACATATAGAGTGTTAGATGGGAGGCCGGAGGAAAAAAACCTTTGGGGAGGCCGAGACGTAGATAGAAGGATAATATTAAAATGGATTTTAGGGAGGTGGGATATGATGGTAGAGACTATATTAATATTGCACAGGATAGGAACCGATGGCGGGCTTATGTGAGAGCGACAATGAACCTGCGGGTTCCTTAAAAGCCAGTAAGTAAGTAATTGTGACATACGCTTTCTACAAAATACTTTTGAGCGCTGCTGTACACTGAATAAAAGTGTGATCAGAGGAACATGGAAGGAAGAAAGAGAGAGACTATGAAATACACTTACTTACTTACTGGCTTTTAAGGAACCCGGAGGTTCATTGCCGCCCTCACATAAGCCCGCCATCGGTTCCTATCCTGAGCAAGATTAATCCATTCTCTATAATCATATCCCACCTCCCTCAAATCCATTTTAATATTATCTTCCCATCTACGTCTTGGCCTCCCCAAGGGTCTTTTTCCCTCCGGCCTCCCAACTAATACTCTATATGCATTTCTGGATTCGCCCATATGTGCTACATGCCCTGCCCTCTCAAACGTCTGGATTTAATGCTCCTATTTATGTCAGGTGAAGAATATAATGCGTGTAGTTCTGTGTTGTGTAACTTTCTTCATTCTCCTGTAACTTCATCCCTCCTAGCCCCAAATATTTTCCTAAGCACCTTATTCTCAAACACCCTTAACCTCTGTTCTTCTCTCAAATTGAGAGTCCAAGTTTCACAACCATACAGAACAACCGGTAATATAACTGTTTTATAAATTCTAACTTTCAGATTTTTCGACAGCAGACTGGATGATAAAAGTTTCTCAACCGAATAATAAGAGGCATTTCCCATATTTATTCTGTGTTTAATTTCCTCCCGAGTGTCATTTATATTTGTTACTGTTGCTCCTAGATATTTGAACTTCTCCACCTCTTCAAAAGATAAATTTCCAGTTTCTATATTTCCAATTCGTACAATATTCTCGTTACGAGACATAATCATTTACTTTGTCTTTTCGGGATTTACTTCCAAACTTATCTCTTTACTTGCATCAAATAAAATTCCCGTGTTTTCCCTAATCGTTTGTGGATTTTCTCCTAACATATTCACGTCATCCGCATAGACGAACAGCTGATGTAACCCGTTGAAATGCACTAACAAGAGAAATAACTGAATGTAAAAATTATGTAAACTGTGTACCTACATTACTACAAACATTACATTAATTACCGGTACTCAAGGTATTAACATTGCTGCTGCATATTAAACTGTACACAACTTGTTACTCGCAGTGTCAGCGATGTTTCCCAGCAAACACAGCGCGTATTTTCCTGGAAAACCAGGAGCAGGATGAGCACTATTTTAATAGCTCAAATAAAGCTCGGGGAAGGATTGCAAACGACGTCCATGTTTGTTTTTGTTTTCCTATCTGGAATAATATTTGTATTTACGAAATTAAAATATACGAAATGTTAAGCTTGTGGACAGATTCGGCGAGCTTACGTCAGAACATTTTGCTATATGAAACATGGGCTAATACTGAATAAAAATGTTATAATCTCTTCACATTTCTTCTTGTGTCTGCTAATTTACTCGAAATATGTACGCCCGACCGTTCTGTACAAGGCTTAATATTGACATGTGTAGTAAGCAAATTCCAAATACGTGGAATGTATTTGATTGCATCTGATTCGACTATGGAGTTCTCAGAAAGGCGAACAGTGATGGATTTTGTCACTGGAATTATAACAAAGTTATGAACTTTCCCTGTTTTCTTTCACTTTTCAAGTATATGGAAGATAGACTGAACTTAAAACGCATCAGTGCTACCAACAGTTCCGACAAATATTAATTCAAATACGTTTTAGTTCTTAAGTTAATTTGAGGAGCTGGGATGGTGAAATTTGAAATAATTTTTTTAATTGATGTACAATTTTAATTTTTTGTGTGTAAAGATATCACTGTTACAATAACAAATTCGAGATTAGTTAAAAATAAATTGGACCCCAAATTTAGAAAAGAAAAGCAGAAATAGCACAAAATTAGAAAGAGTCACTTCTGTAAATGTTTTAGGCGTGGTAATCTCTCATGACCTATCATTTTTAACATACATAAAAACAATTGCGAATAGAGCCTTGAAACTGGTAGGTTTCATCTACAGAAACTCAAAAGATTTCAGGAATGTTGAAATGTCTTAAAAATATATAATAGTTTAATACGAAGTAAATTAGAGTACGCATCTATAGTTTGGAAACCTCACTATCAATCGCACTCGGTCATTCTAGAGAGAGTACAGAATAAAATCCTAAAACTGCTATATATGGAAAAGCATTCATGTTACAACATATTCCAATCTTATGAATCCATGCTGGTTGAATTTAATGTACCATCTCTCAGTAGTCGCAGGATAAGAGCACAACAAATGTATTTGTTCAAAACCATAAATGGCTTAATAGACAACCCTGATCTTCTACAGCTAATTAGTTTCAATATTGGTAAATCAAATTTGAGAAAGCGATCTCTCTTTTATTTACAGACATCAAAAACACAATCTCATAAAATGTCTCCACTTTTATTAATGCTTCGAACTTACAATCATCTATCAAATAAACAGGATTTAGATTTCTCGTTATCGTACAATATGCACAAGAAAAAGTTATATACAGCAATGGTTTCATGATATGTTGGATTCTAGTTGCATGCTGGTTGTAGGTAGTTGTAGTCAGGTATCATGCTGGTTGGAACACACGTGTTATGTAGCAGTGAATTTATTAAATAAATAAATTAAGCCTATTAGTCCTACTATATAATACTCTATACTGAATTCTTAACATAGTGTTATATTTAATCTGTAATTTGCCAATTATAGCTACATTTTTGGCTATGATATCTATACTTAACTCTTTTTAATTTATTTTTTATTTGGTATTTTTCACTTATATCTATATCTGTGCCTTTTATTTAGGTAGTATCTATTTGTTTTTTTTCATTTTTAATTTTTAATTTGCAATTACACTTGTATCTTGCATTTGTCTCTGTTTTTATCTCTTTTTTCATGTTATATGCAATTCTGTGTGTTTTTTAAACAAATCTGTATTGCCTATTGCAATTGGGGCTTTGTCCTGTTATATAAATAAATAAATAAATAAACAAACAAATAAATAAACAAATAAATAAATAAATAAATAAATAAATAAATAAATAAATAAATAAATAAATAAATAAATAAATAAATAAATAAATAAATAAATAAATAAATAAATAAATAAATAAATAAATAAATAAATAAATAAATAAATAAATAAATAAATAAATAAATAAATACCAGGATACAGTAATTCACTCACGTGTATATCGTTGGCTTACTTTTAAAACTTCGTAACTGCAGTTGAGGAAATTGTACAGCCTTAGGCAAAAAAAATGACCGCTCTCCCGTAGCGTGGAATTTGTCTTAGTCTACTTCGGGCAGCGTTTGGTTCACACGACTAGGAAAGAATGTTTATTTTGCATCTAATTTACTCAATAATAATAATAATAATAATAATAATAATAATAATAATAATAATAATAAGCCTTTGAAGCTTTTATCATCCAATTTGTTGTCAAAAAATCTGAAAGTTAGAATTTATAAAACAGTTATATTACCGGTTATTCTTTATGGTTGTGAAACTTGGACTCTCAATTTGAGAGAGGAAAATAGGTTAAGGGTGTTTGAGACTAAGGTACTTAGGAAAATATTTGGGATGAAATTACAGGAGAATGAAGAAAGTTACACAACACAGAACTGCACGCATTGTATTCTTCACCTGACATAATTAGGAACATTAAATCCAGACGTTTGATATGGGCAGGGCATGTAGCACGTATGGGCGAATCCAGAAATGCATATGGAGTGTTAGTTGGGAGGCCGGAGAGAAAAAGACCTTTGGGTAGGCCGAGACGTAGGTGGGAGGATAATATTAAAATGTATTTGAGGGAGGTGGGATATGATGACAGAGATTGGATTAATCTTGCTCAGGATAGGGACCAATGGTGGGCTTATGTGAGGGCGGCAATGAACCTCCGGGTTCCCTAAAAGCCAGTCAGTAGTAAGTAATTATTATTATTAATTATTATTATTATTATTATTATTATCATCATAATTATTATTATTTAAATCCCGAAAAGACAAAGTATATGAAATGGAAATATAAAAATTGGAAATTTATCTTTTGAAGAGGTGGAGAAAGTTCAAATATCTGAGAGCAACAGTAACAAATATAAATGATACTCGGGAGGAAATTAAACACAAAATAAATATGGGAAATGCGTGTTATTATTCGGTTGAAAAACTTTTATCATCCAGTCTGCTGTCCAAAAATCTGAAAGTTAGAAGTTATAAAACAGTTATATTACCGGTTGTTGTTTATGGTTGTGAAACTTGGACTCTCAATTTGAGAGAGGAACATAGGTTAAGGGTGTTTGAGAATAAGGTACTTGGGAAAATATTTGGGGCTAAGAGGGATGAAGTTACAGGAGAATGGAGAAAGTTACACAACACAGAACTGCACGCATTGTATTCTTCACCTGACATAATTAGGAACATTAAATCAAGACGTTTGAGATGGGCAGGGCATGTAGCATGTATGGGCGAATCCAGAAATGCATATAGAGTGTTTGGGAGGCCGGAGGGAAAGAGACCTTTAGGGAGGCCGAGACATAGATGGGAGGACAATATTAAACTGGATTTGAGGGAGGTGGGATATGAATATAGAGACTGGATTAATCTTGCTCAGGATAGGGACCAATGGCGGGCTTATGTGAGAGCGACAATGAAGCTCCGGGTTCCTTAAAAGCCAGTAAGTAAGTAATTATATAATAATAACAATAATAATAAATATATGAGAATAATATAATAATAATTACGTAAGAATAATAATAATATAATAGTACTGTAATACTTTTATTTATTCTATTTATTTATTTAATGTGCTGTACAACAGCCAGTGGCCAATTACAGTTCAGCACAAATATAACAAAAACATAATACAAAAATAAGTATTACACATAAACACAATTACAATTAATTACAATAATGACGATGAATGGATAACTAAGAATACTGTGAGACAATGATAATTTTGAGTATAATGCCTAAAAGAATACATAAATGATAAATCGTTGCCAAGAGCAAACTAAGTCTATACATTGAAGGGATCGAATTCGCAGCAGTGCATGTTGGCATTTTTAATGCATCTGGAGACTGTGAAAGAAATGTCGAATTTCTAATATAGAAAAGTTTGTGGGCTCTCATAACTTTTGTTGGAATGCGTAAGGTAATATTGTTTAAGAAAGAGTCACAGGATATATCACCTTTGAGGACTTTACAAAAGAACGGATAATCTAGCTCATGGCGTCTAGCATATAGATTTTGACAATTAAAATATTCACATTTTCTCTCATAACTGTACCCGGAACTAAGGGGCAGAAATCTGAATGAACATGAAGATATAAATTTTCTTTGTATATTTTCTAATTTAGCCGAGATAATAATAATAATAATAATAATAATAATAATAATAATAATAATAATATTAATAATAATAATAATATTCTTCTCCTTCTTCACCAATTGGCTAATACTGTTACTAAATTGCTTGTCTAGAATCCTAAAGAGAACTGAAACCGAACAAAAAATACAATCTGGGTATCATTCTACGTAGTTTCAGTACTGATACCAGTGGATTTTTTTTTTTTCTGCGAACAGAAACGAACGTCATACTGATTCTGACAAGCTCCAGTTTTCGAAGCTTGCGGATCCTGTCAGCAGCTGTCACTACTGCAGCACGAGTTGCACCTGACAGGTACACGGAAACCTGGTGAATTACTTCTGTCACAATGCATCGACGGGTTTAAAATTGATTACGATCATAAAATGACAAGTCAGAAACAAAATATTTAGTTGTGATGAAAATTACCGCGTATTGTACTCAACACAACAACGTCAATGAGGTAGTCAATGGAGTAGTTGTAAAAATTGCTTATTATAATTTTCAAACTTGAATTTCGTAAACAGCTGTAAAATATGAATAGTGAAAATAATAATAATAATGATAATAATATAAATAATAATAATAATAATAATAATAATCTATATATATAATTTGAACTGGTAATGGAAATTACGGGAAAACGGCTGAACAGATTTTAATAAATGGCTCCTCACTTTGAAGCTTCGAACCCAAAGTTCTTCGGAAAAGTAGTAGTTTTCAGTGAAATGTCAATTTTCCTACATGATTTTCCTATTTTCCAAAATCCATCTGTTGTCAGTTTTGAGAACTAATTTTATTCAATCACGGCCGACTTGATTGAATTTGAGAACAAAACACACACTACAATAAACACTAGGCTATTACACGAAGGCCATGACCTGCAGGATTGCCGACATACTTAGAGCTCAATTCAATTTGTTATTAAAAACTGATTCTGCAGTGTATAATACAGCTGTGTATTGGATATTCAAATCTACGAAACTTGAGGTGGTTTGATGACATTATCATTAGAAATTAAATATTATTATAGTTAATATCATGATTCATCTATTTTTCATTAATTGTACATAATATTGATGCTATATTGATGACATGAAAGTGAAACGTTTGGAGGTTATGTAAGTAAATGTAGAGAATATTTTAGTTTAGATCTTCATTTCTATAATTTACTGAGTGGCTGCTATATATATAACTACAAAACTAAAGATAATAATATGGTTATTAAAAATCAAATATTTTTATACTTATTAACCCAGTCGGGTTGGGTCTTTTTCATATACTTAATGGCGGTATAGTGTAGATATTGATGTGTCATTGTCTTCAGTATTGGCTCGAGAAGGCGAAAAAATTACAGTTCCTAAGGAAAATATATAAAAAGGTATTACTTACTAATAAAATAAGAGGCCTAGAAAATTGTGTAGTCTCCAGATCATTTCAGCAAGATCTCTTAGTAGGATAAAATGATTTTACGCTCTACATTTCAAGTTCTACATGCAGCAGCTATACGAAAATGCTATTGTTCGAAATCTTAGCGAAACCTGACATTTTTTTAACTTCTGCCTACAATCCACAATGACCTGAAATAGCTACTACTATCGTCCTGACACTGATACTTGCGTTTTCGCGTTGAAACTCAAAAACTGAAGTTGGATAGGTTCAAGAGAAAGTATATGGCCTAAAAAAATCCATTCAGAGGGAGTATGTTTCATTATTATGGAAGCAAATAACTATTAAAAAGACAAGTATTCTTCATTGAAAATAAATCTGAAAAATGTTTATTTGAACGTCTAACGAAGTTAGTTTGCAGCAGCATTTGCTGCACAAGCCACTAGTAATAATAATAATAATAATAATAATAATAATAATAATAATAATAATAATAATAATAATAATAATAATATGTACCAAAGTACATAATATGGTAACGCAGAATTTTTGCACGGAAATATCATATATATTTCGGTACATCGCAATACTATGTAAAGTAGTTTCACTTCAAAAAGAATCGAATTGTTGGAAGAATATCCGCAGGGAGTTATGAAAGAAATTAAATTTGAGGTCTTTTAGCTCTTGCTGACAATACGACAAGAAAATAATACCTTTTATACAAATTAGCTAGTTGTAAGTTTACTAAACTTCTACTAGAAATTAGTACTGTTTCACTTCCTCAGGGGTAATGGCGTTCAGCAAGTAGAATCGACATCACTACTGCTATTCAGTGTCGTTTTACTCGTGAGCTGGGACAGCCTTAGTACCTGCCACTGTAAGGAACAGTACAGAGCGTCTAATGCGATAGTTTTGCTTTAGGTTTAAAATATTTATGTTAATTTTAGTGTTTTAATAATCTCACGTAAATGCAGGAAAACTTTCAACTATGTTGTACAGTAGTGGCAAAAAAAAAAAAACCGGACCGACCCTTGTAGCTGATTTCAGAGCCTTATTCAGTCCAGAGCACGGTAGACTGGTAACTAAGACTTTTGTGGTTCGAATCCTGCCTGGGAAGGAAATGTTTTTTGTTCCTTATTGAAATTTATTCCCAACACTTTTCGATTGCAGCGATATTTTACTACTTAATTAACTTATTATTCCCAGAACATGAATTTTACCAGCAATCGAAAAGTATTGGGAATAAATTTGAATAAGGAAGAAAAAAAAGTTTCCTTCCCAGGCAGGATTCGGACCACGAAAGTCTTAGTTACCAGTCTATCGTGCTCTGAGTGAACAAGGCTCTGAAATCAGCTACAAGGGTCGGTCCGGTTTTTTTTTGCCTCTACTGTACAATGTCGTCGCCGTTAGTTTTCTCTATTACAACTTGTTACATTTTAAAACCCACTTTAAAATTAATTTCGTTACGTTATCCCTCTTTATTTGCGATTCATTAAACCTCTTCATACAAGAAATAATTTCGAAATTATGTCTTAATTTCTGCTCTCCCTTGTATTAAAACTTAACAAAAATTCATATTGGTAAGACGATTTACACAGCTTCAAGTTCGAAAATCTCTAAAACGTATTCAATATTACACCGCTAAGAGAACGGCTCTTCAAGTTTCTGCGAAGTTAGAAAGAAAAAGTTTCAGAACTTGACCTGCCTATTCCCTAATAGAATTTTATTATGTTACCTTGGCAACCCCCCAGCGCTGCCGTGTCTCTATTAGAAGCACGTGTTCGAGTTACCTCTCCAGAGTACACAAATGAAGTCTTTGGAGAGCTGTTGTGTTTCTATTACAGTTAATTTTAAAATTTAAGCAAAATGAAGTTTAATTTATATCGAGTGGTTGAAAGGATATTTGTGACATGTTGCACTGTGAAAGATGACATTATTTGAAATAAGAAATATACATAAACACATCAATTATTTGCATAGTTTCTGAAATAATTACGGTTGAAATATTCTAACATACGGCTTTAATTATTGTCACAAGAATCTTCCGTTACCCGTCCATACGTCATCTAGTGATAATTATCGTAACAGCTGTTCTGTAACATGTGCGTCACTGTGGATGGAGAACACTTTGAACCAGAGCCGGGCATGAGAGCGGCTCCATATAGCCGGCCAGAGCTGCTCTCGCTCCGCAAGGCACTTCAATTCCAAGCCAGAGCAGAACGCTTATGCAGTGGCGGACTCGCATTACAGCTACCTTCCCTGCATTAATATGACAAGAGCCACGGTTGTTCTAGTCATTCAGGCTGTCAGTACATAATAGTTTATAAGGATATTACATCAATCCATTGTACATTACAGAATTTATAACACTCATTAATTTAATGGAATAAACTTCACTCTATGCACACACACAAATCATTAGGCTTATTTACATAACCCATACGCACATACTGCAATCTCCTCACCACGGTTCTACGAGACAGGCGTATGGCTTCCACTTCCCCTACTTGCTGTGGACAGAGTTCATCTGCCAATATAATTAAACATCGCTTGATGAATTCACCTTCGTTGAATGTTTTCAATTCCTTTGCAATTTTGTGGAAAATTTTGTAGCTAATTCTCATAATCGATTCACTAAGTGCATTATTGTCATCCTGTTAATTCATAATATCTATACTAATAATAACTCTGTAGCCGAAATTTTTCTGGTAATTTTCGATTTTCCAAAAATAATTGTTCCTAACATATATAATTAATCACCCTGAAACCGAAAATCGCTTTTTTGAAATTTTTGTTTGTATGTCTGTCTGTCTGTCTGCCTGTCTATCTGTATGTTTGTTACCTTTTCACGCGATAATGGCTGAACGGATTTCGATGAAAATTGGAATATAAATTAAGTTCGTTGTAACTTAGATTTTAGGCTATAAGGCATTCAAAATAAATTATTTAAAAGGTGGGTTATAAGGGGGCCTGAATTAAATAAATCGAAATATCTCGCTTATTATTGATTTTTCTGAAACATGTTACATAACAAAAGTTTCTTTAAAAATAATTTGCGATAAGTTTTATTCCATGAAAAATTTCGATAGGACTGATATGTAATGAGATAAATGAGTTTTAAAATTAAAATAACTGCCATCTAAGGCCGTGTAATGAATTAAAAAACAAATGACTTCGTCTATAAGGGGCCTTGAACAGCAACAATCGAAAGCTATGAAAGATAGCCTACAGAGAATGTTTCTGTGTTTGTATGAAGTAATATCGGAAGCTAAATTAACCGATTTGTATAATTAATTATAATTTCACCATTGGAAAGTGTAGTTTCTCTAGATGGACATAATGCTTTAATGTTATTACAGTAACTTCTGAGTGAATCGAGGACAGGTAAGATTAAAATAGCTTCTTATGCACAGAAAACTTGATAGGCTATTCTGTACATTCGTTTCCTGTATATCCTAAAATAATTTTTATGACCAAATGAGTGGTCTCTGGATCAAAATGATCGCATTTTAATTATGCAAATACAATTTAAATAAGTAACATAATAAACGATTTATCCTTCTATCAAACACGATTGTTCCCCGGATCAAATGCCCTATTTTAATTATGTAATTACTTTATATTTATTTCTAACGGGCGCAGCGCACGGATACGGCTAGTAATATAATATAATATAATATAATATAATATAATATAATATAATATAATATAATATAATATAACATGACATATGATATATGATATGATATGATATATGATATGATGTATGATACGATATCATAAACTGTAACATACTATACTGTGATATAATATAATACTTGTACAATTTAAAATTATATATTACTAAATGTATAACAACTTATAATGCAATATAAATATCAAATAGATACTCTAATATAAAGCACCTGAGAAACATTTTCTTTAATTAAGTTGTTGTATTAATTTATGGCGTTCATTACCAACATATTTGTCATATTCAGTAGCATGTTGTAAATAATAATGCCGTTGGATATTGAACTTCTTAATCGGTTAGGTTATATTAAAAAAAATACTGCATTACTAATGTCATTTCGGAATATTCTGTGACACAATACTTATCATCATCATTATCATGTCCATCAGCATGTATGAGCGGAAGCTCCGTCTTCAAAGTTCGCCATCATATTGCAGAGTCACCACTGCACCGACACTGAATGACGTACAGGATGCATACGTCACCACGCTCGCAAGGACGGCTCTTTAAAGCACACAGCGCTCATTTCTCAGAATCACGTAAAGTGCCCAGCCCTGCTTTGAACAGATCTTGTGAAGGAAGACAAAACTCGGCAGCAATAAATGTTGACAATAGTATGTCAAAGTGTGAAACAAGCGTGCACAGTTTCAAATCTTGTTAGTGGCGAGCTATCTTGCACAAATTTCCGATGTGCTCAAAGAAAAGAAAAATACGGGAGTTGGGAGACTGTTAAAAATTAGGGACAATTACGGTAGATCTCGGGAAATACTGGCGAGTTGGCAATTCTATATGGGATGCAGCAGAACGTAGTACGTGCTTTGCGAACAGATGCCATCGATCTCAGGAGACAGCGGAATATAAACAGAGAGACTTTACACTTAGATGCTGTAGCTGAATCCATAAGATGGCACGTACTCACTGGAATGCGGTCCTAAGGACTCCAACAGTCATCCTATAATAAGGAGGTTGGTACAATAAGGCTAAGGCTACGGTGCACGCCTTTGGACCGTTCTCAGAAAAAAAATTGTTATGATGTTATTACAATATTAATCATTAGCAAACATGTGTACGAAATGGAAATATAAAAATTGGAGATTTATCCTTCGAAGAGGTGGAAAAATTCAAATATCTTGGAGCAACAGTAACAAATATAAATGACACTCGGGAGGAAATTAAACGCAGAATAAATATGGGAAATGCGTGTTATTATTCGGTTGAGAAGCTCTTATCATCCAGTCTGCTGTCGAAAAATCTGAAAGTTAGAATTTATAAAACAGTTATATTACCGGTTCTTCTGTATGGTTATGAAACTTGGACTCTCACTCTGAGAGAGGAACATAGGTTCAGGGTGTTTGAGAATAAGGTGCTAAGGAAAATATTTGGGGCTAAGCGGGATGAAGTTACAGGAGAATGGAGAAAGTTACACAACACAGAACTGCACGCATTGTATTCTTCACCTGACATAATTAGGAACATTAAATCCAGACGTTTGAGATGGGCAGGGCATGTAGCACGTATGGGCGAATCCAGAAATGCATATAGAGTGTTAGTTGGGAGACCGGAGGGAAAAAGACCTTTAGGGAGGCCGAGACGTAGATGGGAGGATAATATTAAAATGGATCTGAGGGAGGTGGGGTATGCTGATAGAGACTGGATTAATCTTGCACAGGATAGGGACCGCTGGCGGGCTTATGGGAGGGCGGCAATGAACCTTCGGGTTCCTTAAAAGCCATTTGTAAGTAAGTAAGTAAGCAAACATGTGTAAGACAAATAACATCATAAAATCACCGAGTTTGAAATTACGCTTCAAAATATTGTATCTCTGAAACGACGTCGTATTTAAAGAGTTATTTATGTTTCCTGTTTAAAATAACCATAATTTCATCATTTAGAACCTAAAAAACCTTTTGAATCACCCTGTATAAGCACATCTCAGAAACGAAGAAAAAATGAACTTCAAATAATCATACGATGACACGAGCGGATGTATGTTGGCAACACCGCGGAGAAGAGTCAGAATCATTCTTATCACGAACTTGCTATAACATATGCAGGTTGATTCAATGACTATGTTACAAACTCTTAGAGATGACAGAGGAGACACTTATAAACAACTTTCATATAGGAACCTATGTTCGGAAACATTTCGTTTGTTAGTTAGAAGCCTAGATATGTTAGACAGTGCAACTAGCTAGAATCGAACTCAAGGTCATCCTTTTGAAGTTTGGTTCCAGACGACCTGTTCCTGCAAACGTTGGTTGTTTCCCATAAACATAGCATAAAGCTAGTGGCCATCGTAAATGATATTTTAACTGATTAAACCTTGCAACTTTCCTTCATTGCCTTTTGCTCTTCCATAAATGAAATGTATATCAGCAAGTTGCGAGGAAAGTTTCAAGATTTAATCAGTCAAAATATCATTTACGATACCAACTAGCTTATACCATGTTTGTGAAAAATCACCAACGTTTGCAGGAACAGGTCGTCTACAACCAAACTTCAAAAGGATGGCCCTGAGTTCGATTCTAGCTAGTTACACTAACATATCTAGGTCTGTAACTACCAAACAAAACGTTTCCGAACATAGGTTCCTATATGAAAATTGTTTATAAGTGTCTCCTCTATCATCCCTAAAAGTTTGTAACATAATCACTGAATCACCCTGTATACCAGTCACCAGCATAGCTTAGTCGGTAGACGCGTTTGCCTGCTGATCTAGAACTGCGCTAGGGCTTGAATTCGATTCCTGCTAGGGCTGATTAGCTGGTTAAAATTTTTCAGAGGTTTTTTCTAACCGTAGAGCGAATGACAGGTAAACTATGGCCTCATCTCTCCTAATACCGCCTCGCTATCACCAATTCCATAGACGATAAATAAAATAGTTGATACGTCGTTAAGTAACAAAAAGGTATAAAACACATATGTCTGGCAACTAAGCACTTACATATTGGTGATCGTCAGCTCTTCCTCCATCAGTTTCAGACCCAAAATGTTTTCAGCCACACCTGTAACAAGGAGAAAGTCGAGATTCAGAGATGAATTTAATTAATCTCTTTCAAAACTATCTTCTTTTCTGGAAAAAAAGAGAGTATTTTAGAATATTTGGCATTATACATCCGGGGCATATCTATACTAATAATAAATCTGTAGCAAAAATTTTTCTGGTAATTTTCCATTTTCCAAAAATAATTGGTGTTAACACGTATAATTAATCATCCTGAAACCCAAAACAAATTTTTTTTTAATTTTTGTTTGTATGTCTGTCTGGATGTTTGTTACCTTTTCACGCAATAATGGCTGAACGGATTTCGATGAAAATTAGAATATAAATTAAGTTCGTTGTAACCTAGATTTTTAGGCTATATGAAATTCAAAATACGTTATTTAAAAGGGGGGTTATAAGAGGGCCTGAATTAAATAAATGGAAATATCTCGCATATTATTGATTTCTGTGAAATATGTTACATAACAAAAGTTTCTTTGAAAATTATTTCCGATAAGTTTTATTCTTTGCAAAATTTTGATAGAACTGATATTTAATGAGATAAATGAGTTTTAAAATTAAAATACAACGCCATCTAAGGCGGTGTAATGAAATGAAAACAAATGACTTCGTCTATAAGGGGCCTTGGACAACAACAATCTAAAGCTATTAAACATAGCCTACAGAGAATGTTTCTGTGTTTGTATGAAGTAATATCGGAAGTTAAATTAACCGATTTGTATAATTAATTATTATTTCACCATTGGAAAGTGTGGTTTCTCTAGATGGACATAATGCTATAATGTTATTACAGTAACTTTTGAGTGAATAGAGGACAGGTAGGATTAAAAGAGCTTCTTATGCACAGAAAACTTGATAGGCTATTCTGTACATTCGTTTCCTGTATTTCTTAAAATAATGTTTATGTGCATATTCATTTCATCAAACACGAATGTTCCCTGCATCAAACGTCCTATTTTAATTATGTAATTACTTTATATTTATTTCTAATAGGTGCAGCGGAGCGCACGGGTACGGCTAGTAATAAAATAAAAGGACTGTTGTACAATAATAATTGTAACCAGTCACGTTACCAGCTACCAGCCAAGCTTTGTCTTGTACGTACTCTTACACAAAATCCGATATGTACTAGAGGACAAGAGCGTTTAACATATGCTTAATATGGTCACCGTTCATAATAAGCAGGAATCAGCACGTTTTCTCATCAACAACCGTACACGTTCGAATAATCCTGGCGTGTCTAATTCGTCGGCAACCATTGACATTGCGTTGCGGGGGTTCTTTAACATTATCAATAGGGCTTAAATATAAAAAAATATCAAATTTCGCAAAAATTCAAAAGATTGAAGTCGGGGACCTGGGAGGCCATGGTGTTGGTAAGTTATGTGTAAAAGTTTGTGCGTAAAAACTCTCGAACGTTCAAATAGAAGTCAGTCGGTGTTCCGTAATGCATGTACCACAACAGCTAGCAAGAGGTAAATAATCCAAAATGTTACGTAGCTAATGTTGCAAAAAAACCATTAGTCTAAATCTGTCAGGTAATAAACAAAGTTGCAAAATGTACGACATTGGTGAACACAGTGAAATGGTTTCTGGATATTTCTTAGAACGTTTTGTCTTGTTTCATTGTCGTCTAGTCATCCCTGCAGTTTGTTCGTATACTTTTTGAAACATTTTGTATACCATTCCGACAGACAGCCTGGATGGCATTTGTGAATCCGATGTTGACAGGCGGACCATCCTTCTTCAGCCCTGAAAGAGCCAGGATCTATTCTCAGACCAGTAGCCTGATAAGCCCCAGGAATCCAGGGCCCGTGGCCCAAGCCCTTCCTGTAACACCATCGGTTACACCAGCCGTGGCCAGAACGTGACTCGCGAGACATTGTGGCTTTCAGTGATAGCTGTGCATTTCGCTTGCTTCTAACTTCCGCCAATCCCCACCCTCTCACTCACTGGAGTCAAACTCCGTTCCATTTGTATTTGTCTCTGACCTGCGAGTGGCATATGTCTCTCTCGAAACCATGTACCTACGAAAGTTCCAAGTAGGATGGGAGGACGCATTTTTTGCTGTCAATATGATGAGAGTATTAAATGTATGATTTGTTCACAAGTATTACGAGGAAAACGGCTGTATAACATAAACCGGCATTATACTAGAGCCCGGACGAGAGAGAAGTTATGGCATCGGCGCGAGGGACGCATTTTAGTTCGTTTGCTTGGACTCGCCCTCACACTCAACTGGAGGGGTGTTGGGTTAGTTGGTTACTAGCATTCCGAGTGTTCAGATCGTTCTGCTACTACCGCTATTGCTAATACTGAAAACATTGTCCTCCTGAGCGCCCTCATTATGGCATTGTCTAAGGTGTGAAATCATAGAGTAGTTCATAGTCAAGGATATGAAATAGCATACAATGTATGGAAATTCATGTCAGAAGAGGCTGCAAACGGAATACCAATTCCATTGAAAAGCGTGTGTACAAGAGTACTGGCTGCCACTGGTATTTCAAAGCGAACCTTGGCAAGAATCAGGAAAGAAGGGAAAAATATTGAGGCAGGAACAGCAGATCTTTCTCCAGTCCGGAAAAATCACAGCCGAAGAAGAAGACTGTTGCAGCTGTAGACAGTTTTGATGAGGAAGTTCTAAGAAGACTCATTTATAATTTCGACGCTACCCATAAGCAGAGGCCGACTCTGCAATCGCTTCTTCCAAGAATGGATATCAGTGTATGATTATGTGAAGAAAGTAGAGATTAATTACATTGAAATTGAGCACGTGATGGACAGTATTTTTAGAACATTTCCATAAACTTAGGGACATCTGATTCCAGCACAGATCAGTCGTCTGATTCGGACGGAGAATAAGAATGTAAAGATGGAATAGCGGGCGTAATTCCATTAGGTACCTTCGGACTCTTGAGTAGGAAAGTGGTGATACTAAGGTAAGACGAATGTTTTTAGAAAGAGATGAAACGGATATGCTTGCCGCTCTGAGCTTGAGAACCGTAACCCAAACAACCCCACTCCTGTACCCTGCTGGGCGGCAATTTAAAACTTCGCGCATGTTGGTGCCATAACATCTCGTCTCAGCTCTACATGTTACTGATGAAACATTAAAAGGCTAAGTGTTATTGTTGTCATCATCATCATCATCATCATCATCATCATCATCATCTCTGTACGTCGATCCTTTTTCAGCAGATGTACGAATAATGCGGTTAGATCTTCAATTTGAACTCTCAGATTTACTATGTGATGTCAAATGAAAGCTAGATATAAGGACTTGAAAATGTTGAACTTTTAAAATCTTTGCCAAAAAATAAATATCCGAAGCTTCGTTCTTTTGCTTGCTCTGTTGAAGCCATGTTCGCTACAACTTACGTTTGTGAAAAATTATTTCCAACAATGAAAATAGTAAAAACCAAATTTAGATCACGACTGACAGACAAATACCTTCGTGATCAACTACGACTGGCAGTAAGTGACATAATTCCTGATTTTGAAACTTTGTCGCAGAGACATCCTGAAGACAGTTAATTTTAGGTTGTGATATTGTTAATTTCTTTCTTCGTTACACGTACTAAACATTAGTTTGTAGCCTTGTACTGTATAAAATTATATTTAAGTGCTTGACGTAAGGAAAATGAAAATCCGTTAATAAGTCAGACAGTTGCTTCACTTCGCTTCGGGTGTCCGCCTCCCTCCATAGGTGCTATGCACGTTGCAGGTTACACAGTGGCTCGGCGCACGATCACATTTTCGCCACCGCTGGATTACACTAACGATTAGCATGCCTGACCGGGAAACGAGCGAGTTCGGGTTCAAACCCTGGTTGGGACAAGTTACGTGGTTGAGGCATTTTCCTGAGTTTTCCCTCAACCCATTAAGAGCAAATGCTGGGCAACTTTCGGTGCTGGACCCTGGACTCATCTCGCTGGCATTATCACCTTCATCTCACTGAGATGCTAGATAACAATTAACAAAGCGTTGTAAAGTAACCAATTACAACATAAAAGGTGGGGAGTGCTGGTGTAACAAAAGAGGGGAATGAAAAGTAAATTACCCTAAGAAAAACCATTTGCAACGTCTACATCAGTCATGTCAATTGGTGCCCATAGGAGCAAGCGCGCGCTATAATTGAACTCAGGACAGCCTGAGCCAAGTATAAGTGCATTATGAGATTGTAAATTTTAATTTTAATGCTCATTTTTCACAAGTTTGTTTTTTCATTCAAAATGAATATTTTCTCAACTTTTTTTTTATAGAAAAGTCAGATTTTCAGATATAGGCCTATTTATTTAGTAGCCTTACAGGTACTGAAAAATGTTTTCGTAAATATAATATACCGTAAATACGTATTACTGAAGATAGTGTATTAAAATGTTTGAAAATATTCGCATGGAAAATTAATGTTTGTATGGAAATGAATTAACAAAGCAACTACTGTTACATCATAAGCAAAAGATATGTGCCCATATGTTGTAAAAATGTCAGGTCTATAGCAACAGTAGATATCAAGAAAATAATTTAATAACCTAAGGATAGGAAGTTGCGCACCAATACAACTTAAAAGCATAATGCGATAAGAGTTTTGTTATGAAATATTAGTTACACTTAAAACATATACGGTACCTATGTAACTTTCCTTTGTACTATAATATTGTTTTGATTAGTTGAATGCTTACTTTTATAAGGCCAAAAATACCATCAATATCAATTCCAACTTACCATGTCATATTCAATCTCTCTCTCTCTTTTTTTTTTGGATATCACTTTCTTTATGAATGATGTGTTTCAATCGCTTAGTATAGTATAGTTTTAGGTACTATGGAATTTAAGTGAATATTCCTTCTTAACTCTTTATCATGTTATTAATGTTTAAAACACAAGTGCAATATTAAGAAATTGGTGTAAATACTTTTGTGCGAGATCGTGCGTATTTGCTTGTTTTCCGCACAGAACCAATACGCGGTAAGTGTGAAATACCACATTCGTTATTCCCAACGTAACACACATAACAATTTCCCTCTTCTTACCGCTTAAGCGCGACATTCATTTTACTGCTTTAGGCTTTTAACATATTATTTTAGAGACGTTTAACATAGTAATAATTATAAATTGGAAACTTACCACTTCAATTTCACCTAAATTGCAATGTTAATTATTGTTTTTAAATATATGCAAAAATTAAGTAAAGTCTACTACTCCACGAAACTTATTGCATTCCTGATACAAGTAACATTAAGGAAGCCGTGAAAAAATCAACAAAGATTCTAGATGCCGATGTTATTACTGCAATATGATATATAAATAATATTGTTAAAATATTAAAATGAAAAATAAATCATTACATAACCTTACCGTTTGTTTTAAGTTCGCATTTATAGACTGGGGGAAAAAAAGACAGACGTATATCACGGCCTGCTGGAGTATAGTAAACACAGAAAATATTTTATAGCAACAATGTTGAAGAAAGATATTTTGGTTTTCCGAAGTTGCCGTCATTAACCAGAAACCAACATGGAGATTTCATTGCAACTAATTAGAAATTCGTCTTTCAGGTATGTAATAAACGATCTTCGCACAAAATAATGTACGATATACGAGCGGTATGTTTGTTTTCATGTTCTCGGAAATTAAAAAAGCTCTACTACGTTTCGCTTTTTCAATCTTTTCCTCGACCATGAAAACGTCAACATACCGGTCTTGTAACGTATATTACTATTGTTTTACAGACAATATAGACAATATCAAATAGAAAGAAGCTATGTAAAAATAACGACATAAAATTTCGCGTTCCGTATGACGTTTCAGCTCCACTGTTTTCTTAATCCAACAGGCTGCTTATTCCTCCTTCCGTAAGTAGTGCTTGTTGCCCGCGCACGACGTCAAGGTCAGTAAAATGCGCCTGCTTTGACATCACTGGTCTACATTGTGCGTTCTGACCAGGGATCGAACTCCGACCCCCCTGATTATCTGATCTACAGAAGCTATTATATGGCTCCAGTACATGCTTCCCTATGGCACTATATGTTTTGTGAACATCCTGTCACGTACAAAAGAGCAAAATACTGCACAGTTCATGGTTATGTATACAGAGTTATATTGGATATTTTATGCGATTGGTCAGTTGTACAACATATTTTAAATCCGTCCACAATTTATAGCTTCAGATGTTTCTATGCACTACAGCATTTCTCATTTGTTTTTCCCCTCTCTTCCCTGCCATTGTGAATCTGTTGGTATATATCGACTACAACACCAATACAGCATCAGTAGCGTCAAGAAGGTACAAATCTCCTATAAAATTATTATGTTGGGAATCCTTTATAACATTAACTCCTATTCCAGCACAAATAACAAATGATTCTTAAATAATGGATCAATCAATTAATAAAAAAAATTAAAATAGAAAACCTATAGAAAAAGTACTTATTATTAAAGTTCATTGCCGCCCTCACATAAGCCCGCCATTCGTCCCTATCCTGAGCAAGATTAATTCAGTCTCTATCATCATATCCCACCTCCCTCAAATCCATTTTAATATTATCTTCCCATCTACGTCTCGGCCTCCCTAAAGGTCTTTTTCCCTCCGGCTTCCCAACTAACACTCTATATGCATTTCTGGATTCACCCATACAAGCTACATGCCCTGCCCATCTCAAACGTCTGGATTAATGTTCCTAATTATGTCAGATGAAGAATACAATGCCTGCAGTTGTGTGTTGTGTAACTTTCTCCATTCTCCTGTAACTTCATCCCTCTTAGCCCCAAATATTTTCCTAACTACCTTATTCTCAAACACCCTTAACCTATGTACTGTACCTCTCTCAAAGTGAGAGTCAAAGTTTCACAGCCATACAGAACAACCGGTAATATAACTGTTTTATAAATTCTAACTTTCAGATTTTTAGACACCAGACTGGATGATAAAAGCTTCTCAACCGAATAATAACAGGCATTTCCAATATTTATTCCGTGTTTAATTTCCTCCAGAGTATCATTTATATTTGTTACCTATAAAACTATTATGTTCAGAATCCTTTATAACATGAACTCCTATTCCAGCACACATAAAAATAATTTCTTGAATAAAAGATGAGTCAATAAAATTAAAAGAACATTAGAATATAAAAACCTATAGAAAAAATTACTTATTATTAAATCGAATTAGTTTGGAGTAGATAAAGCAATTTTGTTCTTTTCATATCATACTTGAAATTAGCCCCCAAACCATCTAAGTCTGTTTTTTTTTAAAGGGCGTAAGTCAGGAAAAGTTAATTTGTGGGAAACTGAAAATAAAAAAAAACTGTGTCAAAGAAATACTATTTAGAAACATATAATTCCGAACATGTGGGTTATTAGTCTAGGTTACATTTGTTGCTTTTTAAAGTAATTATACGCATTATGCGGATACTTAGGTTTTATTTAAATTTAAATTTTGAAAAAATTCGCCCACTAAAAACAAATCAATTTTATAACGAGTAAAATCAAATACGATACAAATATTTTCGTGCTATTCTTGAATTATTTTACTGGAAATCATACACAATCAACAAACAGAATGTATAATAATTATAAATGAAAATAAAGAAATATATCATGAATCATGAAGAGAAATCAGTCTTCTCACTTGAGATGTACTGTTTTCCCTCCAGAGTACGGCGAATCCAGAAGACATATAGAGTGTTAGTTGGGAGGCCGGAGGGAAAAAGACGTTTGGGAAAGCCGATACGTAAATGGGAGGATAATATAAAATGGATTTGAGGGAAGTGGGATATGATGGTATGGATTGGATTAATCTTCCTCAGAATAGGGACCGATGGCGGGCTTATGTGAGGGCGGCAATGAATCTCCGTGTTCGTTCTTATCTACTTACTATACTTGAATTGGCAGAAGCACAGCTAACTGCGGGGTGCTAAAGGAGTTTGGGCTTCAAAACGAAGTAATTCATATGAAAGTCAGGGTGATAAAGTACTGGTTAAATTTATATTTGGGGAACAGTCGCTTCTACGGTCGATTTGCTATAAAGTTCAACAAAGGAAGGACTGGGAAAAGGGGTGGGTTTATAAAATACAGAGAGGGCTGCATCATATAGGAATGGGATGGGTGTGGGAGAAAGGACAGAATAAGAGGAGGAATGTATGGCGTAATGTTTAGATGCGTTTAATTGATATCGAGAGGCAAGAGATTGAGCTCCAATGTTCGGAAAAGTCCTCACTACATCTACAATCAGATCTCATGCTTAACTGGGGAGGTGTGACTACATAAATTCTTCTAATAAAGATAGTAGAGCAGATTTAGCGTGGCTAAGATTGGGGGTATGGAAAGGTAATAAAATTGTCAACGAAGAAGGGGAGCGTCTTTGTCAGCTTTGCAAAGAAAAGGATTCTTATATGCATATTTTATTATTGTGTGTTGAATTGGAACATGTACGGAGAAAATATTTACCATCCTCGATGCTAAGTCAGAATAGGAGTTCGCTTGCATGTCTTGACCTCATGGGGAAAAGAGAATACGAACAAAAAACTGGATTCTTCCTCTTGAAGGCGAGATAGATTAGAACTTTGTGACGCGAACTGAGGAAGGGATAATAGTATCCACCCAACTGTACACTTTTAGGTCTTTTAGGTTAGGATATATTATATAATGTGTTTTATTGTGCCATTTCCATTTTAATATGTGTGTTCTTGTAGAGAGTAGTTGGATGTAATCATAGGTGGGGGGGAACCTACAAAGGAGA
The DNA here is from genome assembly GCA_025594305.2 of Periplaneta americana. Classification (NCBI taxonomy): domain Eukaryota; kingdom Metazoa; phylum Arthropoda; class Insecta; order Blattodea; family Blattidae; genus Periplaneta; species Periplaneta americana. Next base: position 194,594,288 of record JAJSOF020000003.1, on the reverse strand, counting down.
ACTTGTTTCGGGTACAAAGCACGAACGGGCAGAAGACCCGAGCATTGGATTAGACAAAATTATGATAATACAAAATTTGTATGTATAATATTACTCAATATATCCATTTATCTATCTACTTACTTACTGGCTTTTAAGGAACCCGGAGGTTCATTGCCGCCCTCACATAAGCCTGCCATTCGTCCCTATCCTGAGCAAGATTAATTCACTCTCTATAATCATATCCCACCCCCCTCAAATCCATTTTAATATTATCTTCCCATCTACGTCTCGGCCTTCCTAAAGGTCTTTTTCCCTCTGACCTCCCAAGTAACACTCTATATGCGTTTCTGGATTCGTCCATACGTGCTATATGCCCTGCCCATCTCAAACGTCTGGATTTAATGTTCCTAATTATGTCAGGTTAAGAATACAATGCGTGCAGTTCTGCGTTGTGTAACTTTCTCCATTCTCCAGTAACCTCATCCCTCTTAGCTCCAAATATTTTCCTAAGAATCTTATTCTCAAACACCCTTAATCTCTGTTCCTCTCTCAAAGTGAGAGTCCAAGTTTCACAACCATACAGAAGAACCGGTAATATAACTGTTTTATAAATTCGAACTTTCAGATTTTTTGACAGCAGACTGGATGATAAAACCTTCTCAACCGAATAATAACAGGCATTTCCCATATTTATTCTGTGTTTAATTTCCTCCCGAGTGTCATTTATATCTGTTACTTTTGCTCCCATGTATTTGAATTTTTCCACCTCTTCAAAAGATAAATTTCCAATTTTTATATTTCCATTTCGTACAATATTCTCGTCACGAGACATAATCATATACTTTGTCTTTTCGGGATTTTCTTCCAAACCTATCTCTTTACTTGCTTCAAGTAAAATTCCTGTATTTTCCCTAATCGTTTGTGTATTTTGTCCTAACATATTCACGTCACCCGCATAGACAAGCAGCTGATGTAACCCGTTCAATTCCAAACCCTCTCTGTTATCCTGGACTTTCCTAATGGCATACTCTAGAGCAAAGTTAAAAAGTAAAGGTGATAGTGCATCTCCTTGCTTTAGCCCACAGTGAATTGGAAACGCATCTGACAAAAACTGACCTATACGGATTCTGCTGTACGTTTCACTGAGACACATTTTAATTAGTCGAACTAGTTTCTTGGGAATACCAAATTCAGTAAGAATATCATATAAAACTTCTCTCTTAATCGAGTCATATGCATTTTTGAAATCTATGAATAACTGATGCACTGTACCCTTATACTCCCATTTTTTTCCCCTTATCTTTCGAATACAAAATATCGGATCAGTAGTTGATCTATTACGCCTAAAACAACACTGATGATCCCCAATAATTTCATCTACATATGGAGTTAATATTCTCAAAAGAATATTGGACAAAATTTTGTACGACGTCAACAAAAGTGATATTCCTCGAATATGGAACATGTCAAAAAATCTTAATAGTACTACAAAGTCTAAATTATAGTCACAGTCTAGTTGAAATATATATACAGAAGAGTATATACCCTACTAATAGAACACAAAGTTAAAATCGCAGTGAGACGAGTGGCCAACAGGCTTGGAGCTCACGTAAATACATATTCATAGACGCTATTTCAGAATTAATAATTACTTTTTTTCATGAAGAGGGGCGAGTATGGAATCATTGAGTAACTTTACAACTCAACTTTCTTACACTCGCACACTACCAGCAGAATTTTAACAAGAACTTGGGGTGATTTACGAGGCGCCGGGAATGAAGGGCTCTGCAGTGTTTGAAGCTGAAATGTCCGGACTTGCGTAATTAACAGAGCTTTCACGCCTCGTTATCATAATCTTTTACGCTTGTGTGAAGATCAGCTCTGCAGTATTTTACACTTTAATTTAAATGTATTGTTTTTGCAAGTAACTGCGGAGTTAAGATTTATGTTCAGTTGTTTACAACAGAGATTTATTGGCGAAATGATCAGACTGTACCATAATGTGAATTTGTTGTTTCTCTTCTAACAAATAAAAGTGTGTGTGTGTGTGTGTGTGTGTGTGTGTCATGGTACATACAGCTCTGACTTTCGTAACTCGTTTACATGTCACGATTAGAGAGCGCTTTGCTGTTGACTACTTCACTGGTGGATCAATATTGTCGTGGGAAGGAGAAGAGAAATAGAGACTGAAGGAGAGAGAAAAGAGGGAAGAGAGAGTAGAACAGAGAAAAGAGAAAGAAAGAAGGGAGATGAGGAAGAGGAGAGGAGAGGAGAGCTTAAAGAAGACAGAGAAGAGGAGAGTTGAGGGCAGAGAGAAAAGAGAGAAGTAAGAGGAGAGAAAAGAAAGATCAGAGTACAAAAGTGAGAGATCAGAGGAGAGAGGATAAAAGAGAGGGATGAGAGGATAAAAAGAGAGATGAGGAGAAAAAGAGAGATGAGAAAAATAGTGATTAGGAGAAAAAAGAGAGATAAGGAGAAAGAAGAAAGATGAGGAGAAAAAGAGAGATGAGGTTGGGAAAAGAGAGATGAGGAGGAAAAAGAGAGTTGAGGAGAAAAAGAGAGATTAGGAGAAAAAGGGAGATAAGGAGAAAGAAGACAGATGAGGAAGGAAAAGAGAGATGAGGAGGAAAAAGAGAGGTGAGGAGAAAAAAGAGAGATGAGGAAAAAAGAGAGATGAGGAGAAAAAGAGAGATTAGGAGAAAAAGAGAGATGAGGAGAGAAAAGAGAGATGAAGAGGAAAAAGAGAGTTGAGGAGAAAAAGAGAGATTAGGAGAAACTAGAGAGATAAGGAGAAAAGGAGAGAGATGGGGAGAAAAAAGAGAGATGAGGAGAAAAGAGAGATTAGGAGAAAAAAGAGAGATGAGGAGAAAAGAGATTAGGAGAAAAGAGAGATGAGGAGAAAGAGAGATGAGGAGGGAAAAGAGAGATGAGGAGGGAAAAGAGAGATGAGGAGGGAAAAGAGAGATGAGGAAGGAAAAGAGAGATGAGGAGGGAAAAGAGAGATGAGGAGAAAAAAGAGTTAGGAGAAAAAAGAGAGATGAGGATAAAAAGAGAGATGAAGAGAAAAAAAGAGTTGAGGAGAAAAAAAGAGTTGAGGAGAAAAAAAGAGTTGAGGAGAAAAAAGAGAGATGAGGAGAAAAAAGAGAGATGAGGAGAAACAGAGAGATTAGGATAAAAAGATAAAATTCGGAGAAAAACGAGTGATGAGGAGAGAAAAAAGGGAGATTAGGAGAAAAAAGAGAGATGAGTAGAAAAAAGAGAGTTGAAGAGAAAAAAAGAGAGATGAAAGAGGAAAAGAGAAAAGAAAGAGATGAAAGAAGAATGGAGAGGAGAGGAGAGATAGAGATGAAAGAAGAGAAGGGAAAAGAGAGAGACGAGGAGAGAGAAAAGGGAGAGATGACAGGAGAGAGAAGAAAGAGAGGAGAGAAGAGAGAAGAGGCAAAAGAGAGAGAGAGAGAAGAGAGAAAGAACGGCAGATAAGATAGAGAACGAGAAAAGAAGTGTGAAGAGATGAAGAGGAATAATAATATGGAGAAATAGAAAAGACGTGAAGGGGAGAGACGATAAAGCGACACAAAATGAAGGAAAAGAGAAACAGGATAGGAATGAGGGGAGAATAAGGATGTCAAATATTTAGAATGTAATCTGTAAGAAGAGCTGAAATTTCGGTAATAATCCTCTTGAGTTCATTGTCATTGCATAGTTTGATTTTATCCGAGGTTTTCCCCAACTGTAAAGCAAAAGCCGGTAATCTCTTGGCTAATTATCAGCCTCATCTTACTGAAGTATTATCTCGTCACTATCAATTATTCCATCGATGCTAGATATGACATTAATATTTGGTAGAGTGTAGTTAAATAACAAAAATATCGCTTCACATGTGTACTGTAGCAGCACAAAGTCATTACAGTGTCATGGATATCACAGCTGCATAATATTGAGGGAGAACCCCGTTTCTAGGAGCAATACTTAGAGTTCTCCAGCCTTCAAGTGGCTCTTAACGTGCAGTGCTTTACAATGAATTTAATCTTCACAGCGCTATTGGGGGCTTTGCAATCCTATTAAACGCTGACTGATTATAAACATGTTTTCAGTTCCAGGTATTCCCGCCATATTATTTTTAAGCGATCTGTTGTTAAATTCTGATGACATATTATTAGAAGTATTATAATCTAAAATACGGGCAAATCGGATTATTATCGACAATTCAAAAAGAGATTCTGTTCTACGACGGAAAGAAGTGAATAATGACTGTCAATAAAAATGTCAATACAATGGTTCAACAAGCAAAATACATTGGCCTACATACATAAATGTTCTGCCTCAGGGCAGGTCTTTCACTGCAAATCCAGCATTCTCCAATCTTTTCTATTTTCTGCCTTCCTCTTAGGGCCGTATTCATAAACGAGACTTTGGATGGACACTTCCCAAAGTCGACTTTCGTAGTAAAGTTTAACTTTGTTAAAAGTCCTATTCATAGACAATACTTCTGAGACATTGACTTTGACTTTGACTTCGGTAAGTCGAGATTTGACGATCTTATTCTAATGTTGGCAATCACAATCACGGCCTTCTAAACGAATTAAATTAACAGATAATTGAAATAGAGTAGGCATTGCCACAATCAAAGCCATCTTTCGAGACACAAATCAATGAAACAATTGAAAATCGGTACATGTTAAGCGATTGTTAGCCGTTCTTGCAGCTTTACATAAGAATAATTATTCGTGGGCTTAGTGTGAAACTAACGTAAGTAAAAAATTGATATTTTTAGATCTTCACACCAATAGATAATAATTCGTTCTTCTACTTGGTCACAAAAAATCGTAACTCAGTTCCGAACAGTCTTGTACTCGTATATAATACAATAAAATTACAAAACATGATGGTATAGTTTATCTGAAATAGTATTGCCTGTTGTGAATAAAATATCGATTGCAATTACGTTAGGTTCACATTAAGCCCTCGAATTGTTTCATTATAAATTAATTTTATTCTGAAAGTATGGAAGATAAGAAGATGCCACTGATGACAGACTAATTAAAAATTAATTGAAATCAATATTCAGAAAATATTATTTGACGACCGCAGGATTAAAAATTAACTGCATATCCAACTGTATAAACTATCCTCTATAGAATTTAACAGTCAAATCAATATTAAGCCATCAATTACCTGTAGCGTAAAATCACGATGAAATAAGAAATTCAATTATTGGTGGAATAGATTATTATTCATCAGTGAATGTTGAAACATGACTAGGATATCTAATGGTGTCTGTTTATCAAATCTGTACCTTGGTTTGAATTTATTATCTATATCTAATAATACGCTAAGGAACATGGACAGCTTTAATAATCCCCTAGATGTCCTCAATATTTTCGGAAAATTCAACAACTTTCAAAATATCAGCCATTTATTTATGTTCACGAACGAAAGTCAAAGTCAAAGTCTAGATTTTCGGCGACTTCGAAGTAAAGTCACGATTGAAGTTTACTTTCCTCAAAGTGTCGACTGTGAATAGGAAAATGGTGACTTTGTACTTTCCAAAGTCAACTTTGGTCCAAAGTCTTGTCTATGAATATCCTCATACGATCCATATGTCTTAATGCCGTCTACCATCTGATATCTTCTTCTGCCCCGAATTCTTCTCCCGTTCACCATTTCTTCCAGTGCATCCTTCAGTAGGTACTTTCTTCTCAGCCAATTCCTTTTTCTCGTCCTGATCAGTTTCAGCATCATTCTTTTTCACTCACTCTTTCCAACACAGCTTCATTTCTTATTCTGTCTGTCCATTTCGCACGCTTCTTTCTTTTCCACATCCACATTTCAAATTATTCTAGTCGCTTTTCTTCACTTCGTCGTAATGTCATGTTTCTGCCACATATAATGCCACACTCCACAGAGAGCACTTCACTAGTCTCTTCTTTGGTTCTTTTTCCACAGGTCCGCAGAAGATGCTAATTTTTCTATTAAAAGCTTCCTTTGCTATTGCTATCCTCCTTTTGACTTCCTGGCAGCAACTCATGTTACTGCTTATAGTACATCCCATATGATACAGGCTCATGTCACTAGATTTAGTGGCATGTAAAAGAACTCCTGCGGGACAAAATTCCGGCACACCGGCGACGCTGATATAACCTCGGCAGTTGCGAGCGTCGTTAAATAAACCATAATTTAAATTTAAATTTTTATTACGCCTTATTTTGTTATCACCCTTAAAGTTTCAAGGATGGAACTTGGAAGACTGATTTGCTGCTTTTTCATTGATTTTTTTTATGTATAGGTTTAAGCAGATTATCAAAAGGTAGCTTACAAAAAATGTTTGTGGTTTATGGAAAACCAAAGAAAAAGCACAAGAAGAATTTTTTTAACCTAACGCCTTATATGCTCTCTGATTCTTCAATCAAAGCTCTTTGTGCCAAAAGGCATGCAATAATAGTAAGATCTCTGCACTAATCAATATTCCGACATTATCTTGTTCATTTCTGACCCTTGAATCACCTAGTTCACTGCGGTGGTTTGCAAATTAGTGACTTGGGGAAGAGTTATTCCCTGAATTAGTAACAGTTACTCGGAAGTTCTAAGTAACGCTCCAATTGACGGATGGAGAATGTCATGGTTTGGCTTCGATCGCTTCAGTTATTCACCACTTGTCTTGTCTTGTCTTGCCTCGCCAGACATGCACAAGAACTTTAAGACACTACAAATGTCATATTATATCTGTGCCGGTCAGTGGCCGTTAAATTTCAAGTGGCTTATCTTACAACGTGAACATCAACTATTGGAAAGCATTACAACTTCCCTCCCATCCCCTTGCCTCCCCGCCGCAAATGCGACGTTGCTCGGTAGGGTGTATCGAAAAAATTAACTTACGAATTTGAAAACATGTAGTGCTGAAAAGTTGTCATTATATCTAACAGTTATGCAGACAAAAAATTAGAGCTCTAAATTAAATTTTCACCGAGGCGTAAAGCCTTCAAAGTTTTATAGAACTCACCAAAAACTTGAAAAAAATTTACATTCTGTAATACTGAATATTAAGAACGTTCAGGTGTTATAAATGTTTTTTTACTCGACCATGCCGAAATGTAGTAATTATACACCTGGTAGCAGCCTTTTAATGGACCTCATTAAAGTACACCTATTCATTAAAGTTCAGGTGTTCCACCAATCAGAAAACATCATTGTAGCAATATGAAAGCGCAAGTATCGATTATTCTCGGATATGAAATCGAAAGACAACTAGCGAAACGTCACGGAGGCTGGAAATCCAATAATGTCGCAGAAGGTTATGTTCTGTTACTATAATAATTAGTGTTAATTGTAAATAATATTCAAATAAATTCAATTTGTTATCTCGTTTTTCAATGTCTAAATCAATTTCAAGGTTATATCAAGATTAATCTTTATTTTACTCTCTAGATTATATCAAGGTCAATGACATTGTTTTCTCGGAAAAAATCAATACGTTCGCGTCTGCGCACATCTCACAATTTACGAGATATTGCACAAGGTCAGTTCCGCTCCCCAGTCGGATAAGAATAACATGAATACTTATGAATAATTTCAAGTTAGAAATATGGTCGAGGATAAAAAGTCGTATGAAACTTGAATATAATGGTAATTAAGACGTTCGTATGAAAATTATGAAACTCGCTTGCGCTCGTTTCAGAAACATACTCGCGTCTTAATTACTACCATTATAGGCTTGTTGCGTAATGTACTAATAAAGATGACTGAATAGACACTTCCAAACTCGCAATTCAATATAGTTCAAATCAGGATGTGTAGAGGGAGGGAGCCGGTGAAGGTAAGGTGTAGTTGTCATTTCTGCTTTCTGTCACAATTTCCCTTTTTTCTGTTTCTCTCGAGCCTTTGTTTGTAGTGTGTGTATGTGTGTTTTGAGTGTTGCGTATTATTTCTAATGGCGAAATCTTCACCAGTAAAAACAACATTGAAGACATCTGTCAGGACAGAGAATATTTTTGGTGCCCCAAAAGAATTGGATAACAAAACACTCCCGACCTAGCGAGATGTAATAAGGTATTATCTCTTCACTTGCATACAATTGACTCTTTAAATATGAAAAGGGAATAAGTCACAGTTTTGGCAAAAATGAGTTAAGACTGTAGTCATACTAATTTCAGCATGCTCTTTCATTCTGCATGAAAAGGAAACAGGTCCCGCATCTCCTTAATTTAGATTTCAACACTTTAATTTTCATGTTTACTTTGAAAAGGAGCTTAGTCCACGACTTGTTCCCTTCTCATAAGGAATTCAAGTTTTTTGTTCCTGGCATGTAGAGGAAAAATATGTATCCTGAGCAAAATGGCGACAAACGATGAAAATAGTACTTCTTCAAGTCCTGCGAAACGAAGAAAGGTGTTGCCTCACATTCCGATCCAAGATATATTTTACTTTAGACAACTCTAGTGTTTTGTGTTTGGTATAAAGAATCTTAAAACAGGAAAATCCCTATTCTACCCTTATCATAAGGGCCTCGGAAGAAAAGCGCCCAATGAGGCTTGCACTCTCTTGAATGACTACATTCAAAGCAATATTCCTATTAATGTGAGATATCTGTATGTATTTACAGACAGTGCTCCAGGACAAAATCGCAATCACACAGTAGCTCGTTTCTTACTAAATTAGCTGCCACTGGAAGGTTCCGTAAGATAGTTCAGTATTTTCCAGTACTTGGGCACTCCTTCTTACCCTGCGATAGGGGTTTCGATGTCATAAAGCGCAAGCTGCGAAGGGAAGACAGAGTGTACGTACCAATAGATTACACTAAGCTCATAGCTGAATGTAGTGTTCTGGGACATTTAGGCACTTACGAGTATTTGAATTCGAACTTCACGATCAACTACAAAGTTTAGTGGCCACAATACTTTAAGAAGAATACATTTTCAATAGAGTCCATTGGACGAAGCATACCCACCCATAAAATGATAAATTTTAATATTTCATATGTGTGTATGAGAGCTCATATCCTGGCAGAATTGTGGCCTATGACAACATTGATGGTTTGATCTCTCACACATTTGAGCTCTTGTCAAGAAAAAATGTTATTCCCAATCTGCGTGTAGAAAAGATCTATGCAACACATTGTCCGATACATTTTGTTTAATATTTGTACAATATATTTCGTTAGATATGAAAGGGGAAGAAGTCTCCACACAAAATGTTTTTGGTTTATGTAATAACCGAAAGTTTTCAATGTTTCTATAGGCCTATGCTACACTCTACTTTTGTTCAGTAGTAGTAGGTTTAAGAAGGGTGCGTCAGCTACTATGGCTATTTGCGCCCTTATCTAAAATTCTTAATATAACAAAGACAAAAATAATGTAATAATCAGAGTGCTAAAAGAACTAAAAAGCGTTGTCACGGTAAAACGAGGCACACAAACTTTTGTTCATAAACTGGTATAAAATAAAGCTTTTGATTTGAATAATGGAGATAACTATACATTTTGATTAATATTGGTATAATATATTTCGTTAGATATGAAAGGGGAACAAGTCCCCACACAAAATTTTTTTGGTTTATGTAATAACCGAAAGCTTTCAATGTTTCTATGTGCTACACTCTACTATTGTTCATAAATCGGTATACAATAAAGCTTTTGATTTGAATAATGGAGTTAATTTAATATTTTTTACAATACATTTCGTTAGATATGAAAGGGGAACAAATCCACACACAAAAATTGTTCCTATAGGGCAGGTGAAATTGAGAAATACACGATTTTTTTACATAAATATCTTGTGTGGTCATGATTGGTTCATAGAAATATTTTCGATGCAATTTCTTTATATTTCGTTGTGTGCAGAAGCTATTTGTGTTTTTCTCAAAACTAACTAAAGGCGACTTATTCCCTTTTTGAATTTAGTGATTCAATTAAAAGGTGAAGGAAGTAAAGAACCTGCGGTGCGTGTACTGCAGAAAAAATTGCAAATAAAGTAGTGAGTACATGGAAACACACTTCGATCCGTGTCGTTCATTAACAGATATGATATTAAATTATCAACAGTAATCTCACTAGAGGTTTTGATTTATCTAGAGAAAATCAAAAATCGAGTGGGATTTAATTGACTGTTACACGATTAGAAGAAACTACATAAAGATTATAAGTAACGAAGTACTCCAATACAATAAAATATTAATTGACTTACGAAAATATAACTGTCTTCAAATGTATTATTGTACTATCTCAACATTACAAATATTACGCTAGCTGCATGCTAGATGGCATTGGTGTGTTATCAGGTGTTCCAACTATGGAATCTTCATTGAACTCTGTGGACTGTTACTAGTCAAGAAGGCTTTGTTGATTCAGTTTCATTTTTATTAAAACAGTTGCATTCCACTTCAATTATCCGGATCCCGGTAATCAACGTCACTTGACAGATGATTTTCAATAAATCTTAGTATTAAACAATCTCTGATACGTGACTATCCATAATATCATATAGCAGAAGCTATAGCATAACCTAAATAATATATACAAGAGTTTTAATTAAAAGTTTTAATTAGGGATGATGAAATAAACAAGAAAAGTTTTAAGTAACGATGATGACATAAAAAATAAACATGACTAATTTTAAAAGAAACAATTATTGAATGTTTTAGTGATTGGTGTTAGTGTTTTATATTAGACATGTGCGTAAAAGAAGTGCAATTCGTTGATGTACATGGTGTATTCCTCAACTTATTCAGGATTTTCGAATGGTGCTCTTCATTTATTTGTAAATAGGATTTCAGGGAAGATGCATAGGGATGACCTGTGATCTTTATTAATTCTTGTTTTAGAATGGCCAATGCGAGTCATATTTGAAACTGTTGTGCATCGACTGGAGTGGTTTGTAATTTTTTTTTTTTTTTTTGACGTCCAGACCAGTGCAGTTTTAAATGTTGGCAAACAAAGAAACAAATACTAGGGACGCGATAAAATTAAACAAATGCTAGGGACGCGATCAAATTAAACAAATACTAGGGACGCGATAAAATTGTGCGATAACCAGCCATGATTGATTGAAATACGTCCTTTCGTACCATTTTATTGGTCAAAAGTAGTATGACGTACCAAAAGTGTAATAGTCATAATAAAGTGAAGAATTTATTAAAAACAGGAAAAGCAGGAAATCTAATGAATCTAAACTGGACTGTATGAGACGTAACAGTTTAAGATTATTTGATATTGTAACATGCAGATGCCTTGACTTTGCGAAATGCAAATGTCGTGAAAAGTACCAGAAAAATACCAGAAAAAAGTAAGAAATTTCCTGGTCGATCAACGGACATGTAGAAAAATAACGATTGGAAGTCTGAACAATATAGTAATAAAAATCCGCAAAAACAAGAGGAAAGAATATCCATGAAACATGAACGAAAAGAAGAGCTGCCATCTATTTTTCCAGAGTGTGCCATACAACAGAGCAGCTCATCGGAAGAAAATAATTCTTCCGATTCGGATTTCACTTGAAAATATCAGCTGAAATCTACATCAAGACCTGCAAACCGAAAATTCACTTTGCAGATGAGAATTTCTCTGCCAGGAGTTTCTAAAATTACCGATAAAACGGATGTATTTATAAGAAAAGTACCGGCAATTGTCTCGGCAGTGTTAGAAGATCTTAACCTAGCAAATTTATCTACAGAGGACGAAAGCAAAGAAATACATGAAAGCAAAATTTAACGAGAAGTAAGGAAAAATTGTACCGATGTCCTTAAGAACGAATTAGAAGAAACAAAATTTCCCCAGGATATTTATTTTGACGGAAAGAAAGAACTCGATGGCAGCCACCTCCCCATGGTGAGTTCTGGGTTGTTACAGCCTGTAAAAATATTGTTAAGAATTCTGTTCAGTTATCTGGCTACTTAAATAATATTAAAATTTTTAAAGTAACAGAAAATACAAAAAATATAATGAATATTACAGTCTGTAGCAAGCAAAGAACTGCGAAGTTATTTAAATATATAGATTTAATAAAACTCTTAAATTTTAAAGCTAATACGATAAGAATGGCGCGTCCTCAGGTTGCGGATAGAGGAGACGGCCTCCAGATATGGAGGGTAGCTGCGAATATATTGAATAAGCAGTCGTGGACAGCCGATAAGGGGTGGTCCTCCAGCTTGGGGGTTGGTCGAAGGGCTAACAACCCATCACCGTAAAAAACAGCTTGTTACGAATTCCTACAGTAAGCCTCGGAATAGGACTGATTCTCTGGCACGACCACAGCAAAGGAATAAGGTTTTGAGATTTGGCACTTGGAACGTAACTAGTCTTTATAGAACAGGAGGGGTAACATTAGTAGCAAAAGAACTAGCTAGATATAGAATAGACTTCGTAGGAGTACAAGAGGTTAGGTTAGATGGGAATGGCATATCACAAATAGGAGATTACTTGTTGTATTATGGGGAAGGAAACAATAATCACCAATTAGGAACAGGATTCTTTGTACATAAAAGAATAAAATCAGCAGTAAAAAGGTCGAATTTATCAGTGACAGGTTATCATATTTAGTACTTAAGGGTAGATGGTGCGACATCATAGTTATAAATGCTCACGCCCCTACAGAAGAGAAAGACGACTATATAAAGGATAGCTTCTATGAGGAATTGGAACATACTTTTGATCAGTTCCCTAGATATCATATGAAAATTTTATTGGGGGATTTCAACGCTAAAGTAGGACGGGAGGATATTTTTAGACCAACTATTGGAAAAGAGAGCCTACACGCAATTAGTAGTGACAATGGAGTTAGATTAGTCAACTTTGCCACATCGAAAATTTAATTGTCAAAAGTACAACATTCCCCCATAAGGATATACATAAATATACTTGGACTTCTCCAGATGGATTGACACACAACCAAATAGATCACATCTTGATAGATAAACGGAGACATACTAGTATAGTAGATATTCGAACTTTCAGGGGTGCAGACTGTAATTCTGACCATTATTTGGTGATTGGAGAATTAGAGAAAGATTATCAGTAGCCAAGCGAGTAGAGCAACAAGTTAATATTACTAAATTCAATATTTTGAAATTAAAGGACGAGGAAGCTAAGCAAAATTATCAGGTCGAAATTTCGAATAGGTTTGCCACTTTAGAAAGTTCCGACGAAGTTGAGAAAGAATTAGATGTTAATAGCGTGTGGGAGAATATCAGAGATAGTATCAAAATTGCAGCTGAGCAGAGCATAGGTTATTATGAAACTAAGAAAAAGAAACCGTGGTTTGATGAAGATTGTTGCATGGTAGTAGAAAGAAGGAAACAGGCAAAATTGAAATTCTTACAGGATCCAGTTGAGGAGAAGAGAGATAATTATTTCAATGAAAGACGGGAAGCAAGTCGTACACTTAGGAATAAAAAAGAGGTTACTTGAAGGAAAAACTGAATAAGGTAGAAACAAATAGCAAGAATAAAAACATTCGAGATTTATATAAGGGTATAAAGGAATTTAAGAACGGATATCAGCCAAGGGTAAACGTGATCAAGGATGAGAATGGTGACTTGCTTGCAGACTCTCCATCAATCCTAAACAGATGGAAAAACTATTTTGCGCAACTACTAAATGTACATAGGCCAAATGGAAATGATCGGGACGAAATTGAAATACAAACTGCCGAGCCATTTATACCCGAACCCACGCTTTCAGAAGTCGAAATTGCGATAGAAAATCTGAAAAAGTACAAGTCTCCAGGTATCGATCAAATTCCAGCAGAATTAATACAAGAGGGTGGAAGTGCATTATATAGCGAAATTTATAAACTTGTACTTGCTATTTGGGAAAAGGAAATTGTACCAGAACAATGGAAGGAGTCCATAATTGTACCTATTTTTAAAAAGGGGGACAAAACCAACTGTGGTAACTTTCGAGGAATATCACTTTTGTTGACGTCGTACAAAATTTTGTCCAATATTCTTTTGAGGAGATTAACTCCGTACGTAGATGAAATTATTGGGGATCATCAGTGCGGTTTTCGGCGTAATAGATCGACTATTGATCAGATTTTTGTATTCGGCAGATAATGGAGAAAAAATGGGAGTATAAGGGTACAGTACATCAGTTATTCATAGATTTCAAAAAGGCTTATGACTCGGTTAAGAGGGAAGTATTATATGATATTCTTATTGAATTTGGTATTCCCAAGAAACTAGTTCGATTAATTAAAATGTGTCTCAGTGAAACATACAGCAGAGTCCGTATAGGTCAGTTTCTATCTGATCGTTTTCCAATTCACTGCGGGCTAAAGCAGGGAGATGCACTATCACCTTTACTTTTTAACTTCGCTTTAGAATATGCCATTAGGAAAGTTCAGGATAACAGGCAGGGTTTGGAATTGAACGGGCTACATCAGCTTCTTGTCTATGCAGATGACGTGAATATGTTAGGAGAAAATACACAAACGGTTAGGAAAACACGGAAATTTTACTTGAAGCAAGTAAAGCGATCGGTTTTGAAGTAAATCCCGAAAAGACAAAGTATATGATTATGTCTCGTGACGGGAATATTGTACGAAATGGAAATATAAATATTGGAGATTTATCCTTCGAAGAGGTGGAAAAATTCAAATATCTTGGAGCAACAGTAACAAATATAAATGACACTCGGGAGGAAATTAAACGCAGAATAAATATGGGAAATGCGTGTTATTATTCGGTTGAGAAGCTCTTATCATCCAGTCTGCTGTCCAAAAATCTGAAAGTTAGAATTTATAAAACAGTTATATTACCGGTTCTTCTATATGGCTGTGAAACTTGGACTCTCACTCTGAGAGAGGAACATAGGTTAAGGGTGTTTGAGGATAAGGTGCTTAGGAAAATATTTGGGGCTAAGCGGGATGAAGTTACAGGAGAATGGAGAAAGTTACACAACACAGAACTGCACGCATTGTATTCTTCACCTGACATAATTAGGAACTTGAAATCCAGACGTTTGAGATGGGCAGGACATGTAGCACGTATGGGCGAATCCAGAAATGCATATAGAGTGTTAGTTGGGAGACCGGAGGGAAAAAGACCTTTAGGGAGGCCGAGACGTAGATGGGAGGATAATATTAAAATGGATTTGAGGGAGGTGGGGTATGATGATAGAGACTGGCTTAATCTTGCACAGGATAGGGACCGATGGCGGGCTTATGTGAGGGCGGCAATGAACCTTCGGGTTCCTTGAAAGCCATTTGTAAGTAAGTAAGTAAGTAATACGATAAGAAATGTTAGTAAGAGGACCAAATTTAGTAGAGAAAATAATTAACCCATAAGACAACTTTTTAGAACCCCACTTTTTCTAATTTCTTATAAATATTTTTAACCGCCGATTTCGATACACCCTATTGCACAAAGGCAGAGATATAATACGAGATCTGTACAGTATTATGAAATGGCAACGTTGCACTGGAAACGGCAGATGCAGCCGATCAGATATTGTCACACGGCAAATTTAGCAACCGCAAGTTTCACAGAACACGTGATGTCGAGGATTTCAAGTACGCTAGTTGATGGGAAGATGACAACTGACAGAGCCATGACAGGGAGTCGAAAGGGAACCAAAGGAAAATGAGGTCAAAAGGACAAGGACTGTGACTGAAACGGGAGAAAAGAGAGAACACCGAGATAAAGATTACAGTAATAAAGAAAAAGTGATAGGGATTTATCGAACCAATTATAATTGCGTAACTTTTATGCCATTCGTGATTGTTATTGTGAGCTTGGTTGAGGTTATAAGGACGTTTGGGATTTGAAACAGAAGTTTTATATTTATTGTCATCTGTCTTCATAATCTTCGCATTTAAATTTAACAAGGCGGAGCCTTCTCGTTAACTACTTCATAATCGCTTTTTCATTCCATGAGCCCTAGTCTACAGACAACAATGCAATTAAAAGTCGAAACGATTCACACATCAATATGACGCCAATGAGTTATTTAAAATTGCAGTGTATAGTATAGTAATAATAATAATAATAATAATAATAATAATAATAATAATAATATCATTACAAAAAATTGAATTAATTTAGAATGTAATACCATACGTAAGTATTTTAGAATTAGATTGTATTAAATTATGTACTTCTGTTTTTATACTCCTAACATTTAAATTTAATAAATAAATTGATAATAAATTTAATTTAAATCTCGTTAACTATTTCATAATCACTTCCCCGTTCTTTAAGGCCTAGTCTCCAGACAACAATGCTTGATAGTCGAAACGATTCACACATCAATATGACGCCAATGAGTTATTTAAAATTGCACTGTATAGTAACAAATAATAATAATAATAATAATAATAATAATAATAATAATAATAATAATAATAATAATAATAATAATAATAATTCTAATGCTGATAGTAGTAGTAGTAGTAGTAGTAGTAGTAGTAGTAGTAATAATAATAATAATAATAATAATAATAATAATAATAATAATAATAATAATAATACCATTACAAAAATTGAATTAATTTAGAATGTAATACCATACGCAAGTACTTTAGAATTAGATTGTATTAAATTATGTACTTCTGTTTTTATACTCCTCACATTTAAATTTAATAAATAAATTGATAATAAATTTAATTTAAATCTCGTTAACTATTTCATAAACACTTCCCCGTTCTTTAAGGCCTAGTCTCCAGACAACAATGCAATTGATAGTCGAAACGATTCACACATCAATATGACGCCAATGAGTTATTTAAAATTGCACTGTATAGTAACAAAATAATAATAATAATAATAATAATAATAATAATAATAATAATAATAATAATAATAATAATAATAATAATAATAATACAAAAAATTGAATTAATTTAGAATTTAATGCCACACGTAAGTACTTTAGAATTAGATTGTATTAAATTATGTATTTCTGTTTTTATACTCCTCACATTTAAATTAAAAAAATTAATAATAAATTTAATTTAAATCTCGTTAACTACTTCATAATCACTTCCCCATTCTATAAGGCCTAGTCTCTAGACAGCAATCCAATAATTATTGATATTCGAAACGATTCACACATCAATATGACGCCAATGAGTTTTTTGAAATTGCAGTGAATAATAATAATAATAATAATAATAATAATAATAATAATAATTTATTTATTTAGAATATTAATGTGCGAAACAACAGCACAAGGCCAATTACAGTTTAGCACAGGTACAAAACGAAACAAAACAACAAATGATGATGAGAATGAATGATAGAAAATGGCAATGAGATGAAAATACAATCAATATAATAGTATACATTACTCAATTGACCAAAATGCAACAAAATAAATAGCACAAATAATATTATTAAAATTAGTTCAGTGAGATAATTAAAATGATGGCAATTAAATAAAATGTATTATAAATGAATTAATGAAACCATATAAATGAAGACAGGAATCATATAATTAATATTGTAAGTTATGCAAATGACGAGAATAGTATGATACATATCTAACAATGGCATAAATAATAAAACTGACATAAAACTCGAAAAGTATATACTACACATTAAATGGATCCAAGTTCAATCCATGCAAATTAGCATATTTAATACATCTGCAGACCGGAGACAGAGATTTAGAATTCCTATTATAAAACAATTTATGAAATCTTAAACCCTTAGCAGGAATACGAAGACTGATATTGCTTATGAAAGATTCAAAATCAATATCACCCTTAATGACTTTACAAAAAAAAATAAATAATCAAGATCCTGACGTCTGGTGAACAAACAACCGCAATTGAAATATTCGCAATTAGTCTCATAGTTATAATCGAAATTTGGTAAAAATCTATAAGAACACAGGGAAATAAATTTTCTTTGAATATTTTCCAATTTAGCCGAGTCAGTGGAAGTAATGGAGTTCCATACAACAGATGCATATTCAAGCTTGGATCTAACCAACGTATAGTATAAAATTAATAAACACATAGGAGTAGAAAAAGAATAAGTTATAGACCTAATTAGACCAAGCATTCTTAATGAATGGGTATAAATATATTGCACATGATCATGAAAATATAATTTTGAATCAAGTAGAACACCAAGATCTCTAATACAATCTCTCTTAGTAATTACGACATTACTAAGAGAATAATTAAATTTTGGGAAATAGTTTTCCGTGAGAAGGAAATAACAAAAGTTTTGGATTGATTAATTTTCATTCCATTTTCAACAGACCATTGTAAAATTGAATTAATGTCATTTTGAAGAATTTGACAATCAGCCGAACTATTAATTTTACGAAAGATTTTGAGATCATCCGCAAATAAAAGGCAGCTAGAACTTATTCTCTTACTTATATCATTTATAAATAATAAAAATAGGAGAGGTCCCAATGTAGACCCTTGAGGAACTCCACATAAACTATTAAATGGAACCGAGAGAGAATTACCTAGTCGAACACAAGACTGTCTATCTGTTAAATAATTTTCAAACCAATTAACGTAGCTAGTGGAGAGACCAAAATTACTTAATTTATTTAATAAAATTTTGTGAGGAACAACATCAAATGCTTTGCTAAAATCAAAATAAATCGAGTCAATTTGACATTGAGTTTCGACAACAGGCATAATGAGATTGAGATAGGAAACTAAATTAGTAGTCGCTAATATGTTTTCGCGGGATATCAGCCGAGTTAAGATTTTGGAATGCTCCAAGCTTTCGACTGCTATCTCTGCAGCCATCTTCAGGGAAGGTTGGTTCGCTAATATGTTTTCGCGGGATAAGATGGCTGCAGAGATAGCAGTCGAAAGCTTGGAGCATTCCAAAATCTTAACTCGGCTGATATCCCGCGAAAACATATTAGCGAACCAACGCCGAGAAAGCCTCAAATCATACATAAATTAGTAGTAGTAGATTTCCCTCTAGTAAATCCATGTTGAGCCGAATTGATCTTATTTTTGACATAAAATGAAATGTGTTTGTGAATAATTTTTTCAAAAATTTTAGAAAAATTGTTTAGGATAGAAATGGGTCTATAATTAGTAACAGTGTTTTTATTACCATTTTTGAAAACTGGAATAATGGATGCTTCCTTCCAAAGTGATGGGTAAATTCCTGTTTTTAAACTAAGATTGAATAAAAATGTTAAAATGGGTATGAAAATATTAGAGCAACCCTTGATTATAAAATTAGGAATGCTATCTGTACCTTTAGATTTATTAGGCTTTAGCTTTTTAATGGCTTTAGTTACATCATCGGATGTAATTTTAGGCAGGGGCAAACAGTCAGTAATATATTATTGGCTAGCAAATGCATTTGCAATTTCTTTTTCATCTGTGATGTGAACGCCATTTATTATTAGTTCTGTGGGATAGCTATTAGTTTTTCGAAACGTTTCTACATATTTCCAAAATTTATTTGGTTCATGCTTTAGGTTATCATCAATTGATTGTAACCATTTGAATTTATTGGATTTAATCATGGCTTTGACTTGTTTTATAAAATTAGAAAAAATTTGATAATGATGATCAGTTTTATATTTGATCAGTTTTAATAATAATAACAATAATAATAATAATACTAACAGTAGTAGTAGTAGTAATAATAATAATAATAATAATAATAATAATAATAATAATAATAATAATAATAATAATAATAATACAGAAAGTTAAATTCTTTTGAAAATTAACACCACAATTGACTACTTCACGATTGAGGAGCTTATTTTCAAAACGACTCTTGTCCATTCCCTTAACTTTGAGAGAAATCACGAAAAATATTTTTAGGTCTAAAATTTCTTATCAGCTAGGCTAGAGACGTTATGAAACCAAAGAGGTTGGGCGCATTTAGAGTCAAATTGAAGCACGACAGTATTTGATTCCAAAGCCGAACTAATATTTTGTTTCAATTTTTGCTGTTTACAGGAGTCAGTTTGATTCCAATAATCGCTTTTAACGTAAGATTTTAGTGGTTCAGAGGACATTCTGAAACCAAACCATGACAGTTGTATAGTCGGACCATCGGATCTGTGCCCCCGTAAGATATGCGAACTGAACCCTAATTCCTTCTCAGCCTCGGTAATTCATTTCTCTCCCTGCATTGCTATCTCTCTCTTTTCTATCTCTCTCCCTTTCTGTTCCCCACTATTCACAATTTTGAGCCTTCTTGCGGGACAGTTTACAATATTTGCACTTGCAGTCCAGTGTTGTCAACTCAACATGAATACTGTAGCACGGATTGGCAAAATAAATATTATTAAGCAAGTACGTAATAGCATTTTGCGATGAAGAGAAACAAACAGGTCAATATTTGTTTCCTATAAATAAGGCAACGAAAAGAGCAACTGATATCACAGGTGAGGCTTATTTTATTTCAATTTATTATGTATAAAAATTACTTACTTAACTAATATTAATAACATAACATTTATGTAATTTATATAGACAGGTCAGAACTCCTAATTAAGAAAATCAGGAGAGAGGGAGTCTGTGCAGGAGATGAAAAGCTAGAATCACCAGAGAAGAACAGACCAAGGGAACTTTTAATTATTGTAGACGATATGAACCGATGTATTTTAAGAAGAAAGGTACAAGAATTTTATACCGTTCAGAAAGAAGTTTCAACATTGAAGAAATTACTGAAGCTAGCGAGAGAAGTAATAACTTCCAAGGTTGGAGAGAAAAACTACGGAAAGTGATTCGAGACATGGGATTTAGGTTTAAAAAATGTAGAAATACAAGATGGACTTTGATTGAAAGAAATAATATTGTAGCATGGAGGACCAGTTATTTATGACACCGTTTGACGGAAGTTTGGCTACATCCCTATTCGGCAAGGTTCGTGGCCTGCTGTTTAACGTGGTGGGAGGAAAGCGGGTGGAATGGAGTGAGTGCAGGCGTTAACTTTTCCAAGAACGACGACAGCGCTGAAGGGGCACAGATCCGATGGTCCGACAATATGTGGAGTTATATGAAGAATCCATGGGCACAGGAAGCTAATTTTCGTTATCAGGTGGACAAGAGACGTTTTGAAAATGAGCTCCTGGATTAGATTGTGTTAAATTAGCAATTTCTCTCTTTATATTCCCCGCATTTATTAATCACTTAAACAAAGAAAACTTTTCGACTCATTATTATTATTATTATTATTATTATTATTATTATTATTATTATTATTATTACTAGCCGTACAACTTTTACAACAGCGCAAGATAATCTGCTTCGCTCATTACCCAATTTTTTTTAGCATTGCATTTATTGCATATATATTTTATGTATTTTAACACGATTCAATTGAGCATAGTTAATATTTGAATTATAAAATAAAGGATTGCTAAGCTAACGTACTATTACTGCATACTAAATCAATACACTCTCGTTGTTCGTTAATTCTCAGAGATTAAAATGAGTGTACATAATTATTTTAAGAAATACAGAAAACGAATGTACAAAATAGCCTATCAAATTTTCTGTGCATAAGAAGCTATTTTAATCTTACCTGTCCTCGAATTACTCAGACGTTACTGTAATAACATTATAGCATTATGTCCATCTAGAGAAACTACACTTTCAATGGTGAAATAATTAAAATAATCGGTTAATTTAGCTTCTGATATTACTTCATACAAACACAGAAACATTCTCTGTAGGCTATGTTTAATAGCTTTCGATTGTTGATGTTCAAGGCCCCTGTTTCGATTGTTTTTGTCCAAGGCCCCTTATAGACGAAGTCATTTGTTCTTAATTCATTGCACCGTCTTAGATGGCGTTATTTTAATTTTAAAACTCATTTATCTCATTAAATATCAGTCCTATCAAAATTTTGTAAAGAATAAAACTTATCGGAAATCGTTTTCAAAGAAACTTTTGTTATGTAACATTTTTCATTAAAATCAATAATAAGCGAGATATTTCGATTTATTTAATTCAGGCCCCTTATAACCCCCTTTTAAATAAAGTATTTTGAATGCCATATAGTCTAAAATCTAAGTTACAACGAACTTAATTGATATTCCAATTTTCATATAAATCGGTTCAGCCATTATCGCGTGAAAAGTTAACAAACATACAGACATGCAGACATACAAACAAAAATTAAAAAAATGCGATTTTCTGTTTCAGGATGGTTAATTATATATGTTAGGACCAATTATTTTTGGAAAATCGAAAATTACCAGAAAAATTTCGGCTACAGATTTATTATTAGTATAGATTATTATTACTATTACTATTATTATTACTATTATTATTATTACTATAATTATTATTACTATTATTATTATTACTATTATTATTACTATTATTATTATTATTATTACTATTATTATTATTATTATGATTACTATTACTAACTCTTCTCGATTTCAGCAATGCCTTTGGTTCTGTTGATATCGACTTGCTTCTTGCAAAGATGAAGGCTTTGCACCTGTCAGACAATATCTTGAGCTGGATGGACTCCTACCTACGTGACCGCCAACAGTGTGTTTCACTTGATAATCAATTCTCCCAATGGAGATGCACAAAGGCAGGAGTGCCGCAGGGCTCAGTATTAGGTCCACTACTTTTCTCTATCTACATTAATGACGTATCAAAGAACTTACAGTATTGCCGATATCACCTCTATGCCGACGACCTACAACTTTACATACATTCCAGACCCAATACGATCAATGAATCGATTGACAAGTTAAATTGTGACCTAGCCACTGTCTCCACTTGGGCGGCCAATTTCGGACTCGCACTTAATCCAAGTAAGACTCAAGCCATAATTATTGGACATAAGCGTTTAGTTAACTCCCTTAATAACAGTAATCTTTCAGTTGTTACTCTTAACAACACGCTAATCCCTTATTCATCTGTCGTAAAAAATCTTGGCTTCTTTTTTGATAATAATCTAAGTTGGAATTTTCAAGTTAAAGAAACGATAAAAAAATCTGTTCCTCCATTCACTGTTTGAGTCGCTTGAGAAACTTCTTGCCCCAGCAACTAAAACTTACCCTAGTGCAAACCCTAGTAACGCCGCACTTCGATTATTGTGACGTTTTGTTAAGTGACCTAAGTTCTGAATTGTCAGTCAAGTTACAGCGAGCTCAGAATATGTGCGTCAGATACGTGTGCAACATCCGACGGTATGATCACATATCACCGTCCTTCGCAAGTCTCTCGTGGCTCCGACTTAAAGAACGTAGAACTTTACACTCTTTGTCTTTACTCTTTCGAATTCTGCACACTTCAACACCAAATTACCTTTCGTCTCGTTTCTCTTATCTATACTCTAACCACGATGTAAATACCAGATCACTTATCTGTGGCACGCTAAGTATACCTCTTCATAGAACATCTTGTTATTCATCATCTTTTACAATATCCACCTCGCGTCAATGGAATTCCTTGTCACAAAGTATTAGGGGCTGCAAGACAATAAACACCTTTAAGAACAGCTTAAAAGATAACCTTATTAGCATTTCACTCCAATCATACTGATTTAAACTATCACTGACTACATTGTTACTTTTTCTTTAGACATCATCCTGATTGTGCTGTATTTTAATTGTCTCGTAATAATCTCTTTCTATTATCTAATATTATTTGAAATATATTAACATTCTATGTATTTTAGTTTAATTCTGCTACACAGTTTATTTCAGTGTTTAATTAATAGTTCATAGTATTTTGTTGTTTAATTTGTAAATAACTTTTGTATACATGTAACTCTCATCTAAATCAAATTGTTGGATTCTTTGTA
Source organism: Periplaneta americana (assembly GCA_025594305.2). Lineage (NCBI taxonomy): Eukaryota > Metazoa > Arthropoda > Insecta > Blattodea > Blattidae > Periplaneta > Periplaneta americana. The sequence continues at coordinate 194,570,597 of JAJSOF020000003.1, read as the reverse complement.
AGTTCATGCATATGTATATACACTTTTTGCTGGTTGAGTGGAAGAGAAGGCCTTACGGCCTTAACTCTGCCAGCTAAAATAAATTATTATTATTATTATTATTATTTAAAATCATATATACCCCCAAATCCTCTTACTTAGCATCTCGTTTTTTTATCTTTCACTACCCGAACTCGGAATAAATACCTTCTCTCTATTCCTCCTCCTACTCGTCATCTTTCAGTATATTAATTCCACGCCTCTGGAATTTTCTCCCTAACTATATCAGAGCCTGTCGGCCATCATCAAAATTCAAATGTAAATTAAAGACTAACATTCTGGTTCTCGGAATTGCTTCGCTGAACATCTGTCAGAATGCGCTTGTGCCATTCCACGTAACATTATAACTATCCTGTAAGATACATTGCAAGTTTCACACTTAAGGGGACACTCAACTATATTTTGGAACTTTTTTCCTATTTGACCAATCTTTTTCAAATTTGGAGAAAAAGTTTCATATACACATGGAAAGTAACATGCAAAATCTCAGCTAATTAGATCCAATACTTTTCAAAATAAAAAATACTTCAATTTTCAATCAATCATTAATTGAAATATCACTTTTAATTATCATTTTTTTATTTTTTGGCTTTGGACATTTGACTGTGACTTCTCAATGAATTGGGGAAGAATTCTGCGTATTGATTTAGTTCTGTCACATAAATTAGTGTAGAAATTTAATTTTTCATTACTATGACACTTTTTCTCCAATTTTTAAGTTGAGTGTCCCCTCAATATTTAATGCAGTTATTATTATTATTATTATTATTATTACTATTATTATTACTATTATTATTACTATTATTATTATTACTATTATTATTATTACTATTATTATTATTATTATTATTATTATTATTATTATTATTATTATTATTATCAGTAAGGCGTTTGAAGTAGTTCCACATTCTATTCTTTTATCTAAATTAGATAATAGGCCTATAGGACTATCGGTAAGCTACGTAAGCTGGTTTGAAAATTATTTACACGATAGACAATCTAGTGTACGAATTTTGAATACTCTCTCTGGTCCATTTAATATTTGTGGTGTGCCCCAGGGCTCAACTTTAGGATCTCTTCTATTTTTAATCTTCATTGACGACATTTGCAAAAGAATAAGTTCTGACTATCTATTATTCGCTGACGATCTTAAAATTTTTCGAAAAATCAATAGTGTTGCCGACTGTCAATTTTTTCAGGATGACATTAATTCAATTACCAATTGGTCAGTTGATAACGGGATGATGATTAATGAATCCAAAACTTACGTAATATCATTATCAAGGAAAACCTCTACATTAAAATATAACTATCATCTAAAAAAATGTATTAATTAACAGAAAAGATTGTATTAGAGACCTTGGTGTATTAATTGACAATAAATTATATTTTCACAGTCACAATGATTATATTTATAATCATGCAATACGAATGTTAGGAATAATTCGGTCAATTACTTATTCTTTTTCTACACCTGACTCTCTTTCAATACTATACTATACATTAGTGAGATCGAAACTCGAATATGCATCTGTAGTTTGGAACTCTATTACTAGTTCTGATTCGGCAAAACTGGAAAATATTCAAAGGAAATTTATTTCATTATGTTCGTACCGATTCCTGCCTAATAACTCTGGGTATAACTATGATAAAAAATGCGAGCACTTTAAATGTCGAAGCCTGTATGCCAGACGTCATGTTCTCGATTACTTATTCTTATGTAAGATCTTTAAAGGTGACATTAATTGTCAATCTTTCTTAAACAGTGTCAGCCTTCGTATTCCTATGAAGGACATGAGACATCACAAACTCTTCTATATTAGAAATTCTAAATCTTCCTCGCCGGTCTCCAGATGTATTAAACATGCTAACTTACATGTAGGCGATTTCGATCCATTCAATGTATAGAAGTATTAGAATGTGGCAATGTCTTTGCTAATACTATTTGCATGATCCTTATACACAAATCGGTAGTAAGAATCAAGTCCTTTACCTAATATTTTATAGTTTTAATTCTTGTAAATTAATTATTGTAATCCATGTTCTTTATTTTGTTGTTAACTTAAGTATTTAATTTGTATCATAGTTGTTCATTTTAATGTATTAATTGTATCACTGTGCTGGACTTCTATTGGCCAATGGCTGTTGTCCAGCAAATAAATGAATGAATGAATGATTGAATGAATAAATGAATAAATGAATAAATGAATGAATGAATGAGTGAATAAATGAATAAATAAATAAATGAATAAATGAATAAATAAATAAATGAATAAATGAATAAATGAATGAATGAATAAATAAATAAATAAATGAATAAATAAATAAATGAATAAATAAATAAATAAATAAATAAATGAATGAATAAATAAACACATGAATAAATAATAAATAAATGGATGAATAAATAAATAAATAAATAAATAAATGAATAAATGAATAAATGAATAAATGAATAAATAAATAAAATGAATGGAGAAATAAATGAATAAATAAATGGATAAATAAATGAATAAATAAATGAATAAATAAATGGATAAATAAATAACTGAATAAATGAATAAATAAATGAATAAATAAATGAATAAATAAATAAATGAATAAATGAATAAATGAATAAATGAATAAATGAATAAATGAATAAATAAATGAATGAATAAATGAATAAATAAATGAATGAATAAATGAATAAATGAATAAATAAATGAATGAATAAATGAATGAATAAATAAATGAATAAATAAATGAATAAATAAATAAATAAATAAATAAATAAATAAATAAATAAATAAATAAATAAATAAATAAATGAATAAATAAATAAATGAATAAATGAATAAATAAATGGATAAATAAATAAATGAATAAATGAATAAATAAATGGATAAATAAATAAATGAATAAATGAATAAATAAATGGATAAATAAATAAATAAATGAATAAATAAATGAATAAATAAATGAATAAATAAATGAATAAATAAATGAATAAATAAATGAATAAATGAATAAATGAATAAATGAATAAATAAATGAATGAATAAATGAATGAATAAATAAATGAATAAATAAATGAATAAATACATAAAAATGAATAAATACATAAAAATGAATAAATAAATGAATGAATAAATGAATTGATAAATGAATAAATAAATGAATAAATAAATGAATAAATGAATAAATAAATGAATGAATAAATGAATAAATGAATAAATAAATGAATGAATAAATGAATGAATAAATAAATGAATAAATACATAAAAATGAATAAATAAATGAATAAATAAATGAATAAATGAATGAATAAATGAATAAATGAATGGATAAATGAATAAATAAATGAATGAATAAATGAATAAATGAATAAATAAAGAAATAAATGAATAAATGAATAAGTGAATAAATAAATGAATGAATAAATGAATGAACGAATGAATAAATGAATGAATAAATAAATGAAAAATACATAAAAAATGAATAAATGAATGAATAAATGAATAAATGAATGGATAAATGAATAAATAAATGAATAAATAAATGAATAAATGAATAAATAAAGAAATAAATGATTAAATGAATAAATAAATGAATAAATAAATAAATACATACATAAATAAATAAGTAAATAAATAAACACATTATTATTATTATTATTATTATTATTATTATTATTATTATCATCATCATCATCGCTATGACTTATTTCCTCTTCCTCTCATTTTTTCTATTAGTTTAGTTAGTGCTCTATATACTGTTATTTTGATTCTGTCGATCTTCTACTGGACTTTGATATAATTTGTTTGATCTTTATCACAGTTTGTATTTGTATGTATTATGTGATAGGATGGAAGAGAAAGCCCTCTCCTTTAATCCTGTCAGATTAAATAGAGAAATAAATTCATTTGCGCGCGAATAATAATTTTTAATAAATTAAAATTAAGTTCAATACTTCGTTAAACTTTTACAAGTTGAAATCGTTTCACGTTAATCTTTTCCCAGTTCAGTGATCCAGAAACCACAGAACTGCAAAAACTGTTTTAACACGGCTCCCTTGTATAAAGGTATAAAACACTGAAACAAAGAAGCATCAGAATACGTTATTCATTTATTAATTAATACATCATCGTTATTGTTGCAATTGCCTATAAAGAGACGATATCCCGAATGGATGGGTGGTTTCTTTTAGGAAATATTGCAGTGCACATAATCTCTTAAAATTTAAAAATAAATGAAAATGAATCTGCTAACATAATAGGTTTGTTTGTACAGCAAGTTTGTGATGGTTTGAGAACTATTTGCAAACTGTTCCAATCTCACCTATGATCGGTTTGAAAACTATTTTCACACCATCCTTATTTTCAAACTGGTCGGAAGCACTGCCATCTAGATAAGTGTTGAAACTTATGACAGCACAATCGATTAATTACTGTAATTTTTCCCCCAATGCCAGCAGATTGTCATTATCATTTCTGATCTCTCCTGACAATGGCTTATTTGTAACCCACTTCAGAGGTTGGGGCGCCTGGAAGGCGGAGTTACATGTCCTGATCATATTATGATAGCATGATTATGAAGTGTCAGGAGAGGTCTTAAAAGCCTAACCTAATTTACAGACTATGGACGGACACAGGAAAAATTCCTGTGTTCTAACCGGGAATCGAATCGGGGACCTCATGAACCTAGTCAGAACCTCTGAGCGTTAGCCCAAGAGCCTGGTATTAATTAAAATATTGTGATACTTCAAATTGCTGGGAGAGATTCTCTGCTACATGGAGAGTTACACAGAAATGATAAATTCGCTGTTACTGTTCCTGTTGCAAATGAGTTTCATTTTTGGGCCTGTCTCTGTCCTCAAAAAATTCCAGCAAGCCTAACTCATCCCCACATCTGAAAGAACAATTACAGACCTAAATTAGCCTAAGTTCTACGCACACTTATATATATATATATATATATATATATATATATATATATATATAATTACCTTCCTGAAAAATAGCAATTATATGAACACAACAGTGCTAAAACATATAAATATAAACATAAATGAAAAAATAAATAAATACGTAAATAAATAAGCAAGTAAGTAAATAAATCTACACTAATAATAAATCTGTAGCCGAAATTTTTCTGGTAATTTTCGATTTTCCAAAAATAATTGGTCCTAACATATATAATTAACCGTCCTGAAACCGAAAATCGCTTTTTTGAAATTTTTGTTTGTATGTCTGTCTGTCTGGATGTTTGTTACCTTTTCACGCGATAATGGCTGAACCGATTTATATGAAAATTGGAATATAAATTACGTTCGTTGCAACTTAGAATTTAGGCTATATGGCATACAAAATATTTTATTTAAAAGGGGGGTTATAAGGGGGCTTGAATTAAATAAATCGAAATATCTCCCTTATTATTAATTTTCATGAAAAATATTACACAACAAAAGTTTCTTTAAAAATAATTTCCGATAAGTTTTATTCCATGCAAAATTTTTGTAGGACTGATATTTAATGAGATAAATGAGTTTCAAAATTACAATAACAACGCCATCTAAGGCGGTGTAATGAAATAAAAAAGAAATGACTTCGTCTATAAGGGGCCTTGGACAGCAACAATCGAAAGCTATGAAAGATAGCCTACAGAGAATGTTTCTGTGTTTGTATGAAGTAATATCGGAAGCTAAATTAACCGATTTGTATAATTAATTATTAATTCACCATTGGAAAGTGTAGTTTCTCTAGATGGACATAATGCTATAATGTTATTACAGCAACTTCTGAGTGAATCGAGGACAGGTAAGATTAAAATAGCTTCTTATGCACAGAAAACTTGATAGGCTATTCTGTACATTCGTTTCTTGTATTTCCTAAAATAATTTTTATAACCAAATGAATTGTCTCTGGATCAAAATGATCCCATTTTAATTGTTTTAATACAATTTAAATTAAGTAACATAATAAACGATTTATCCTTCTATCAAACACGAATGTTCCCTGGATCAAATGTCCTATTTTAACTATGCAATTACTTTTATTTATTTCTAGCGGGTGCAGCGGAGCGCAGGGGTACGGCTAGTTGATAATATATTTAGGGTATACTCTTATAGGTTATACTGTAAATAACATGCAGAAAACAATGACAAAGCAATCTTAACGCGCATGTGTCGTCTGTGATTAGAGATTGGTTTGCACTTGATTCGCAAATCAATTCCGACTGTCAGGAATCGATTTGAGATCAGTTTGACGTGTTATACGAACGCGTGACTATTAGTCAGAAACAGAGTTTGAAGTTTGAGCTGTGCGAACAGTACAATCCATGTGCGCATGACCTTCAATTGGCAAAACTTTATTTCTCACACTAGTTTATTAAACCGTGCCGGACCGTAAAGAAAACAACTATCACAAAGTTCATATTTTATATGTTATACAATATTATAGTAATTGTGAAATTTTAATTTTCTTACCAATTTTTTATATAGTTCTATTAAAATTATAGCATACAGCCTATTAACCTGTGGTATCCTATAGGATACTTTGCGAATTTAAGGGTTAACTAACGAAAGAATGGAGGTGGCATCAACGGAAACCCCATAATGAGGAATGTAATAAATAAATAGGCAGGACAAAAGGGTAACATAAATAAACATAGATATCGTGTTGTTATAATTTTGGAAATTTTCATAAATTAATACATACAATCTGAAGTCAAAACAGTGGGTCAAAATTGATCATTTGAAATAAGTTCCACGACTAAGAAATTGAAAGATAAAAAAGGACCATAGTGCAAAAAGTCAAATTTGAGATATTAAGCATATGGTGGGCGTATTATAGTGATCATCTATTGAATTGATTGTTAGGGGAAAAAACTCTATAGGCCTATGTTATAGGAGTGGGAATTTTCAGTGGTTTCATAAAACAACCATAGTTCAAAGTCTGTTTTTTGTGAAAACAGCCAGGACGAGGTATCATTTGCAAATATCCCATTCAAATCATATGCAATAAAAGCCACCTCGGAGAAAAACACTTTAGCATGTGAATTGTTGTATTAGTTAAGGAGTCATCTTTAGGTGCAGAAGTAACCCCATGGAAGAAACATAAGCAACGAAAGGAGAAGAAACAGGATATGATAAAGAAAAAGAAGATTAAAGGAGAGGCACACCTCAGCCACAACAGAGTATTTTTTCTTACAACAAACATTGTCCACAGTTACCTGCATTTACACATGTATTTCTATTAGGCAATTTAAGTTATAAATGTACTTCAGTTTTCCCAAGTTTCTACAACACCTTAAGAAATGGCATGATGAATTTCATACTTGAAGAGTCGACAACACCCATGCCAGATATTTTTTTTTTGTTTGCCCTGAAAATGTATGTTTTTGGACTATTTTTTTAAAACCCTTCAATTAAGTTAACTTAAAACGTTGTGTATAAAGTGTAAATTAAAATTAAGGTGACATTTATTTTTTAAGGTGACATGTATTTATTTAGCCTGACGAGTTACTCCCTTGGTTTGAATTGTAAATTATTTAGAAATAGCGTGTAAGAGGGTCTTACACTATAAGGGCCGTATTCATAGACATTTTTAGCGCGGGTTTCCGGTAGATGATCAGCGATTTTCGTATTCATAAACCAGTGTTAGCGATAGGATATGATTTGAATTCTGTACTAGTAACCAGTGGATAGCCGGGGCTAGCTTAGTACGCTCGTAGCGCGTGCTGCGAAATGTCTATGAATAGCACCGTAAATGTTTAGTTTAAATGTAGTTCTGTTTATAAGTATGCATAAGGGTGTAATTATTTGTCCTATTTGAGCTGTTGTATCTGTTGTATCAATGGCAGTGAAGTGAAGCGTGGTGAAGCGAGTTTCAGCTTTTGTGTCAGAGAAGTTGCCTATTAATCAAGGCGTTCAATCTGAACTTGAGAAGTGTATAACAGGAACGTTAGCAACAGAAGTGCTACCATAATAGAAGTATTTGTTATCATCGGTTTACGGAAACATTTCACAACACAAATCAAATCGTGTCCAGTTTGAGAATTTAAGTCAACAAATTAGTAGTAATCGTCTGAACCCTCTCCCCATATCCCGACAGTAAGAAATAAACTTACCTCAGTACATGTTTCATTGAAACAGTTCACATTCCTGCCAATATACGTATCGGTAAGTACTCTTCTGAATGAAGTGACAGATAAGTTACACCTCTGCGGAAGTGTAGGAAGATTGAATTCTCTAGTGTCCAGTGACCCAGTAGTTTCGAAGTGATAAATAGTGTCAATGAAATTGTTATAGTGTCAGTGAAATGTGTTCTAAAGTGTCAGTGAAATGTGTCATAGTGCCAGTACAGTGAGTGAGATGAGAGTAAAGTGAAAAATTATTATCAGTACCAATGTGAAACTTATGTAGGGCCTATCCATATGTAGGTTGTATTGTAAAATTAGGTTCACTTATTAATTAGCTTATTTTATGTATTAATAATTGTAATTATTCTCTATTATTACTGTATTGTGTATATAAATGTATTGTGTATTGTAATTTTATTGTGTATTGTTTATAATGTGTATACCACTGCCACCGGGTGCTTGCCCACTTGCAGTGTAAATAAATAAATACATACATACATACATACATACATACATACATACATACACACATACATACATACATACATACATACATACATACATACATACATACATACATACATACATACAATTGAAACATATTATTGATTAGTTACTTTTTTTTTACTTTTTAATTTTGCTCTAGAGCATGCCATTAGGAAATTCCAGGATAACAGAGAGGGTTTGGAATTGAACGGGTTACATCAGCTGCTTGTCTATGCGGATGACGTGAATATGTTAGGAGAAAATCCACAAACGATTAGGGAAAACACGGGAATTTTACTGGAAGCAAGTAAAGAGATAGGTTTGGAAATAAATCCCGAAAAGACAAAGTTTATGATTATGTCTCGTGACGAGAATATTGTACGAAATGGAAATATAAAAATTGGAAATTTATCTTTTGAAGAGGTGAAGAAGTTCAAATATCTGGGAGCAACAGTAACAAATATAAATGATACTCGGGATGAAATTAAACACAGAATAAATATGGGAAATGCGTGTTATTATTCGGTTGAGAAACTTTTATCATCCAGTCCGCTGTCGAAAAATCTGAAAGTTAGAATTTATAAAACAGTTATATTACCGGTTGTTCTTTATGGTTGTGAAACTTGGACTCTCAATTTGAGAGAGGAACATAGGTTAAGGGTGTTTGAGAATAAGGTGCTTAGGAAAATATTTGGGGCTAAGGGGGATGAAGTTACAGGAGAATGGAGAAAGTTACACAACACAGAACTGCACGCATTGTATTCTTCACCTGACATAATTAGGAACATTAAATCCAGACGTTTGAGATGGGCAGGGCATGTAGCACGTATGGGCGAATCTAGAAATGGATATAGAGTGTTAGTTCGGAGGCCGGAGGGAAAAAGACCTTTGGGGAGGCCGAGACGTAGATGGGAAGATAATATTAAAATATATTTGAGGGAGGTGGGATATGATGATAGAGACTGGATTAATTTTGTTCAGGATAGGGACCAATGGCGGGCTTATGTGAGGGCGGCAATGAACCTCCGAGTTCCTTAAAAGCCAGTAAGTAAGTAGGTATTGATTAGTTTCTGAAAAAACAATCTCAACTTGCATGCCATTCATTGAATCTATCCCTCTGAATAAAAGGTTCGTTGAAAGGGATTCTTCACAAAGAATTCCATTCGACCCTCTGAACAGAGTAATAGAACTTCTCTCACTTGGCAGTCAGTTTCCACAGTCGTTGCTAATCTAGCAGGCAAATTTTCATTTTCTTCCATTAGGCTACGCTCTGGAGGGGGGAGGGAAACTAATAAGAAGGTTCATAGGTAACGGCCAGATCCCTGCTACTCGTAATCTTCATCGAGAAATTCGCGGAATTCCAGTTGGAGTTAATGAAGAGATGGCAGCTTGTGACTGTATTGGAGAAATACCGGGCTTCGAGCCTACACAAGTTAATTGAAGAAGTTTACGAGTCTCGCACATTCAAGCAATGGTCAAACAAAACGCAAGTCGAGATCTGGTACAAAGTTCAAGACTGTTCCGTACAAAATACGGTATTGTACGGAGTTCCAGAGTTCGAAACGATTATTTTTATGACTCACCCGGTACAAATATCAATCGAACAATGGAGCATATTGAATAATTTCAAGGGGAAAGTTGTTCCGGGGCCGGGT
>JAJSOF020000003.1:194442796-194555296 GCA_025594305.2 Periplaneta americana | reverse complement strand
TGATACAGTAACCAAATTCATGTACTGCATGTGTACATTACGCATGTTTAGAACATGTTTTCAATAAATGTAGACATAGGAAATGCCTGTTATTATTCGATTGAGAAGCTTTTATCACCCAGTCTGCTGTCAAAAAATCTGAAAGTTAGAATTTATAAAACAGTTATATTACCGGTTGTTCTTTATGGTTGTGAAACTTGGACCCTCACTTTGAGAGAGGAACATAGGTTAAGGGTGTTTGAGAAAAAGGTGGTTAGGAAAATATTTGGGGTTAAGAGGGATGAAGCTACAGGAGAATGGAGGAAGTTACACAACACAGAACTGGACGCATTGTATTCTTCACCTGACATAATTAGAAACATTAAATGCAGACGTTTGAGATGGGCAGGGCATGTAGCACGTATGCGTGAATCCAGAAATGTATATAAGGTGTTAGTTGAGAGGCCGGAAGGAAAAAGGCCTTTGGGGAGGCCGAGACGTAGATAGAAAGATAATATTAAAATGGATTTGAGGGATGTGGGATATGATGATAGAGACTGGATTAAGCTTGCTCAGGATAGGGATGAATGACGGGCTTATGTGAGGGCGGCAATGAACCTCCGGGTTCCTTAAAAGCAAGTAAGTAAGTATACAAATAATGGATTGGTGAAAGACAAATATCTGATCTTAATGGGGGAACAGAAGGCAGTGGTTATGTAGGCATTAAAAATATTAATTAGATCTAACAAGATAAATAATTTCAGCCAATATTTAAGTTGTTGTCAAGGATTGTTTTACTTATAGTCAAAGAATCCTCAGAGGTTTTGGAGTTCTCTCAGCAGAAAAAAGAAAGAAAGAAAGAAAGAAAGAAAGAAAGAAAGAAAGAAAGAAAGGAAGAGAGAAAGAAAGAAAGGAAGAGAGAAAGAAAGAAAGGAAGAGAGAAAGAAAGAAAGAAAGAAAGAAAGAAAGAAAGAAAGAAAGAAAGAAAGACGGACAGATTTACGACATTCCAAGAACTATTTTATGTATCAAGAATAATGAAAACATAAAATTCATTGAAAAACGTAAATCACGTTTTACAGCTTTTCACAATGATTGAATTAAATACAGGCTCTAACGAGAATTTAAAACCACTTTTCTAACCAGACTTCAGAATTTAATGGACACCCTAACGTGGTTAATCCCATTTAAAGATATATTTAATTTTAGATTTTATGAGATCTAAAATCGGTAGGAATATCTTTCGTTCAGTTGTAATGTTAAGCCATAATAAAATGTACTTAATATCTCAGTTTCCGAACATACTTAGGCCTATTTTAAACATTACAATCTGGGTATTATTTCAACATAAATGTTTAATATAGCCTCTATACTATTATGTTTAAGGAGCTGTAGTATTCCCTTCCCTCTGCTAACAGCTGCGAAACAGTGTGCGGCCTCGTTACCTGTAGCTATGGCAACGATAAACAACTGCAGGCTGCTTTTAAAGCTCTGAACCCTGTGCGCGTATCGTATATTTTCGCACGATATAATAACAGAGGGATAAATAAGTAAGAATTGTTGATTTAGCTAGCAGCTTTCCTCGTCCGAAAGTGCATTAATGTAGAAACACGACACCTTCGTAATGGAGACGCTAGTAAGCTCTCTCCACAGATTTCAAGCATAAGAACCCCTTCCTGTGTTAAGTCCAGGCTCTCAGTTTAGACCTACATCCATTTTCAGTGTACTGTGAGCGTTATTTCAGGAAAGGGATAGATCAATCAGAAGCGAAAGTAAAGAAACAGATTATTGTAATGTACTCTGGTGACATGACAATTATTGAAATTGGTAAATATAATAATAATAATAATAATAATAATAATAATAATAATAATAATAATAATAATTTACTTACTGGCTTTTAAGGAACCCGGAGGTTCACTGCCGCCCTCACATAAGCCCGCCATTGGTCCCTATCCTGAGCAAGGTTAATCCAGTCTCTATCATCATATCCCACCTCCCTCATATCCATTTTAATATTATTTTCCCATCTACGTCTCGGCCTCTCCAAAGGTCTTTTTCCCTCCGGCCTCCGAACTAACACTCTATATCCATTTCTAGATTCGCCCATACGTGCTACATGCCCTGCCCATCTCAAACGTCTGGATTTAATGTTTCTAATTATGTCAGGTGAAGAATACAATGCGTGCAGTTCTGTGTTGTGTAACTTTCTCCATTCTCCTGTAACTTCATTCCTCTTAACCCTAAATATTTTCCTAAGCAACTTATTCTCATACACCCTTAACCTATGTTCCTCTCTCAAAGTGAGAGTTCAAGTTTCACAACCATAAAGAACAACCGGTAATATAACTGTTTTATAAATTCTAACTTTCAGACTCTTTGACAGAAGACTAGATGATAAAAGCTTCTCGACCGAATAATAACACTCATTTCTCATATTTATTCCGCGTTTAATTTCCTCCCGAGTGTCATTTATATTTGTTACTGTTCCCAGATATTTGAATTTTTCCACCCCTTCGAAGGATAAATCTCCTATTTTTATCACGAGACATAATCATATACTTTGTCTTTTCAGGATTTACTTCCAAACCTATCTCTTTACTTGCTTCAAGTAAAATTTCCGTGTTTTCCCTAATCGTTTGTGGTTTTTCTGCTAGCATAATCACGTCATCCGCATAGACAAGCAGCTGATGTAACTCGTCCAATTCCAAACCCTGCCTGTTATCCTGAACTTTCGTAATGGCATATTCTAGAGCGAAGTTAAAAAGTAAAGGTGATAGTGCATCTCCTTGCTTTAGCCCACAGTGAATTGGAAAAGTATCAGATAGAAACTGGCCTATACGGACTCTGCTGTACGTTTCACTGAGACACATTTTAATTAATCTAACTAGTTTCTTGGGAATACCAAATTCAATAACAATATCATATAATACTTCTCTCCTAACCGAGTCATATGCCTTTTTGAAATCTATGAATCCCATTCCGAGGCTTTTTGTTATTCTTGCTCCTGCAGTAGCAAAATTTCCTGCTCTGTGAAAGAAAGCAAAAGAACAATATACAGAAAAGAGTGGTGAGGGGACAGAATAACGTTTCAGATGCTGGCAACGTTCAGTGCAAGAGTAAAAACTCACTCAAATATGTTTCACACACAACAACGAATTTTAAAACTAATGACAAAGCGCGTTATGCAGTTATGACATACATATAAAACCAGTAATAACAGGAAACGCGTCACTGATGCGGCATTAGGACACTTGTCAAAATGTGAGTAAACAGTGTCGATATCACAGGTGAGGTCGGATTAGGGCAGATAAACGTCAAGTTATGAATCAAACTGACCAACAGATCATTGGCGGTCGAGTTTTGACAGGCGAAATTGCAGTGTGATATTCAAATTTGTAACTGCCCTTCCGTCCAAACTAAATAATTCATTTCCCGTCTGTCACAGGCGATCAATTATCACGGCCTGACTCATAAATCTTAGATGATATCGAATTTAACAACGGCCACTCAATGTTTCACTCAATTTACTGCTGTTTTAGATTTAACTTCATTATAAATTATCGTCATTACTTGAATGCATACATGTCGACGATCTCGTGACATTCCATTTCAAACATTATTTATTTATTCATTCATAGTTTTCTGTCCAAGGGCAGGTCTTTCGCTGCAAACCCAGCATTCTCCAGTCTTTCCTATTTCCTGCCTTCCTCTTTGTCTCCCCATATGATCCATATACCTTAATGTCGTCTGTCATCTGATGTCTTCTTCTGCCCCGAACTCTTCTCCCGTTCACCATTCCTTCCAGTGCATCCAGCGAATAGGGATTGTAAAGAATGGACACTGAGCGAATTTTTCTGTGTTTTGTTTCTCTGTGCGCCAGCGTTTAGTTCCACTTTCAAGCGCTAGAGGTTAGTGTAATCGAGCATAGGCTAAGATAATAATTGAGAATAGAGTTGAGACACAGGATTCAAACATCGCCTACCTTATTGCATAATCCAGTAACGCTTTGCTTCAAATAAATTCAAGTTAACAGCTTTTCCTTTTTTGTCAGTGACAGACTAGTTGTAATAATATTTTTTTTATATTTCAGATATAATAAATTATATTATAAAATAATATAATGCATTATAAAATTAAGTATTGAATTCGTTTAATATTTGTATATAATATAATATAGGTATATGGTTTTACTTCTCGTAAGAGTTTTGTTTTTCCATTTTCAGTGCTATCAAATCATTACATATTTTAATTGTTGTTGGGGTCCACGTCTCAACTCTCATTATAAAGGAACTCTAGAGTCTAGACATTACAGTTAATGACGGATTTATTATTTTATGGATCCAATTTATTTTATTTGAGTACATAATGTACCTAGATGTATTAATTGTATGTGTTTTATTTCCGCTGTGTCGACTGCTAGATGGTGTGATGTCAGCGCCAACTCTAGGGAGAAAGCAGAATCTCACCCTCTAGCTGGCTTGAAGGTCATTGAAATCAGTCCGGCTACATCAAAGGTACCGACGCGAAGTGTCCATTCTTTATAATCCCTATTCACTGCTGCATCCTTCGGTAGGCAGTTTCTTCTCAGCCAGTGACCCAACCAATTGCTTTTCCTCTTTCTGATAAGTTTCAGCATCATTCTTTCTTCATCCACTTTTTCCAACACAGCTTCGTTTCTTACTCTGTCCATTTCACACGCTCCATTCTTCTCCATATCAACATTTCAAATGCTTCTAGTCGCTTCTCTTCACTTCGTCGTAATGTCCGCGTTTCCGCCCCCCACACAATGCTACACTCCACACAAAGCACTTCACTAGTCTCTTCCTTAGTTCTTTCTCCAGAGGTCCGCAGAAGATGTTCCTTTTTCTATTAAAAACTTCCTTTGTCATTGCTATCCTCCTTTTGACTTCCTGGCAGCAGCTAATGTTACTGCTTATAGTACACCCCAAGTATTTGTAGCTGTCCACTTGCTCTACTGTCTTATTTAGAATTCTCAAGTTTACTTTCTTTACTTTTCTTCCTGTGACCATGGTCTTCGTCTTGTTGGCATTTATCTTCATTCCATACTGCTCACAGCTGTCATTTAGCTCCAGTAGCATATCCCTTAGTATCATCTTCTCTTCTGCTAACAACTCCATATCAGCAAATCTTATGCTTTATTCTTCTTCCTCCTACTATCACTCCTCCCATGTTCTGAAAACAGTTCTTCACTAAATACTCCAAGTAAATGTTGAACAGGGTAGGTAATAAAGGACATCCTTGTCGTACTCCTCTCCCTATTTCACTTCCTTCTGACATTTCTTTTCCTATCCTGACTTTGACTCGTTGTTTCATATAAAGGTTACTAAACAGCCTCCTCTCTTTCCAATCCACGCCAATTTTCTTTAGGATCCGCATCAGTTTATTCCAATCCACTCTGTCAAACGCCTTTTTTTAGGTCCACAAATTCTATATACACTTCTTTATTCTTCTCTAGGTATCTTTCGCTGATTGTTCATAGTAGTCGGAATTGGAATCCGGTGTGGCTTAGTGGATAAAGCATCAGCACGTAGAGCTGAAAACCCGGGTTCGGGTCCCTGTGCCGGAGAGAACTTTTTTCTGTTCTATCCATCTTTTATTTATATACCCAGATATTCCGATTAAAATATCGTCATAAATCAGGATGTAAGACAAGGGTGTAGCCCACACCTGTGGAGTAACGGTTAGCTCGTCTGGCCGCAAAACCAGGTGGCCCGGGTTCGATTCCCGGTCGGGGAAAGTTACCTGGTTGAGGTTTTTCCGTGGTTTTCCCTCAAACCAATATGAGCAAATGCTGGGTAACTGTCGCTGCTGGACCTCGGATTCATTTCACCGGCATTATCACCTTCATCTTATTTAGACGCTAAATAACCTAAGATGTTGATAAAGCGTCGTAAAATAACCTACTAAAATAAAAAGGACAAGGTATTTATTATCTCCTACAATTTTTTAACGTGTATATGCACAACATCATAAAAATATGGAAAAATCACATCAGGATTTCACGTTAAGAAAAAAGCATTGATTTCATGGGCCTTGCCTAATACATTGTACAAGCTATGTGGTAGGTAAGCGTTTCTGTGGAAACTGATCATTTGATGGAACAGCCCCATATGCTCAATGCTTTTTTATTAATGTGAAATCCTATATTTAAAATCTTGTAGCATAGTATAGTTATACAGAGTGACTTATATAGAACTGACACATTTCTTTCATTAATTGTTTCAAAACGAATTGTGCTAGCGACAACTTATTATGCCTAAAATGTAGAGGAATTTTGGGAGATTATTTACCTCTATAGCAAATGTTGAAAATGTCCTCCATCCTGCATAAGGCACAACTCAACACGTCGTTCCATGTTACTGACCACTAGTTGGAGGACTCTGTTGTCAATAGCTTGAATCTCATGTGTGATGTTGTGCTTCAGATCGTCCAATGTCTGGGGACGTGTGGCGTAAACCCTGTCTTTTAAGTAACCCCATAGAAAGAAGTCCGGCGTTGTCAAATCCGGAGATCTCGGTGGCCACAGGTTCCTGGAAATTATTCGGTCGTCAAAGAAACTTGCAATTAGTTCCATGGATTCATTTGATGTATGGCATGTAGCGCCATCTTGCTGAAAATATCCTTGACTCAGTTCTACATCGTCCAGTTGCTCAACAAACTCCATGAAAATCAGTCGGTACTCTGCAGTGTTCACAGTCTGGTTAAAAAAATTGGCCCCACTATTCTCTGTGCGGATATTGCGCACCAAACTCCGATTTTAACCGGGTGCATAGGTGCTTCATGGATGACATGTGGATTTTCGATGGCCCAATGGCGTGAGTTCTGTGAGTTCACATAAAGAGTCGTTGATTTAATGTGTACTGCATTTTCACGTTGACACAAAATGTCTAAAACAACTGCCAACAATAGGAATAAAACATAAACATCTGCGCATCTAGTGACAAGGAATCGAAACTCCAGAACATTCTGCTTAATTTGGTGCTAAAATTGGGTCAGTGCTGCCAACAATAGGAATAAAACAAACATCTGCGCATCTAGTGATAAGGAATCGAAACTCCAGAACATTCTGCTTAATTTAGTGCTAAAATTGGGTCACTGAATGAATTTCCAACGGATTAATTAAAGAAAGAAATGTGTCAGTTCTATATAAATCACTCTGTACTTCGGAATCTTTTTTTCTAAATAACACTTGAAATGAACACCGTGTAGAACACAGAACTGCAAACAATTCCGAGATTCGGAAGACGTTCCTCGGGTGATGCACAGGTCACGAGACGAGAGAAAATGGCTACAAAACTCGTAATGTGGGTTACTATGGCAATAAACCTTCGACTTCTTGCACTAGCCCCGAGCGAGATGCAATAAAACAAACAAGCGACTACAGTGATCGAAATCCTGTCTTACATTATGAGTTGTGTGACAAGAGAAAAAGACAGAAGACTGGGAATGGAGTTCGTCATTATCTTCAATATCCGTCTGCTAAAACTTGGAAAACTTTTCAGGTTTTAAACTAACTGCAATCTACAGAAAATTAGTAATTTATTAAGATCCACGTAATAATAAGAGAAGTAGTTGCTTCTTCGCTTTGATAATTTTTAAAGAGCAATTCTTCTTCTTCTTCTTCTTCTTCTTCTTCTTCTTCTGTAGCTTTCCCTTATTACCTTTCAGGTATTAGGTTCCCTCTACCAGTCGTATATAATTCCTTTTATGCTCGACCATGCCCAAATGTAGTAATTATACACCTGGTAGCAGAACTTTAATGCATGTCATTAAAGTACACCTACTCATTAAAGGTCAGGTCTTTCAGCCAATGACGACTCAGGTTACAACTGTTCAGCCAATGACAGGTCAGCTTTGTACCGTTATAAAACCGCAAGTATCGATTATTCTCGGATATGCAATCGAAAGAGAATTAGCGAAAAGTCACGGAGGCTGGAAATCCAATACTGTCGCAGAAGGTTATGGTCTGTTACTATAATAATTAGCGTTAATTGTAAATAATATTCAAATAAATTCAATTTGTCATCTCGTTTTTCAATGTCTAATTTAATTTCAATGTTATCTCTGTAGGTTCTTATGGCCTAGCAAGGTCAATGTGGACATCTGTTCCTCGGAAAAAATCAATACTTTCGCGTCTGCGCACATCTCACAACATACGGGACATTGCGAAAAAATTAATAATATCAAGTTAGAAATATGGTCGAGCATAAAAAGTCGTATGAAACTCGCCTATAATGGTAATTAAGAAGCTCGTATGAAAATTATGAAACTCGCTTGCGCTCGTTTCATAAATATCCATACTCACTTCTTGATTACCTTCATTATAGGCTCGTTGCATAATGTACTATTATTTTACCCTATCCGTGTTAGTCTTATGATCTCCTGTACAATCTTTCTTCTTTTGTTTACGATATATTAATTTTCAATGTCCAATGGTCAAAATGAAAGTGGCCGGTCTATTGAGCAGTGACCTACATATGTAAGAAAACTTTTTCCATAATTCATTCCCTCAGACACTTAACGAACGTTTTACCTCTCAGCCTTAAAAAGAACCTAATCCAAACTTTAGTGATGCCCCACTTCGATTATTGTGATTCTCTATTCACGAATCTAAATACTGATCTTGCTCATCAAAGACTACAGCGTGTCCACAATATCTGCGTTCGTTTCGTTTGCAACATAAGAAAATTCGATCATGTAACACCGTCACTAGAATTGTTGTCTTGTAGTCCACTTAAAGAAAGAAGATTCTTCAACTCCCTCTTATTACTATTTAAAATCATCCACACCTCCACACCCTCTTACCTAGCATCTCGTTTTGTTTACCTTTCACTATCTCGAACCCGGGACATGTACCTTTTCTCTATTCCTCTGCACAGAACATCCTTCTACTCATCATCTTTCAGCATATCGATTCCACGCCTCTGGAATTCTCTCCCTGACCATGTCAGAGACTGTCGGACATCATCAAAATTCAAATTTAAATTAAAAAATCACATTCTAGTCCATGGAATTGCTTGTTGAACACCTGTCAGGTTGCGCAAATTCGGCTTAACCCATGACATATAGTAAATATTGTAACTATGCTGTTGTAAAATTGATAATTAATATGTAATGTATTTATTATTATTATTATTATTATTATTATTATTATTATTATTATTATTATTAGTTATCACTATCATCATTCCTATCTCTGTTTTCTTTCTTTTTTTCTTGCATTAGCTTCATGAGAGCTCTATAGTGTTTTATAGGGCTTTAATTTAATTTGTATTATTTTCATCAGTGTTTGTATTTATTTTTTGTATTTATATGTGCTATCTGGTAGGATGGAAAGAAGGCCTTATGACCTTAATCCTGTCAGATTAAATAAATAAATAAATAAATAAATAAATAAATAAATAAATAAATAAATAATCAGTGAAACGTTAGCCCTTACATCCCATGTCTGAGCAAAGGTGAACGATCAATGATCAAGTAAACACGAACGTACAGTAGTGGCAAAAAAAAATTGGACCGACCCTTGTAGCTGATTTCAGAGCCATGTTCAATCCAGAGCACGATAGACTGGTAACTAAGACTTTCGTGGTTCGAATCCTGTCTGAGAAGGAAACTTTTTTTGTTCCTTATTCAAATTTACTCTCAATACTTTTCGATTGCTGGTAAAATTCATGTTCTGGGAATAATAAGTTAATTAAGTAGTAAAATATCGTTGCAATCGAAAGTATTGGGAATAAATTTGAATAAGAAACAAAAAAAAGTTTCCTTCCCAGGCAGGATTCGAACCATAGAAGTCTTAGTTAGTCTACCAGTCTATCGTGCTCTGGAGTGAACAAGGCTCTGAAATCAGCTACAAGGGTCGGTCCGGTTTTTTTCAACTACTATATTCAATTGTCAACTGTTAGTTTCGTGTATTCTCTTGGCATTACGAAAAAGGAAAAAGACTTTGTTTTAAAAGTAATACTTTAGATCAGTGTTTATCAAACTATGGTCCGCGGACCACCTATGGTCCTATGAGGTTTGCCCTTGTGGTCCTTCAAAAAAGGCAGAAGAAAAAAATAAAATTGAAACTAATTGCGTATCACTCTATAGCTTAAAATCTCAGAGTTTGGAAATGGCACATGGCAATCGCCTTTCAATTTTTCTCTCAGTACTGACATTTTATGACATTTATTACCCTACCCGTCTACGACTTCCCACTCTACTCTCAGCAACGCAAAAAGGATTTAAAGTACTATGAATGTGATGTTTCTCGCCATCCTTTCCCTGCACATCTGGCGCCGTCCCTGTAACCCAGCCAGGGACCACCCAAATTCATAACAAAGTATCGAACCTTTTCATGTACATTATGACTGTCTTAATAGGTTTGCCGACACCGAGTTTGCATATTGAAATGTTCACATAATGTAATAATAATAATAATAATGATTTGGCTGGCAGAGTAAGGCCGTAAGGCCTTCTCTTCCCTCAACCAGCAAAAAGTGTATATACATATGCATGAAACAAAGAATCCAACAATTTGATTTAGATGAGAGTTACATGAATACAAAAGTTATTTACAAATTAAACAACAAAATACTATGAACTATTAATTAAACACTGAAATAAACGTCGTACACCAATAATACAACTCTGAGGTCACAATTTGAAACTTATTTTCCAAGTAAATATGACGAATTTTCATGGGTTCGTGATCACTTTCATTGCGATATTGAAACTAACCAACTTTAATTGAGTGAAAGAGAACAATTAATTGAACTCTCTAATGAGACCGGACTTAAATGAAATTCCAAGCGGAAGGTATGGTTAATTTCTGGACCTCATCACAAAGTGAAAAGAGAATACAGTGAATGTACAATGGTGCTTTATAGATTACAATTCAGTTTGCTTCTACGTATCTATGTGAGAAAGGGTTTTCATCACTAACTCTATTAAAAACAAAGTTGGCTACCGAAATCGACTTGATGTATGTGACGATCTCCGACTTAAGCTTGCCAGCATAGTCCAAATATAGAACAACTGTGCAAGAATCGGAAGGCTCATCCATCTGATTAATGTGAGTACAAACATTTATTTATTTTTTTTAGTTAATAAGTTAAAGATTATCCAAACTCTAATAGCCTTGAATTATTACTTACTTACAAATGGCTTTTAAGGAACCCGAAGGTTCATTGCCGCCCTCACATAAGCCCGCCATCGGTCCCTATCCTGAGCAAGATTAATCCAGTCTCTATCATCATATCCCACCTTCCTTAAGTCCATTTTAATATTATCCTCCCATCTACGTCTCGGCCTCCCCAAAGGTATTTTTCCCTCCGGTCTCCCAACTAATACTCTATATGCATTTCTGGATTCGCCCATACGTGCTACATCCCCTGCCCATCTCAAACGTCTGGATTTAATGTTCCTAATTATGTCAGGTGAAGAATACAATGCGTGCAGTTCTGCGTTGTGTAACTTTCTCCATTCTCCTGTAACTTCATCCCGCTTAGCCCCAAATATTTTCCCAAGCACCTTATTCTCAAACACCCTTAACCTATGTTCCTCTCTCAAAATGAGAGTCCAAGTTTCACAACCATACAGAACAACCGGTAATATAACTGTTTTGTAAATTCTAACTTTCAGATTTTTTGACAGCAGACTAGATGATAAAAGCTTCTGAACCGAATAATAACACGCATTTCCCATATTTATTCTGCGTTTAATTTCCTCCCGAGTGTCATTTATATTATTATTGAATTATTAAAGAAACCAAAATGAATTTTCTTCTATTAACCTTAGCTTAATTAGTTAATACTAATATAACATTAATTTAATTTAATTAATTTTAATTAATTAATTCTATTTAAAAATATAAGTATATTGATTTAAATGTACTACAAAAATGATAAATTTTCTTTCGAAGGGAACAACAGCAAAGTGGTCCGCGGAACTGTTGTGATTTTAGAAAGCGGTCCCCACTTCAAAAAAGTTTGAGAAACGCTGCTTTAGATATTCTTTCATTGTATAAGTTAGATATTACAAGATAATTAAAGTGAAGAAGTCGTAATTCATGCAATATTTCTCTGTACAGGAATTACTTAATGCAGGCTGCAAGGAAAACTTTTCCCCTTCCCCCGCGGCGAGTGTCTCGCAGACAAACTTGTTACTTCGACTTTAAAACTTGGCTCTCAACATCGGAGCACTGCTCCAACACTTGCAGAGTTGCTCAAATAACAAGAGAGCCGCACCACAGCTCATAACAAATAAATGTCTCGGAATCGTAGTACAGCAAGTGCAGGCAATTTCGTAGCTGTCACCACTCCCGTCTTATAAACGAGGGGCATGCAACTTGTGATGGACTGAAATGAAGACGGATACTGGTGCTCTAGTGAACACACTGTAATATTTCACACCTAACAATGTGTCAACTGGACCGCAGTACAGATATACAGTAGGGACATCTAGCATAATTCGCTGGACAAATTGAAAGTATGCACTTTACGAAACTGGGTAAGTACTCGTACCTGTAATCTCCACCAGACAGTTCTGCACACAAACACACAGGAGTTTTTTTTATATTTAAAATATGTATTTTGTTCAAAAAATTTATAAAATATTCAATACTTTTGTCTCAAAACTTCATATATCATGAATGACTATTTTGAATCAAAACTGCATTAATGAAGAATGGCTATTTTCACTCAAAACTACAGTCATGAAGAATGGCCATTTTCAATCAAAATTTATTACATCAAGAATGGCTATTCTGAATCAAAACTGCATAAATGACGAACAGCTATTTTCAATCAAAATTCCATACCTGAAGAATTGCTATTTTAAATCAAAATTCCATACATCAAGAATATCTCTTTTCAATCAAAACTCCATTAATGAAGAATGACTACTTTCAAACAAAATTTAATATATCAAGAATGGCTATTTTGAATAAAAAAACTCCATTAATGAAGAAGAATGACTGTTTTCAATCAAAATTCCATACATCAAGAATAACTATTTTGAATACGTGAAGAATGGGTATTTTGAATCAAAACTCCATACATGAAGAATGGCTAGTTTCAAGCAAAATTCCATACATTTAGAATGGCTATTTTCAATTAAAATTCCATACATGAAAAATGGCTACTTAGAATCAAAACTCCATACCTAAAGAATGGTTATTTTGAATCAAAACTCCATACCTAAAGAATGGCTATTTTGAATCAAAACTCCATACATGAAGAATGGCTATTTTCCACCAAAATTCAATACATGAAGAATGGCTATTTTCAATCAAAATTCCATACATGAAGAATGGCTATTTTCAATCAAAATTCCATACATGAAGAATGGCTATTTTCAATCAAAATTCCATACATCAAGAATATCTCTTTTCAATCAAAACTCCATTAATGAAGAATGACTATTTTCAAACAAAATTTAATATATCAAGAATGGCTATTTTGAATAAAAAAATCCATTAATGAAGAAGAATGACTGTTTTCAATCAAAATTCCATACATCAAGAATAACTATTTTGAATACGTGAAGAATGGGTATTTTGAATCAAAACTCCATACATGAAGAATGGCTAGTTTCAAGCAAAATTCCATACATTTAGAATGGCTATTTTCAATTAAAATTCCATACATGAAAAATGGCTACTTAGAATCAAAACTCCATACCTAAAGAATGGTTATTTTGAATCAAAACTCCATACCTAAAGAATGGCTATTTTGAATCAAAACTCCATACATGAAGAATGGCTATTTTCCACCAAAATTCAATACATGAAGAATGGCTATTTTCAATCAAAATTCCATACATGAAGAATGGCTATTTTCAATCAAAATTCCATACATCAAGAATATCTCTTTTCAATCAAAACTCCATTAATGAAGAATGACTATTTTCAAACAAAATTTAATATATCAAGAATGGCTATTTTGAATAAAAAACTCCATTAATGAAGACGAATGACTGTTTTCAATCAAAATTCCATACATCAAGAATAACTATTTTGAATACGTGAAGAATGGGTATTTTGAATCAAAACTCCATACATGAAGAATGGCTAGTTTCAATCAAAATTCCATACATGTAGAATGGCTATTTTCAATTAAAATTCCATACATGAAAAATGGCTACTTAGAATCAAAACTCCATACCTAAAGAATGGTTATTTTGAATCAAAACTCCATACCTAAAGAATGGCTATTTTGAATCAAAACTCCATACATGAAGAATGGCTATTTTCCACCAAAATTCCATACATGAAGAATGGCTATTTTCAATCAAAATTCCATACATGAAGAATGGCTATTTTCAATCAAAATTCCCTACATGAAGAATGGCTATTTGCAATCAAAATTCCATACACGAATGGCTATTTTCAAGCAAAATTTCTTACATGAAGAATGGCTATTTGCAATCAAAATTCCATACACGAATGGCTATTTTCAAGCAAAATTTCTTACATGAAGAATGGCTATATTCAATCAAAATTCCCTACATGAAGAATGGCTACTTGCAATCAAAATTCCATACATGAAGAATGGCTATTTTCAAGCAAAATTTCTTACATGAAGAATGGCTATTTTCAATCAAAATTGCATACATGAAGAATGACTATTTTCAATCAAAATTCCATACATGAAGAATGGCTATTTTCAATCAAAATTCCATACATGAAGAATGGACATTTTCAATCAAAATTCCATACATGAAGAATGGCTATTTTGAATCAAAACTACATACATGAAAAATGGCTATTTTCAATCAAAATTCAATACATCAAGAACTGCTACTTTCAATCAAAACTCCAAACCTGAAGAACGGCTATTTTCAACCAAAATCCCATACATGAAGAATGGCTATTTTCAATCAAAATTCCATACATGAAGAATGGCTACGTTTAGTTTCTGTGTTTTCGGTTGGATATGTGGAATTTCCATGTCTGTGTGTATGTAGTTTACGTTTGCGATGTGTTCAGCATATGTGGAAGTGTTACGTGATTTGGTTATGGCTGTGATCTGTTCCTTGTAACGTGTTTGAAATGATCTGCCTGTCTGCCAGAGGTAGAAGTTTTTTAGTAGGTTATTTTACGACACTGTATCAACATCTCAAGTTATTTAGCGTCTGAATGAAATGAAGATGATAATGTCGGTGAAATGAGTTACCCAGCATTTGCTCATATTGGGTTGAGGGAAACCCCGAAAAAACCTCAACCAGGTAACTTGCCCCAACCGAGATTCGAACCCGGGCCACCTGGTTTTGCGGCCAGACGCGCTGACCGTTACGCCAATGTCGTAGAGGTAGAAATTGTTGCAGCTATTTCATGTGAGTTTGTACACGCCTGTGAGGATGTATTTGTTTGTGTTGTTTGTATGTTGAGATGCTGTTGTAGAGTGTTTTGTGTTCTGTATACGATGTTATAGTTTAATTTCTTGAATGAAGATGCTATCTTGTGTGTGTTTTTGTTTTCGTATGTTAGTGTGATGTATTTTTTGTGTTCTCGTATTTGTGTTATGTTCCCATGCTTCTTGTAAATATGTTTTGTCTTTTTTATTGTGTTATATATTATGTTGGGGTTGTATCCCTTTTCTTTGCTATGTATTTGATGGTATATTTTATTTATTCTTGTAGTCTTGCTGGTTAATTGGTATGTTGAGTAGTCTGTGTACCATTGCTCGAAATGCAGCATGTTTGTGTTGTGTTGGGTGATTGAATGTGTAGTGTATGTGTGTTGTTGTTGTTGTGGGTTTTCTTTAGATTTTGAATGTATGTTTGTTATCTACTTTTGTTATTATGATGTCTAGAAAGTTTATCTATTTGTTGCTTTCGATTTCTAATGTGTAGTGTAGCTTTGGGTGTATTTTGTTTATGTGTTGATGTAGGTTTTGAATCTCTGTTTGTTTCCTTTGCATATATATATATATATATATATATATATATATATATATATATATATATATATTTTATTTTGGGGGATTAATTGAAGTGAATTTTTTTATGGCAGGCAGAGTAACTATCTCATGCCCCCATGTTTTAAATTGCTTCCAGTGCACTTCATTAGAACCAGGTACCCAGCTTCGAAGCCGTTAGCCCTGTGAACTTACAGCATAGTGTTAGTATGTCATTTATATACTAATTTAAGTTGTCAACTTAATATTTTTCATTGGCCAGCAAGGGCTTGGCCTTCTGAAATACAAAATTCATGGGTAAACATTTGACAATAGCTGTAGAAATTATGATTAGTGAAACAGCAAAACTAAACAAATATTTGACATTATAACGTTTTATTTTGAAGTAGGTACTTTATTTACTGAATTATCGACAAGATTAGAACTTTGGTTATATATGAATAAAGCTCTTTCTCGAATATATTAATAAATAATTTATAACACACAGAAACAGATTGTGTTATAAATTAAGATACGTATAAAATTTGCTAGCACGGCCATCAAGCAATATCACGGCCTACTTAATTGTTAAACAATGGACATCTGAACATCAAGTGCGTCAAGATATTAAAGAACTGCGCATCAGGTACGATAAAGATTGTTTCGAGAAGACAATTGGTTTTGATTGGTTAAAACCCGAGCCTTCTTCAGTTACAAGCCAGAGCCATACGTCGGCAACACTGTAATTAACTGTCAACAGGAGGCCTACTATCCAGAACACGTGTTTGTGCTAATGTCGATTTTCAATGTAAATTAATGTTACAATATAAGTGTGTGTCGATGGAATTACGTTCGCGGTCGTACCAAACGTTAATTGTTGATGTATTATAAACTAAGTGGGTGTTGGCGATAAAAACAAGACAATAAATGAAAATATGGCTGCAGTATTTGGCAATTTTTACGGTTATTATTAATGACAAAGTGACTGACAATAATCTTCTAAATATTAAATATTGTATAAACTACATTTTTATAGTCTTACTTGTGGTTTGTGGTCTATCAGAATTCTGGCCAAATTGTTGGGTCTCGCCTGCTATATCAATAAAGTTACGCCGTTTATTTTCAAGTTCATTGTAAACAGCTGTTTTGTGATCCCATAAATGTTGCAGTTTTGTTGAAGATTCGGAATGCCTGCTATACGTCAGAACTACCTATAATTTGTACATGCATACACTCAATTCGTTGGTTTTCAAGGTTTGTTTATTAATATTATTTATTTTGCAATAAATTAGTTATAAACATGTTTCTTTTCACTTCTGATTTAAAGTTCACTGAGTTTACGCTAATGGGCACATACTTAATAGATAATGATGTGTTTTGTTACGCATTATGTTGAAGGTATGTTTCTTCATTTTTTATAGATCTTTATATAACCCGTCTGAAGAATCACTGTAGACGGCAGGTAGAGTAAGCTTGGACATAAACATGCGATCGATACTCCATTACGTCACCCTGTTCTGACGTACTATGCACAGTGCTGCAGTAAAGAAATGCCTCAGTTCGGTTCGTTCAGTCTGCTAGTCGGTATCGGAAGTGTGTGTGTACACAAGAGCGAATGGAAACTCCACTGAGATACTCGTCACGTGAAGTCTTACACTCGCAAAGCAGAAAGATTGTATACAATGTGCTAAAATTTTGTAAAGAAGAGGAAAAGAAAGGTCTTATCATTCCATTAACGAACGCTGTGAAAAGAACAGCAACGGCGGTGGGGAAGAGTGAAAGAACAAAACATATTATAGCTAAGGAGGTGAAGAAGCAAAGCGCATTGGAGGACAATTTTCAACTCCTGGTGAAAGCCGCCCACATCCAAAGAAAATTGTACTTGATGATTTTGAAAAAAATGTGTCATCCGCAGAACTTTTTGGAGTTTTATGAGAAGAGAAAAGAAATTCCGACCCTACGCAAGCTTCTGAATGATGTTAAGAAAAAGATACAGTTTAATGACAGAAAAGATACATTCTGGAGGCTGTCAGTTTTTAAACAAATGACCGCACAATAAGCGAAATCAGCAAATAAGTCTGGATAAAATGCTGCCAACCTGTTAAACATATCGAGGACGAATATTGGTGTCGTGGCGCGTTAATGGAAGAGGAAAAGAAAGGGTAGTAATAAACATAGGGATTGTGAGTAGTGACGAAGAGTGTGATGAAGATGAGATGGATTATGATAGGCCAGGTGGCAGCACAGATACAGCAGTTCAACTGGTAGTGCAGGTGAAATTGAGACCTCTGCCTCGGGCATACAGCTACTTCTGGAATAAAGTACGTGTATATACCGTACATGACAGAAAAAGTAAATTCAACTATGGTATTGGTAATTGTATTTATGTTCATAACAGTTGATGTTTTTATTGTCAGACTGTACCAACATTTCTACAGCTGACTCGCCACGCATCGAGATTGAGCGGATCGCATTCGCGACACACGAGCGCCCTCATCTGAAAACTGCATTGTTTCGTCAGACGGGTTATACTTGGCCTAGCTGTATTTACATCCTCATGCCTTATTATAATATGTAGATAGTTTCCTCTGTTTACATTTTTATTTTATTTGCATAATTTACATTCTTAGCTTGTTTTCTGTAGTTATATTTATTTAAAATTATACCGTATTTTAAAAAGTTTATAACAAATAATTCAGGATAACGGTATTGTTATGGTGACTGGCCAGGTTCAAGCTAAAATTGGGTTCCTGGGCATCTGAAATATTTATAAAAAAAAACACGACAGATAATCACATGAAATTAAAATGTATATGTTATCCTAGACCTTTCACGTCACAGGTGTAACAACATAAAGCGGCAAAACATTGTCAATATACTACCCACATAATGGTTCATTGTTTTGAATAGGGTACTGCGAAAGTACGTCGTTATTTTATTTATTTTTGGTACAAGTAACATTTCTTTAAGTATTTATTTATTTTGCCTTGTACCATCAATAAAAACCAAGTAAGCTTTTAATTTTTTTATGCTCGACCATGCCGAAATGTAGTAATTATACACCTGGTAGCAGACCTTTAATGCATGTCATTAAAGTACACCTACTCATTAAAGGTCAGGTCTTTCAGCCAATGACGACTCAGGTTACAACTGTTCAGCCAATGACAGGTCAGCTTTCTACCGTTATAAAACCTCAAGTATCGATTATTTTCGGATATGCAATCGAAAGAGAATTAGCGAAAAGTCACGGAGGCTGGAAATCCAATACTGTCGCAGAAGGTTGTGTTCTGTTACTATAATAATTAGCGTTAATAGTAAATAATATTCAAATGAATTCATTTTGTCATCTCGTTTTTCAATGTCTAATTTAATTTAAATGTTATCTCTGTAGGTTCTTATGACCTAGCAAGGTCAATGTGGATATCTGTTCCTCGGAAAAAATCAATACTTTCGCGTCTGCGCACATCTCACAACATACGGAACATTGCTGAAGGTCAGATACAATTAAAATTAATAATATCAAGTTAGAAATATGGTCGATCATAAAAAGTCGTATGAATCTCGCCTATAATGGTAATTAAGAAGCTCGTATGAAAATTATATCCATACTCACTTCTTCATTACGTTCATTATAGGCTCGTTGCATAATGTACTATTTTAGTTATAAGTGGCTGTATACAAGTACTTACGCGGTATTCTGAAATTCAAAATACCATTTCGGATTCCGTAATAAATTACGTACATCAATACACTGAATCTTGATCATATACACTTAGTTTTTTATCAATTAATGTCGAAAATGTACATGTGACAACGAAATCAAAGCATTAAAACGTTAAACGTCATGCCTTATTTCGCTTTCGCCCGCCTTCACTCAGCGTTGCCAAACCTACCCATGCTCCGGCTTGTAACTGAAGATGGCTCTCGTTAAAACTAAATATATTTTTGCACTCCATTGATGCATCGGTACATGAGCGAAATAATTACTTAAAAGTAACTTTTTTTGTTGTTTCCTGCACTTCAGAATTAATCCATGAACGTGTGAACAGTTCGCATCAGTAGACTTCATAACGACGTACATAAGTGGCCATTCAGCTTGTGGAGCCGGGAAACCTGAGACATTTCATCGATTCTGTGGGTGTATATGCCTCGGGTATCACATTTATGTTACCCCGCGCCATGTCTGAATGCGATCAATGGCTGACAGACGTCAAACAATACGTTGTGTACGTACTGGCATTAGGGTAAGTGAGATCTGAACAAAAAAACGTTCGTCTTTTGTCTTTTTATTTAGCTTTTGTCATAGTTTTGCTCCAATGGAACAGATTTTGTTTAGTATTGCATGTTCAGCTACGTATTGGAATCAGAATAAATGAAGTATGAAAAACCGTACGTGTTTTGTCTCTTTATTTAACTGTTTTGATAGTTTCGCTTGCTCCAACAGACCAGATTTTGTTTAGTATTACATGCTCAGCTACGTACTAGAATCAGAATACATGCAATATGAAAAACCGTACGTGTTTTATTTCCTCAATATTGAAGAGTGTGTTCACAAAACTCACTCAGTCCATTTGGCTATTTCTATGATTTGATAGATAGATGGATTTATTCAGCAATATATATATATATATATATATTATACCAGGCTATTCCATTGAAATCGATCAGTAAAAAACCTCGCATTTTTTATACTCTAATTTTTCCCTACTTATACAAGATGCTGAGGACAGTGCATTTTCAAAAATATGCTATCGGAAGTCAAACGGTTTTCGTATTATTGAGCGACAAATTTAGCGTATTTTATAAAAAAACAAGCCTCTTTCAGCGCTCAGAACTCTGGAACCATTTACTGCAGAATGCTGAACGGGAGCTCATTTTGAAGCTGACATTTGGTAGGTTATGTGAAGAAGTAATCGTTATTTTTTTATTCTACACAGAGCGACAGATAATCTGATTTTACTTACTTTTAGGCTTTTGCTCATTTGTAAAAATAAAAAAATGAAAAAAAAACTTTGCAATATTAAGACGAATTCGGCATTGTTTGATTAGTGGTACGGCAATAAATTTCGAAGTATTAAATAAATTATTTTCACACGCCTAGACTTGAACGACGCAGTACCGCACGCACTGGCCGAGAGCTGAAGATACGCGAGCGTTGGGCGTCATTTTACTCCTGTGTTTAAGAAAACCTGTGATAAAGCTAGCACAGCTATGCGCTGCTAGACGACACATCACGTGTTTATGTCTCCTGGCCTTGCTTGTCTCGGCTAGCTCCCGCCTCACAGTCTATTTTCTTTATTTGATATTTTCAATACTTTCTTATCAACGTACCATCAGTAAAAAAACATGTGTTTATTTGTACTTTTAATGCGGAATCTAACTATATATTTTTAAAATATTTTTTCCTAGGCAAGGGCGTATTAATGAGGAAAAATCTAAGTTTCTCCATTTCCATAAAAGTAAGAAAATCTGTTTATATGTCAATATAAACTTTAATTTCTCAGCATCAAAATAAACCATGATTTTGATCATTGGGTGAAAGGGTTTCGGAGCTACAACAGTTTAAAGTTTGTAATTTAATGAAAATACGATAAATTTAAATATTTTTAATTTAAACACTGAAGTTCTGATCCTCAAACTTTGCACAAAGCACTGTATCACAGTTCTCTACGGACAAAAAAGTTTCATTGTATTTAGAAATTGTAAGGTCAATTTTCTCTATATTTCGGTCGATTTGAGATGGAATAGCTCATACAGATGCATTACACTATCAGAATTTTCTCTTAAATCCAATGCACGTGTCTTTTGATAGTACGTACTGTATAGAACAAGTCCTATTTTGTAGGTTTCACCCCCTCACCTATGATTAAATCCAATCACACTCCATACGTATCAACGGCCCGGCTCAAAAGGAAAGTATATCAAAATTTAAAGTTTTGTGAAACCTGCAATTTAAAGCTTAATTTTGTTGGTGTTAAAAAATCGAAGGATGATTGAAATTACTCAACATTCTGTTAATGATCTTTTATACAGGGTGATTCAGGACTTCTGCAACAAACTGTGGGGATCGATAGATCCCGCAATGAGGACCATTTTTCGTAAAACTACCCATGTGCTCCGATGCCTGGGTAGGAGCAAGGCGACATGGAAAAAAAAAAGGACAGGTTTTAGTGGCATTTACAGTTAATTATGAAATTAACCTAGCGGACAAGTTACAAGTGCCATGTCATTTTGCTGTCACGTTTGAATGGGAATGTGGAACTATTGCACTCTGCCTTGCAGGATATCAACCTTGTCGTTCTGCATGGAAAGCCGTTGCCGTAGTCAATTCAAGCAGCACATCTTTAGAAAGCGAAACCGAATGTTTTGAAAACCCTCCAACGTGAGATCCAGTTACTAATTAAAGAAAGCTCTTGGAAAGAGGCGTTTCAGCGACACATTACGGATGTAATTAGCGAAGTTGTTCCACCCCTGCACTCTGCTGAGCACATAACATACATTAGAGAAGATTCGGCGTCAACTTACACGACCCTGCGAGGAAAACAGCTGACTACGCAGAGATACTGATGAGGAAACAGCTGCGGTTGTAGACTGGAGGGGGTTGTTGCTACTATTTCACTACAAACATTACATTACATTCACATACACGAATAATAGTCCGTGTGTTTTTCTGGGTATAGGATATAGGGACCTAACATTGCTATAAAAACTTCATGTACAGAAACAATGAAGATATACATTAACGAGCTAGAAATTAGGAGGCTTTGACGATTTGTAAAACAAGAGAACATCACTTATGGTTGATCTGTGGAGAAACGTACGGGCTTATACACTGCCATCGTGATCTAATACAGGCCGTAAGGCAGATCACGTGACTCGCTTAACAGTTGATCGCGAAGGGCGGTCTTTCAACTATATCAATTAGTTGCAGTACATGAAAAACAACATATATTTCTCTGAAATGCAGTGTAATCACGTCAGTAAAATTTTAAACAGTGATTGTGAGACTCTTGAGACACAATTCACTTGCAGCGTAAGGTACAATATTATTTTTGGTGTAAAAATTACGTTGTTGCAGGCAAAGTTCGTATGTGTAATACCTGCCTTTATTTCGATTAAACATTACGCCCTTATGTGGTTAAGTGAATTTTTGGTGTTATAAACAGTAAATATGTGTAATAATATACACGTGAAAGTGAAACATTGACTGGGATGTAAAGTAAGTTATGATTAGGCCTAAGTGCAGCGTTACTGATGTCACATTATAAAACGACGTTTGGTAATATACACAATTTGAACTAAAAGCGAGATACATATAGTATATTATGAAAAATTATACCTTATAGTTTTCATTACTGTTACAGTATCTAGTATTGTAATTAATTGAAATAAAGCACGCTCGCTTCATTACGAAATTCTTGCACATTCATTTAAGCACGTTTCAACAATTTTCAGTTGCATCGCACGCATATTTTGATGTGTTGACATAGGTTATGTTTACTCTATCAGTACTTGCCTTATTTCTACATTCGCAATTATGCATCATAATTAAGCATAACGCTACATATAGCTTGTAAATGCAATTTGTCTACACTTCAATTGTATTTATTCGTTTCATACGGTAATCCAGTCTGATTAGTTTAATATGTTACCAGGGCTAAACTAGCGCTGAGGTAGTTCCCTTCGTATTCATACACATTGCATATACTAATTAGTTCGGTTATTTCAGGCTTTTATTATGCCTTGCTTAGAGGATAAAATGCATCTCCAAAAAAATAAATTCAACTGTTTTCAGTTCAGAAGTTACCGGAATTATACCTCAGCGCTCGTTTAACCCTAGTTAAGTAATATAACCGTATGTACATTTCATAGGAGGGACTGTGGTGAATTTTCTACCTATAAGTAAGGAAGATAATCGTGTTCTGAAGTTTATCCTAAATATATTCTTCTTTATTAAATCTCAAAATAGCTTACGTTCTCAACTTAAAATGTTGACGCAAATAGGTTATGTTAACATGGTGAATTCTCTTCACATAAAAATAACACAGTTTTATAATTATTCCTGCCACATTATGCAACAAATAAATGGAACTAGCCGGAACTTATGCACACATTGCATTGAATAACAATTTAATTGTATTATTTATTTGTTCCCTACTATATTGGGTCGCATTGAATTCTATTTGTCTAACCTACCAGATGAAGTAACACAACCGTACGTACCTACACTTATTTCATAGGAGGGACTGTGGTAAATTTTCTACCTACAAGTAAGGAAGATAGATGTGCTAAATTAAAATCACAATATAAATAATTCTTCTTTATTAAATCTCAAAATAGCTTCCATTCCAAAAATGTTGATGCAAACAGGTTATGTTAACATGTAAAACTCCGTTCACATTAAAATAACACAGTTTTGTAATTATTTCTGCAACATATTATGCAATAAGAAGTGAACGTATCTTATACACACATTACACTAAATAAAATTGAGCGCCGACACGCATTAAAGTAATATATTTCACTCAGCTCCGTATACTCAAATAGAAAAGCCCGACCCATCGAGTGACGTCACACATCCTGCATTAAGGCCTGGTCTAGATCACGATGGCAGTGGCTTATACCGCGTTGTCTTGGTGCTAGTAGCTGACGTTTCGACCGGTGTTATTTATTTATTTTATTGGGTTATTTTACGACGCTGTATCAACATCTAGGTTATTTAGCGTCTGAATGATATGAAGGTGATAATGCCGGTGAAGTGAGTCCGGGGTCCAGCACCGAAAGTCACCCAGCATTTGCTCGTATTGGGTTGAGGAAAACCCCGGAAAAAACCTCAACCAGACTAATTGAGGTAACTTGCCCCAACCGGGATTCGAACCCGGGCCACCTGGTTTCGCAGCCAGACGTGCTGACCGTTACTCCACAGGTGTGGACTCGACCGGTGTTGTGGATAAGGAAATAAAAAAATTAGGAAAAAAAAAAAATTGAAAAATCGAAGGGGATAATTGGGAGGAAAATTTAAAGGTACGCAAAACGCGTACTTGCAAGGGGTTGGGGGCTATTATTAAAACTAAATATGTGAGCTCCAAGCCTGTTGGCCCTAGTCTCACTCTGGGTTATGCTGCTCCACTGAAGGAGCTCTAGAAAATTTTGAAGGGGAAAACCGAAAAAAATGGACTTAACCTCTTAGGTACCACAAAGGCGATGGGGGACGGAAATGTGATCAAGTGATCACGGGACGGGACGATTTTGAGGAGATGGCTGGTGTTTGCCGTTAGGATGGCAGGTGTTATCTTGCACATTGAAAGGGGCTTAGCCATTTCGCAGTGCAAGTGAAGTCGTGAAGACTTGTCGTCTGTTGTTCGATGACAAGGCAAGTGGAGGCCGTCGGAAGAAGCGCCGTGAAATCTAAATCTGCAATTTGAGCATTCCTGTCCTTTCAAATTGCGACTAATTTGTTGACCTAATATATTTAATAGACTATTTATAGGTTCTGAACTAGGGCATACGTCGTTTTTAATTTCGAAAAAAAAAAAAAAGGGGGAATATATATGTGCGAAGGGGAAGGGCATATAGGTCCGTGGCCCATTTCTTTTAGGGCTCATCCCGACATTTTTCTTACGCCTTAGGAAAACCACGGAATACCTTAGGCAGGATGAGTTGTCTCATATAAGAGACTAGCCAATTTGGCTATTAGGTAGGAGGTGATTGTTGTCATGAGTCTTGTTGAATCGTCTCAATTTAGAGACTAGCCATTCGGCTTTGTGGTGACTCAATTACGAAGAGAGGGGAGAGATGTAATTATTAATTAATTTAGAGTAATTAGGGGATTCAAAATGGGGATATGAGTGCAGGTCCGTGGCCCATTTCTTTTAGGGCTCATCCCGACATTTGTCTTATCAAACTAAACAAAAAATATAATGGACGTACCTTATCTTCCAATGTAGTTTCAGGAAAACCACGGAAAAACCTTAGGCAGGATGAGTAGGAAATAGTCGAAAAAATCGAAAGGGGATAATTGGGAGGAAAAATTTAAAGGTACGCAAACGCGTCCTTGCAAGGGGATGGGGGCTGTACGAAACTAAATATGTGAGCTCCAAGCCTGTTGGCCATTAGTCTCACTCCGGGTTACGCTGTTCCACTGAAGGAGCTCTAGAAAATTTTGAAAGGGGGAAACCGAAAATGGACGTAACCTCTTAGGTACCACATGTGTGAGCTTGTATATGAGTCTCAATAGGAGAGGACTTCCAATGATAGGTCGTAGGTTCTCCTTCTGGCATAGGATTGGTTCTTCGTTGACCAATCCGGTTGAGGTCTGCATGGAGGGGAGTATTCATATTAAAGACTGGCCCTAATAAGGTTCGAAATAAAATGGGAGTCCGTGTGGGGTGACCTTGATTCCGTGTAATTGTTTGGATGAGAGGGTGCCGCATACATGTGAAGACACTGGTTCCTCGTTCTTAAGTATTAACTTGGAATAGACTTCCCTATGAGTTGCTGAGTTGTAACCCATCTTCCAATGGTTTACTGAATTTAGGCATTCTAGCTCACCGATCTTATACCTTCTGTCACCCGACAATAACTGAGTGTTCCTCACTCAAATTTCGTTCTTCTACAATAATAAACACGTGTAGCACAATAGTAATATGCGTTACAAGAGCGGTATGTTGAAGTTTTCATGTTCGAGGAAAAGTCTGAAAAAGCGAAACGTAGTTGAGATTTTTTAATTTCCGTGTGAAAGAAAACATACCGCTCTTGGAATTTAGTTGTTCGTTACATTATTTTGTGCGAAGATCTTTTATTACATACCTGCAAAGAGGAATTTCAAAATTAGTTGCAATGAAATCTCCATCTTGGTTTCTGTTCAATGACGGCAAATTTGCAAAACAAAAATATCTATCTTCAACATTGTTGTTTTAAAATGTTTTCTGTGTTTACTATATTCTGTTAAAAATTTTAAATTAAATTAATACAGCAGGCCGTGATATACGTCTGTCTTTTTTTGAACCCCAGTCTATGATGAGTATGGAATCTTGTTGATTTTTTCATGGACTTCCTTAATGTTACTTGCATCACGAATGCAGTAACTTTAGTGGAGTTGTAGAGTTTTTAATTTTTGCAAATATTTAAAAACAATAATTAACAGTGCAATTTAGGTGAAATTGCAGTGGTAAGTTTCAATTTATAATTATTACTATATTGAACGTCTCTAAAAATAATATGTTACAAGTCTAAAGCAGTAAAATCAATATGTCACTTAAGCGGTAAGGAGAGGGAAAATGTTGTGTGTGTTAGGTTGGGAATATTGAATGTGGAATTTTAGACTTTCCGCGGATTGGTTTTGTGCGGAAACCAAGCAAATACGCACGATCTAGCACAAAATTATAACAGTAAGATTTGAAAATATGAAAGCAAACAATTGGAAATGCTACGTGACAACTTCTATGAGAACGAGCTTAATATTTAAAATTATAAAGCTGATTGTTGGTATCGTGAAGACATGACAATATTATATTTGTAACTGTGGATTGTCGATCATTATTCATATTACACCAACAGTATTAAATCACGATTATTAGCAGATTAAGCACTGAAATAAATTACTTTTATTTACTGTTGTTAGTAGAGTTAGTCGTTGTTTAATATATTTAAATTTCATACACATAACATTACAATTAATTAGAAAATTGTAAGGAAATAAAAAATACTCTTTGAAAATGACAAAAAATACATTTATTATTGCATTATAGGTATCCTACAAGCAAAACTCAGCTCAGACTCCTCGCGGCGCGCATGCTATACCCCTCTTACCCCCCCGCCCTGCAGTATGCGGGTTCTGAGATAAGCGGCTACTGGTATAGCTATAAGGGCTACGGTTGCGGACATGTGCACTCAAAGAGCAGCTGTAACAATAACCAATTAAGTGAATATAACATTACAAGATGTCAACATAGTCTCTTTCTAAGTCACAATCGGTATCTATCTTCACTGGAACTGTCCTCATTTTTAAATATCATATATTTAAATTAAATTAAATTAATATTTAATACTAGCCGTACCCGTGCGCTCCGCTGCACCCGTTAGAAATAAATATAAAGCAATTATATAATTAAAATAGGACATTTGATCCAGGGAACATTCGTGTTTGATAGAAGGATAAATCGTTTATTATGTTACTTAATTTAAATTGTATTAGAAAAATTAAAATGCGATCATTTTGATCCAGAGACCACTCATTTGGTCATAAAAATTATTTTAGAAAATACAGGAAACGAATGCCTATCAAGTTTTCTGTGCATAAGAAGCTATTTTAATCTTACCTGTCCTCGATTCACTCAGAAGTTACTGTAATAACTTTATAGCATTATGTCCGTCTAGAGAAACTACACTTTCCAATGATGAATTAATAATTAATTATACAAATCGGTTAATTTAGCCTCCGATATTACTTCATACAAACACAGAAACATTCTCTGTAGGCTATGTTTCATAGTTTTCGATTGTTGCTGTCCAAGGCCTCTTATAGACGAAGTCATTTGTTTTTTATTTCAATACACCGCCTTAGATGGTAGTTATTTTAATTTTAAAACTCATTTATCTCATTAAATATAAGTCTTATCAAAATGTTTCAGAGAATAAAACTTATCAGAAATCATTTTTAAAGAAACTTTTGTTATGTAACATATTTCACAAAAATCAATAATAAGCGAGATATTTCGATTTATTTAATTCAGGCCCCCTTATAACCCCCCCTTTTAAATAACGTATTTTGAATGGCATATAGCCTATAATCTAAGTTACAACGAACTTAATTTATATTCCAATTTTCTTCGAAATCGGTTCAGCCATTATCGCGTGAAAAGGTAACAAACATACATACAGACAGACAGACATACAAACAAAAATTTCAAAAAAGCGATTTTCGGTTTCAGGGTGGTTAATTATATATCTTAGGACCAGTTATTTTTGGATAATCTAAAATTACCAGAAAAATTTGAGCTACAGATTTATTACTAGTATGGATATAGATAAAACGCTATGTGACTCCCTGACTCTGTAGCAATAACACGTGTTCAGTTCAGCACAAGAAGATAATACGTGCGCATGCGCATAGTGTCGGCGGTGTGATTGGAGACGGGAAGCATGCTGGGAAATGGGGCATACGTCATCTGCGTGAGACAGTCACGCCCGCTGGTTTCTGCGCACTGAGTTTGTTTGTTAGATGCCTATAGTAAGAAACATTTTAAAAAGGCAAAATAAAAATTGTCCCTATCTCTTTGATTTACTCCAAATCACATTTACATCTATGAAAATAATGAATTACTTCCATCCAGTAAAAAAAAAGGCATTTTGCCAAACATCCGGGCTCTACAGATAACAGTGGCTAAAATGCAACTTTATGCACTATCTTAAAAAAAAATACTTGAAAGAAATTTCTTTGTATAACGTCATATAATAATTGCAAATACTTATAGTCAAACATGGTCTAGTACTAATGTTTTACATCCAGATACAGTGTTACGTATTATGTATCTTGTACAAGCTTTATTGTATTTTTATTCTGCATTTTACTCATATTAATCCCCCCCTCCAGCGCAGAATTCATAAACTTGTATTTGTATAGAATCTGACCTACATAAGAGAAATCACAAACTTTCGAAATGATTATAGTCTAATTATAAAATATCTCTCCACTGCACACCTCTGTACTGTAAGTTTCAATGTCTGTGAGTTCCAGTCTGTTTTGATAAATAGGTGACCCGAGTTCGAAACGAGGTCAGCGCGTCCTGAATATACAAATTCCGCAGGATAAGTTAGTCTCAAGATGCAAGAACGAGTTGTGTATAATCTAATTAGCTTGAACTTTACTCTGGCTTGGTAATTAGGGTTGTATGAAGGAGGGTTCAGCAAAGGAATGCATTCTGTTGCTACGAATTAGTATGGGGAGCGATTCTTGTACTTCTGGACTGTAGCACATGAAGTGCACTTTCGTTATGCTTATAGTTATGAGTCACCTTGAATTACAGTTTCTTAATTTCTATACACTTATATATAGACTTCGTGGAATTGCCACGAGAATCGTAAGGTTTACTACGCTCGCGGTATAGACTGTATGAGAAGGGGACGTGCAACGGATGGAGTATGCCTCTGATGTAAACACTGAGCAGTATACTGCGGTTACAATAAAACCTGTATCCTTCCTTCAAGGAATATAATGAATGATCATTGAAGTAGGAAATGTCTAAACATGTAAATACACAATTATTTTATAGTGAGATATATTAACTCTTAAAATTTAATGTAATATACTCAAATCATCCTTGAATGTGTGCATTGCAGTGAAGAGTTACGTACATTTTGAGCGACTGCAAAGTAACCTCCTCCGATGGTCACTTAAACAGTTTTTATTTTGGGAAAATGTACGTTCAACATCACACGATGTAATAGCTACATATTTGAAGAACGGGAAGTCACTACTTTTTAGCACACCACTTCACACGTCTTGTCGTGACGTGATAGTACATCATTTATAGTACGAAGTTGTGAATAGGCAGAATTTTTTAGCAATAATGTTTCTCAGCTTACATTTCACTTTTTCTGAAATTAGTGATATTTTGGATAACGATTTGTGATACTTTATCCACTATATTAAGGGCTTTTGAGAGTTGTAGTTTAGACGATTCTAACAGGGCGATGCTTTTGGACACGATTTTAAAATTAGAATCAATGAATAGAATACTTCCAATAACTGTTCAGAAGGTAATAATTTTACAGCTGCAACAGCGAAAATGTCTGTGCTATCCAATGCATCAATTACCTCCATTATTTTGCCGTAATATTCTGAATAATAATTAACAGCATCCAATCACATTTTCAACGGGTCAAGACTGGCTGCGGGGGTAAGGGTATTCCAGAGGCAATTGTTTGGAAGAGCAACAATCTCATTGTAATATGTTTGATTGAATTCTTGTCTGCACTGAACAAATGTTAAGCTTTAACTATTCCGACCACAGTAATGCAAAAACAAGTTCTTACATAGGTATACATTAGCTGTGGCTGCTTTATCTATTTGGACCTGTCACATCTCTTAACATGAACTGCTTATACTACGAGACCGGGCGGTCGCTCACCTCCTCTATACTACCGTACATCGCCAACCTGATTGCACTCTGCGTGTGGCAATTCAACGAAGTCTACTTATATATTATAAAGTTGGTTATTTGAGGATCATAGTTAT
This sequence comes from Periplaneta americana, assembly GCA_025594305.2. Lineage (NCBI taxonomy): Eukaryota > Metazoa > Arthropoda > Insecta > Blattodea > Blattidae > Periplaneta > Periplaneta americana. The sequence continues at coordinate 194,524,174 of JAJSOF020000003.1, read as the reverse complement.
CAGAAGAAAAATAAAGAAGGTAAACGTGTTAATTCTAAATGAGACAGTTGAGTAAGTGGACAGCTTCAAATACTTGGGGTGTATTATAAGCAGTAACATGAGCTGCTGCCAGGAAGTCAAAAGAAGGATGGCAATAATTGCAAAGGAAGATTTTAATAGAAAATTGAGCATTTTCTACTGACGTCTGGAAAAAGAACTAAGGAAGAGACTAGTGAAGTGCTTTGTATGGAGTGTGGCATTATATGGGGCAGAAACATGGACATTACGATGAAGTGAAGAGAAGCGAATAGAAGCATTTGAAATGTGGATATGGAGAAGGATGGAGCGTGTGAAATGGACAAAATAAGAAACGAAGCTGTGTTAGAAAGAGTGGATGAAGAAAGAATGATGTTGAAACAGATCAGAAAGAGGAAAAGGAATTGGCTGGGTCAGTGGTTGAGAAGAAACTGCCTACTGAAGGATGCACTGGAAGGAATGGTGAACGAGAGAAGAGTTCGGCGCAGAAGAAGATATCAGATGATAAACGACATTAAGATATATGGATCATATGAGGAGACAAAGAGGAAGGCAGAAAATAAAGACTGGAGAAGGCTATACTGTTTTCGCTGTAGGAAAAATCCTAATGTAAACATAAGCACGCTGCTGTCATACCCGTGATTGGCTCCCAGTCGAAACACTCACATGACGCAGGAAAACATAGTTCGTATTTGGAAACCATAATCTTGTATTTGAAAATAAAACATTGACTTCTAGTTGTTAAATACGATGAAACATTTAACTTTACTCATATGTAAAACGCTATGTAAAAAGAAAAGCTACTTTTATATTTTGTTATGTACTATGAACGCGGATGAATACCAACAGTAATACCGAGGTAGTCTGTTCTTGTAACAAGCTGTCGTAACTTGAGCTCGTAGTTGTTCACGTAAGTACGTGGTACTGAAGTATGGCTTCTGTATCCTCAACTGTCCATTGTGAACACATAAGACTTAAAAATAATTTAATTGTAGTAATTATAAAATAAATGTTTCCTTAGCAAATTAATGCATAGTAGTGAGGTTAGGTCTACTTGACGAGTAATGGGAAATGTTTAACATGAAACAGAATGTACAACAGTAGGCGGGAACACGTACTGAGAATCTATGGCGCCAAACAGCGGCCAATGAAACCTGACTTCAGTCACGTGCTATTGTTTATATTAGGATTTTCCTTACAGCGAAGATATTATAGGTTTACAGTGAAAAGCCTGCCCTTGAACAGAACATTATGAATGAATGATAAATCAAATAATTGGACAAATAAAAATTAAATAAAAATTTTCTGTAGTAATGTCACGAGAGGTCTGAGATCTGCCGATAAATCCACGAGCGAAGCGAGTGGATTTATCTAGCAAATCTCAGACCTCGAGTGACATTTATTATGACTATTTCGTGAATAAAATAAAAATTTAAATAATATATCCCTAAAATTCGATCACAAAATGTTAATAATTGTATATTAACGAATACTTAACCTATTCAGACATTTTGAAGTTGAAATACTCGTAGATGAATATCGATTATTGCAATAAAGACATTCGATGTTATTATTCAGTAATGCCAATTGCAAAAAGCGAAATACAGGTTTAACATTGTTAATTACATGTACTGCACTTTTCTCTTATTATTATAACAAATACATTTTCATTATCTGCTGAAATCATAATTTAATTTAACAGTAACAGTGGGGACAGCTATATACCAATGCTTATGTATTCACAGCGAGACATGTTGCTACACAGTGAAGCCATGTCTGTATAGATAGGCCTAATTAAAACACGAATTTTATTACGCCATACGAAAGGCAGTTTGATCGAAGACATTATTACTATGCAAGGTCTTTGGGTTTGATATGCGATGATGTTACATAAATTTGAACGTCTATTAATTGTTTAATTTCAATACAAATGTTATAGGCTACAATTTTATAGGTTACGTTAGGCCTACCTGTGGAAGCAGGACCAATGTCAGCTGTGCCTTGTTTCGACAGTTACTTACAATGAGTGCTACACGAAAGCATTTTTATAGCTCGACAAACGCATTCTCGCTGTAGTGTGTAACGGAACTAAAGCTGCATCTACACAGTTCAATATTCCAATCGCGTATGCGTGCAATCTGGGAAGAATATTGAAAGAATCAAGTTTAAAAGGTACGTTCAATTAAGATGCATAAATATTTTGTGTCTACATGGTGCGCCGTTTTGAACGTGGTCTTCACTGCGTAAATATATTAATTAATAATAAATATCAATCTTGCATTCATTGCTTTAAAGTTGAAAGAAAAGTTTAACCGTGTAGTTGCATCTTAATGTATTCATGATCATCAATTTACGGGGAAAGAGTTGGCGACAACGACTAAACAAAAGAACGACCATGCGATAAATTGATAGCGATAAATCTAGCTGCAGAAATTATCGCAAAGTATGACTGTGATTGGTTGGAATTCAAAATTTCATTACACTTCACTGGTCGAAAAATGGAATGACGTCATATAAACGAAATAGTCACTCAAAATTCAACTCTATTCCTTCTTAACCAAATGAGATGAGACTTCTTATTTACATACAGCATAATAACGTTACAAATTTGCAAGTGTCTAGTTTGAATACTTTAGAAATTTCTGATTCTGCGTGTTCTTGAACTCAGAGTTTCTTAGTGAGCGAAGGTATTGTTGGTATCCTGCGAGTAAATGGATTTCCCCATCCTCACATTTTACACACCTTCCATTATGGCAGTAATCCTGCCTTATTGAAAAGTCTTTGGACTCACTATTAACGTTTACACGCAAGATCATGGCCATATGAAGCGCTGGGATTTTTCTGGCGAGGCAGTACAGACCGGGGAAGTTTCTGTTTGAGGAGCAAGGATAAAGGGGTGCAAGGTCAACCCCTACGGACTTGGGTAGTCAATTATTGACCGATTCCAGTCTAGTGGGGGCCGCACTTCCATGGCCCGAGGGTTAATGAGCGGAAATTAAATAATAAGACCCTTCTTTCACATCGGCAATCACTGATACTCATCCCAACTCTTCATCATACCTTCCGAATTAACCCTCAAATTATGTTATAATTTTCTACTTGGCAGAAATTATGAATGCTTAAATGAAAAAGTGAACTTGCTTATATACGGGTTTAAATACGGGAATTTTCACCAAGGCTGCAGCTATACTACTTCAATGTACCAAATTTAACTGGCATTCGAAAATTACTCAGTCGGTCGTGGGTTCGATTTCCGGTTGAACTCTACCTACTTGTTTTCTGCTTTCTTTAAACTAAAACGCATTCTACTAAATCGACCGAGCATTGTATTTTTCATTTTTATAAAAGTGTCCCTTTTAAATATGGTTCAACCACAGCAAAGGAATGAGCTGATGAAATTTGGTACTTGGAATGTTACAAGTCTATATAGGATAGGAAGGGTAACATTAGTAGCTTAGGAAAATATTTGGATCTAAAAGGGATGAAGTTATAGGAGAAAGGAGAACCTTACACAATGCAGAACGGGACGTATTGTATTCTTAACCTAAAATACTTAGGAACATTGAATCCACACGTTTGAGATGGGCAGGTCATAGCACGTATGGGGGAATCCAGAAATGCATGTAGAGTGTTAGTTGGAAGGCTGGAGGGAAAAGGACCTTTGGGGAGGCCGAGACGTATATGAGAGGATAATATTAAAATGGATTTGAGGGAGGTGAGATATGATGGTAGAGACTGGATTAATTTTGCTCAGGATAGGGATCATATCCCACCTCCCTCAAATCCATTTTAATATTATCTTCCCATCTACGTCTCGGCCTCTCCAAAGGTCGTTTTCTCTCCGTCCTCCCAACTAACACTCTATATGCATTTCTGGATTCGCCCATACGTGCTACATGTCCTGCCCATCTCAAACGTCTGGATTTAATGTTCCTAATTATGTCAGGTGAAGAATACAATGCGTGCAGTTCTGTGTTGTGTAACTTTCTCCATTCTCCTATAACTTCATCCCTCTTAGCCCCAAATATTTTCCTAAGCACCTTATTCTCAAACACACTTAACCTATGTTCCTCTCTCAAAGTGAGAGTCCAACTTGCTTATATATGCATTTAAATATGGGAATTTTCACCAAGAATGCAGCTATATTACTTCAATGTACCAATTTAACTGGCATTAGAAAATTAGTCGGTCGTGGGTTCAATTTCCGGTTGGACTTATTACCTGCTTGTTTTTTGCTTTCTTTAAATTCAAACGCATCCTACTAAATCGACGGAATATTGTACTTTTCATTTTTTATAAAAGTGTACCTTTTAAATCTGGTACGACCACAGCAAAGGAGTAAGGTTATGAGATTTGGTACTTGGAATGTTACAAGTCTATATACAGTAGAACAGTAGGGGTAACATTAGTAGCAAAAGAATAAAGTGCTTATGAAAATATTTGGGGCTAAGAGGGATAAAGTTACAGGAGAATGGAGAAAGTTACACAACACAGAACTGCACATATTGTATTCTTAAGGGGTTAAATACAGCTTATAGCAGTAAAATTTTGGAAATATTCAACATTTTTTTCCTCCATTACTGTATCTTGTACAATAATGAAAATTATGTGTAAAATACTGTCCTTCTGCTATATGAAAAAAAAAATATATATATTTTTACGATTAAAAAAATTATTTACTTTTTTTTTTTAAATTCAATTCACTTGCAGTGATGAAGCATTTCCCACATAACTAAAAAAAAAAAACTATAACAAATTCTGTGATGAAATTTTTTGTGTGTATTTATGCATGCCATATCTACAATATTATGCAAGATCTCTTCTCTACCTTTGATAGATTGTCTGATAAAAAATAAAATCTTAAAAAAGTGATCAAATATCAGTATTTTCTTTTAACACAAAATAAAAAAAAATATATTATTTATTAAGAAATGTAGTTGAAAGAGCATGATATTGTAAACATGAGTTTCAGAAATAAAATAAAAGAGAGAACATGAAAAAGTTATCACGGTTATGAGTTATGAGGGAAAGACTTCATCACTGTACAGTGAACTGCTACTATTTTGAATTTAGAAAACAGAATATATTTTTTTAACGTAAAAATATTTTTTTTTCATATAGCAGAAGGACAGTGTTTTACACATACCAATTTTCATTATTGCACAAGAAACAGTAATGGAGGAAAAAAAATGTTGAATAATTCAAAAAATTTTACTGCTGTAAGCTGTACCTAACCCCTTAACCTAACATAATTAGGAACATTAAATCTATAAGTTTGAGTTGGGCAGAACATGTAGCACGTGTGGGAGAATCCAGAAAGCATATTATGGAGTGCTAATTGGAAGGCAGGAGGAAAAAAGACTTTTTGGGAGACCGAGACGTAGATGGGAGGATAATGTTAAAATGGATTTGAGGGAGGTGGGATATGATGGTAGAGACTGAATTAATCTTGCTCAGGATAGGGATTGGTGGCGGGCTTACGTGAGGGCGGCAATGAACCAGCGAGTTCCTTAAAAACCATTTGTATATAAGTCTCTTTTAAAACATATATCAAGGAAAACTATAAACAGTAATCGAATTGTTTTGAAATGACTATTATGCTTTTACTACGTCATACTACTTTTGACCAATAAAACGGTACGAAAGGACGTCTTTCAACCAATCATGGCTGCTTATCGCACAATTTTATCGCGTCCCTAGCATTTGTTTATTTTTATCACTACTCTAGTATTTGTTTGTTTGCCAACATTTCAAACTGCATTGGTCTGGACGTCAAAAAAACAGAAAATTACAAACCACTCCAGTCGATGCTCAGCACTTTCACATATGACTCGCATTGGCATTCAAGAACAAGAATTAATAAATATCACTGGTCATAGCTATGCATCTTTCCTGAAATTCTATTTACAAATAAATGAAGAGCACCATTCGAAAATCCTGAATAAGTTGACGAATACACCATGTACATCAACGAGTTCCACTTCTTTTACGCACACGTCCAATGTAACATCAACTGAACCACCAACCACTAAAACATTCAAATTTGAAAATTGTACTTTCAATAATTATTGTTCCTTTTAAAATTATTCATGTATATTTTTATTTCATCATCCTTAATTAAAACGTTTCTTATTTCATCATTCCTAATCATAACTTTTCTAACACTTGTTTATTATATTTGAGTTATGTTATAGCTTCTGCTATATGATATTATGGATAGTCACGTATCAGAGATTGTTTAATACTAAGATTTATTGAAAATCATCTGTCAAGTGACGTTGATTACTGGGATCCGGATAACTGAAGTGGAATGCAACTGTTTTAATAAAAATGAAACTGAATCAACAAAGCCTTCTTGACTAGTAACCTCCACAGAGTTCAATGAAGATTCTATAGTTGGCACAACTGATAACAAGAAAACAGCTAATCATAACACACTATTGCCATCTAGCGGAATACAATGGCACAATAATACATTTGAAGACAGTTCAGTATTTTTGTAAATCAATATTTTATTGTATTGGAGTACTTCTTTACTTCTAATCTTTATATACTTTCTTCTAATCGTGTAATAGTCAATTAAATCCCACTCAATTTTTTATTTTCTCTAGATAAATCTGCTTGTGTTCCACTCGCATATTTACCGATAAAATCAAAAGCTCTAGTGAGATTACTGTTGATAAATTTCTTGTTTTTCTTCAAATACTTGACAGGAGAAATCATTGGCGATGTGAGAGCTACTGGACTGTGTTAGAGAAATACAGGGACATCAATTTATTTTTACTTCAATTTTTATTGTACCTGAGTTTTTAATGTACTTCACTCCCACCCCTTCTACTAGTAAACTTCCAACCGTTCACGACACAGAGCCGAGGGCGCGTAAGCAGTACTGAGTTACTGAGTATAGTACGTTTCAGAAATATGTTCGCGTTTTCCAGTAACGAAAGAGCTTTCAATATTGAATCATATTTTCGTACGGGTACTGTCGTCCGTTTCCCTATGTCGCATCCCGGTTTCCCCCACCTGCTTCTGTTCGCCCCTTTGTAAAGTCTAGTAGCTGGGCTATCTTAGCTTTTTTCTGAAAATATTAATTTCTGTTAGGAATTGGACGTCTACGTAATATTATTCAAGTGTTTAAAATAACTTAAATAAAAGGGCCTCCTTAAGTAATTAACTGTCACGTGATTTCCCCCCCCCCTTTCTACAACCCTGCGACAAAACCACTTGAACGGACAGTAGGTAGCATTTCTGAGTGATTTTATCTTTTCGGATCGGGCAGAAGTGAAGATTGAATTTACAGTATGTAAGGTACTCTTTTATAGAGTAGGTACAGAATTATTTCAACATGATTTACTCGTACGAAGGACGAAACTGGTAATTGGAATTAGGTACAATAGTCTATAGTGCGATAATATGGACAAAAGAACTGAAGCCTGTATCGAAATGAACGGCCACCATTTTCAAAAATGTGTTTAAATATCCATATTATAATTATTTTTCAATTTAACTTCATTCTCTATATAGTACGCAAATGTGCTGTAACAGTACAATATACACTGCATAAATAATACTTCCGAATGGATAGCTCAATTCGTGTGTAAAACACTAAGTGTTAATACAGTACTATATTTTGATTAAACAAAAACCTAATGAAAATTATCAAACTCAAAATTGCGATATTTCCTAGTTTACATAAACGGATGAACTACTTTTCTTCCCTCCTATACCTAGTAAAGTTATTTGTATTTTACGCCAGTATCATCGAACTCGTGGAAGGGGTAACAAACGGTGTTTCCTGTTTCAATCGTTAATAGAAAGGTATAGCCAGGTTAATATTAAAAATGTTAGTAAAAATAAAATGATGTCCCTGTAGATATTAGACGCGGTAGTTTCCCGTAACTGACATTGCCGACGAAATGAGTCCAAGGACAAAACGCCGGAAGTCATCAGCATTTATTCGAAGGATGATGTTAGAACTGTAAAGATAAAGTATGTATCATAATACTCGTTTTGATTTCATAACGCATTTGTATAACGTAATTAAGTAATATTTATTTTGATGTCATCATGTCCAAAGAAAATATTTACCCATTTTGAATCTTGCGTACACTACTTTTAACACTTGAATATAAGTAATTGATTAACTAGAGGACTTACTCGTGTTAATTATGTAAGTCTGTGCGGCTTACAGCTGTTTCGGTGCTTCATCACACCATCCTGTTTGTGTTGTGTTTTGCGTGTTTTTGTGTTTGTTAAGTTTTTGTTCTGTCTTTCTTATGATGTTGTCTATTATGTTTGGATTGTAACCGTTTTCTTATGCTATGTATTTGATTGTATTCACTTCTTCATTGTAGTGTTCTTGGCTCATGGGCAAAACACAACGCAAACACAAGAACACAAGAAATACATCACACTAACATATGAAAACAAAAGCACACATAAGATCGCATCTTCATTCAGAAAGCAGAAATACAACATAGCATACAGAACAGAAAACACATTACAAAGACATCTCAACACACAAACAACACAAAAAATAAATACAACCACACAGGTGTATACAAACTCACATGTAATAGTTGCGATAAGTTCTACATTGGACAGACAGGCAAATCATTCCAAATACGCTACAAAGAACACATTAAAGCAATAACCAGAGGACATAATACATCTACATACGCCGATCACATAACCAATGCTAACCATACATACACTAACATAAATGCGGACATGGAAATCCTACAAATACAACCCAAAAACCAAAAACTCAACACACTAGAACAATATGAAATATACAAACACACTAAAACACACCCCGATCAAATCCTCAACACACAGATCAATTTCAGTACACACACACACACTATTTGACTCCACTTTTCAACAATTTTCAACAATCAAACGCACCCACGCAACAGACAGAGAAGTTCGAGATGACGCCGAGATCTAGTAGCTCTGAGGATGGTGTGATGAAGCACCGAAACAGCTGTAAGCCGCACAGACTTACATAATTAACACGAGTAAGTCCGCTAGTTAATCAATTACTTAAAATATTTACAATGATGTCAGTTTCCACAATTTTGGAACTAATTCTAGTCTCCATGGTGTTCACAGCACTTGATTAAGTTTCTCCTCTTTGAGTGGCTGTTACATACCTCTAGTTGGCGTGATCCACACCTGGATTATGTTTCTCTGTCCGGTATTGTGGGATTCATGTGACAACGATTCCTTTTCAACCCCCCCTTGATTAGGTTTCGTGGTTACAACAGCGGTTTGCGGCCTTTGATTTGCTGCAGAGTCCCCGATTGCTATACGAACTGGTGTTTTGAGGCTGAAATTTGAAGCCCTGTTCATTACGTATGGTCGCACCAATTGATCTCCTCGTACCAACAACAAATACCTTTGGTAATGTTGCGCCTTGTACTATGAGCCAAAGTGCTTAATGTATTTAATCAACTTATGCACAGCATGTTGCAGAAATGTCTGAAGAATCCCCTATGTGTAACTTCACATTTGGCATATGAAAATTATATAAACCTGCTTTTGTTTTGTTCTAGTGCATGATGAACTCTCGTTATTCCTCTTTTATCTCAATATAATGAAATCTGTGATTTAGACCAATAGTTTCCAAGGAGGTGGATTGGAAGAACAGGTACCATTCCGTGGTCTATAGGTCGCCAGATGTGAGCCCTTTGTTGATGATTTTCGATATATACTTTATGCTACTTATGAATGTGAGCTACTGAAAATCATACGAAACTTTATGCTGGAGAGAATTTGTTGATACACTAATGGAGCACATGTGGTAGTCCACTAAAATTTTGGAGTATCTGTGGCAGTGTTGCTGTATTCGGTGCAATTGTATAGATTTGGTACAATTTTAAGAGGTTAGGTACAGCTTACAGCAATAAAATTTTGGAAATATTCAACATTTTTTTCCTCCATTACTGTATCTTGTACAATAATGAAAATTAGTATGTGTAAAACATTGTCCTTCTGCTGTATAAAAATATTTTTACGATTTAAAAAAGTATTTATATAGCTATATATATATATATATATATTTTTTTTTTTTTCAAAATTCACTTCATTGTGCAGTGATGAAGCGTTTTCCACTCAAAAACTATCCAACATTCTGTGATGAAATTTTTGTGAGTATTTATGCATGTCATATCTACAATACGATGCAAGATCACTTCTCTATCTCTGATAGATAATCTGAAAAAAAGTAAATTCATTTTAAAAATTGTCAAATATTAGTATTTTCTTCTAACACAATATAAAAAATATTATTTTTAAGAAATGAAATTTAAAGCGTATGATATTATGAACATGAGTTTCAGCAATAGAATAAAAGAGAGAAAACATGAAAAACTTAACAAATTTATGAGTGATAAGGGAAATGCTTCATCACTGCACAGTGAACTGCCAACATTTTGAATTTTGAAAATAAAAAAATAAAAAAATAAATAAATAAATAATTTTTTTAATTGTAAAAATATATATATATTTTTCATATAGCAGAAGGACAATGTTTTACATATACCAGTTTTCATTATTGTACAAGATACAGTAATGGAGTAAAAAAATGTTCAATATTATGAAAAATTTTACCGCTGCAAGCTGTACCTAACTCCTTAAATGGTCTGTACAGTTGATTTTTTGGTACAATTTGACATAATTTGGTACTCTAGGGTACTTTCTTAGCACGCCAATATGGAATTTACTGTTTTTCATAGTACATTATTGTGTTAGAAAGTTGTTCTTTGCTGCAAGCTTACGGCAAAATTATTGCTATTATTAACTTTTTCCGTACGAATATCGCAAAGTTGTCATAGTAGTATAAACAGTTATGATGAAACAATATGAAAACTATCACATCTCAATATATAATAAATATATGCAAATAATTTCATAGCACAGCTTAACACACCATATAAGCAGACATACCTTTGGATTGAAAAACGCAAGCATTACGTGTTCCGTTATTTATTCCACACTGTTACCTCTCGTCCATTCTTAAAAAAATCCTTCATGTAACGTTATTTAGATTTTCTAGTTATTAATTTACATAAGGCCTTCTCAGAATCTCTCTCTTAATATCAGAATAAAATATATTTTTTTGATAAAGCCATTTTGAGTTTTCGCATGGTTCAGAATACGCAAACCCTCACTATGGCTATAGCTTTCTCCAATCTTTCCTATTTCCTGCCTTCTTCTTTGTCTCCTCATATGATCCATATAATATCTTAATGTCGTCTATCATCTGATATCTTCTTCTGCCTCGAACTCTTCTCCCATTCACCATTCATTCCAGTGCATCCTTCAGTAGGCAGTTTCTTCTCAGCCGATGATCCAACCAATTCCTTTTCCTCTTTCTGATCAGTTTCAGCATCATTCTTTCTTCACCCACTCTTTCCAACACAGCTTCATTTCTTATTCTGTCTGTTCACTTCACACGTTCCATCCTTCTCCATATTCACATTTCAAATGCTTCTATTCGCTTCTCTTCACTTCGTCATAATGTCCAATTTTCTGCCGTCCCATAAAAAGCCACACCGCATAAAAAAGCACTTCACTAGTCTCTTCTTTAGTTCTTTTTCCAGAGCTGCGCAGAAGATGCTCCTTTTTCTATTGAAAGCTTCCTTTGCCATTGCTATCCTTCTTTTGACTTCTTGGCAGCAGCTCATGTTACTGCTTATAGTACACCCCAATAGCCCAAGTGTTTGAAGCTGTCCACTTTCTCTACTGCCTCATTTAGAATTCGCAAGTTTATCTTCTATATTTTTTTTCCTATAACCGTATTCCTTGTCTTGTTGGCATTTATCTTCATTCCATACTGCTCACAGCTGTCATTTAGCTCCAGTAGCATATTATCCTTTAGTATCATCTCCTCTTCTGATAACAACGCCATATCATCAGCAAATCTTATGCACTTTATTGTTCTTCCTCCTACTATCACTCCTCCCATGTTCTGAAAACAGTTCTCTACTAAATCCTCCAAGTAGATGTAGATCAGGAAAAAAAAAACTCATATTGCTCTAAATATAGTGTAGAACAAAAAATAATGTAGCTATCTACAGTATTATGTATTAATGCCTTTTTTCCATAATTTGTCATTTTTGTTGGGCGGGTGGACGAAATTTGTAGATCTGATATATTTATAATAATAATAATAATAATAATAATAATAATAATAATAATAATAATTCGTGGCGCTACAGCCCAGGAAGAGCCAAGATCGACCAGCCGGCTGCTGGCCTCACGGTCACATGCCGAAGCAGAGGTGGACGATCATCCAAACAGAATGGAGGTATCGTGTGGTTTGCACGATGAGTTCCCCAGCCGTTACAGCTCGTTCGCTTAACTGGATTTCGCTACCTATCGTAGCTCTCCAAGTGCATCACGATGTTGGTTGGGCACCGGTCCCATACACTGGTCGAAATTTCATGAGAAAATTTCTTCCCCATAACAACTCGAACCAGCGCGCATTCCGTAACGCAAGTCCTAGGCAGGATGCCTTAGACCACGACGCCACGGCGCGGTACGGTATATTTAGTAAGCAAAAAAAAAAAAAAAAAAAAAATATATATAGTTTGGTACAATTTGGTAAAATTTTCCTGTGAGATCTGGTAAATTTTATCTTTGGTCAGTGGCAACACTGATCTGTGGGTGAATAAATCTCTATTCTATCACGAGTTATTTACAGCTTAATTGTGCCGGATACCCATTAGCCACAAACCGGTATTATTTAATCCAGAGATATTTTATTAAATCATGACAAAAGTAAGCTACCTTGAAGTCGTAAGAGTGTTATGAATTCCAGATGCAAGTTTTCTCTCTAAAATACCCGTAAACACACAAAGCTGCGGTCGACGGGGTTCATACTTCAGGCAGGCAGCGCTATCTCACCTTGGACGTGTATTATGACTTCGAGTCAGCACGAATGAAGGAGGCTATTACGCGGGACTTGGCACAAATGCTTGGCCTGGAGCCACACTCAACGCCGAGATAACCAATGTTGCAGGCTGCATAACTAGAAAGGCAACACTTTTATGCGAGGTCACAAACGTATTTTAGCAAGCATTGGATACAGAGTACTGTTAAAGTCTGGGCTGCTGACAGTGAAGGTAAAAAGTAGCACAATTTTCGCCAACTTTTTCTAGATTAGCCATCTATTATTACATTTCCTACTGAAAGTTATACGAGGTGTTAGGGAAATAGAAATTTAGTATTAGTATTTATTCCTACAAAAAAAAAAAAGCTACTACATATAACATGGACGCAGCCAACACCCGTTTGAGCAAGCTCGTGTTCGGGGACAGTTCCTATATACAGAATGTTCCAGAAATACTTTGACAAACCTTGTTGGCATGTTCCTTACACCAAAACATGGAAACAAGTTCATATAAATATATCCGAAAATGCACTCTTTATTGACAATAATTTTGAGTTATTTATTAAAAGGGTGTATTCAAAAGTAATTTAGAAAAATGTTAAACAAATTATTCTTGCACCAAATAAGTGCACTCTGTACCAAAATGATCGTATTTTAATTATTTAAGTACAATTTCAATTAAGTAACATATTAAACGATTTATCTTTCCATCAAACATGGATGTTCCCTGAATCAAATGTCCTATTTTAATTATGTAATTACTTTATATTTATTTGTAACAAGTGCAGCGAAACTCACGGATATGGCTAGTAGTAATAATAATAATAATAATAATAATAATAATAATAATGATAATAATAATGATAATAATAATAATAATAATAATAATAATAATAATAATAATAATAATAATAATAATAGGATATTAACACAGAATAAATATGGGAAATGACTGTTATTATTCGGTTGAGAAGCTTTTATCATCCAGTCTGCTGTCCAAAAATCTGAAAGTTAGAATTTATAAAACAGTTATATTACCGGTTGTTCTGTATGGTTGTGAAACTTGGACTCTCACTCTGAGAGAGGAACATAGGTTAAGGGGTTTGAGAATAATGTGCTTAGGAAAATATTTGGGACTAAGAGGGATGAAGTTACAGGAGAATGGAGAAAGTTACACAACGCAGAACTGCACGCATTGTATTCTTCACTTGACATAATTAGGAACATTAAATCCAGACGTTTGAGATGGGCAGGGCATGTAGCACGTATGGGCGAATCCAGAAATGCATATAGAGTGTTAGTTGGTAGGCCGGAGGGAAAAAGACCTTTAGGGAGGCCGAGACGTAGATGGGAGGATAATATTAAAATTGATTTGAGGGAGGTGGGGTATGATGATGGACACTGGATTAATCTTGCTCAGGATAGGGACCGCTGGCGGGCTTATGTGAGGGCGGCAATGAACCTCCGGGTTCCTTAAAATTCAGTAAATAAGTAATATTAGTATATTATACTAATAGAAAGATATAGATATGTTTAGTTACATATTGTAATTCCAAGGAGTTAAGCAATTATAATTTAGTGTTAAATAAGACAATTCCGATCGAAGGAATGATTAACATAATGAAGGAAATTGATGTATTGAAGATAAATATTCTACAAAAGTAATATTTGGAGAAAGATCATATTCTAGAGACAAAAAACAGTCTTTCTGTCAATCGGCTTTTGAAAGCAGGAAAAGTCTGACAGCCCTTTACACTATATACACTAAAATATGTTATTTTCATTACTTAAAGAATGAAGCCTTGCATGATCAAACATTATTTACAGTCATGTACACAAATTACAAAATAAGTAGACTATATTATTATTAAATAAAATACCTTGCATTGCAATACAACACTGTAGGGTAAATTTGCCTATATCCGTGATATCCCTAATCCCGTGATATATTTTTTAAATTGAATGTCAGTCGAAGCTTTACCGTTCGATCATAGCGCCGAACAACTTTTTGGAAAGATTGCATCTTTCGCCTACTTTTGAGACATCGGTGAACTTCCTAGCAATATACCCAACCCCTTGACATTCAGTGAAAAAAAAGTATCACGGAATTAGGAGTATCACGAAATTAGGCAACTTTATCTTACATAGGCTTAATATTTTAAATAATGTTTGAGTAATGTAGACCTGCATTCTTTATCTTAGTGTAAATAATAAAAATAGCGTATTCTAGTTTACGTAGTTTAAACAATTTAAATTGTAAGTATTAGTGTAATTGTTAAACTGGTCCATATTTTGTACTGCATAACTTGACTAAACAAGAGTCGCGAGAGCCGTCAGTCAAGTACTGGTTTGTAGAAGCACGCACGTCCTACACTTAAAAACTCCCAAAAATATTTAATCTTGTAGTCTCCTGGGATAAAGTACGGTCCTTACTAACAACAAAACATTCCGGATCGGGGACTAAACACGGAACATTTTCATAGCAACAACCAAATTTCTTGGCTTAAAAATCGATAATGTGTTAAATTGAAAAATCATATTAAAGAAATTACCCACAAACTAAATTCAGCTTGTTTTGCTATTAGATCTATGCAAAAGATAGTAAATACCAATACCTTAAAAACAATATACTTTGCATACTTCCACTCGGTAATGAGTTTTGGAATAATATTCTGGGGAAATTCCACAGATAGTAACAATATATTTCTATTACAAAAAATAGTAATTAGAATAATAGTAGGTGCGAAATCTACGGAGTCGTGTAGGACTATTTTCAAAAAACTACAAATAATGCCCATGGCTTGTCAGTATATCTTTTCATTAATAGTCTTCCTCGTATGTAATCGTGAAAACTTTGTAACTAATTCAACAGTTCATAGCATAAATACACGTAAAAAAAATGACTTTCATACTCCATCGGCAAGTCTATCGTGCTATCAAAAAGGAGTGCGTTATATGGCAGTAAAAATTTTTAATAGCCTCCCTATCGATATAAAAAATGAAACTCAAAACATAAAATTATTTAGGGCCAAATTAAAGAAGTACCTAATTTCTCACGCCTTCTATTCTGTAGGTGAATTCATGACATTCAATAACACTTCATGAAATTGATACTAAAACTTTGTGTTGTACTAGTAGACTATATTGTAAATCTCGTCTGTATATATTTCATCTAGACTGTGACTATAAATTAAGATTTTATAATAGTATTAAGTTTTTTGACGTGTTCTATATTCTAGCTGTAAAGCAATGTATGAATACCATGGAATGTTAATAAATACAATACAATGCAATAGCAGGTTAACTTGCTGTCCATTGAACTATGAAGGAGATACGAGACGTATAGCTAAGTGTAATGTTGAAGTTCATTGGCATATGGCAGCCATGTCAACTGATGCTCATAGGAGCAAGCGCGCACTTTAGAGCTCAGGAGGAGCTTGAGCACTTTACAGAGGAAAGAAAATAGACGATAGAGGTAGTACACCAATATGCCGCTTGGTCGAGCTATGTACAGGGATGGCCAGCACTGATTCAATAGCTAAAGGGAAGAGAACTTATTAAAACTGTATCCATGTTAATTTTTAGATTTGTCTGAGAAATATAAGTGCATTATAAGAATGTAAGTTTTAATTTTAATGCCCATTTTTCACAAGTTTCCTTTTTTATTCAAAAGGAATATTTATTCTCAACTTCACTTTTACAGAAAAGTGAAATTTTCAGATATGTTTATTGAGTAACCTTACAGATACTGAAACAATGTTTTCGTATATCTAAAATATCGTAAATACGTATTACTGAATATAGTGTATTGAACATTTTGGAAATATTCGCTTGGAAAATATTTGTAAGGAAATGAATTAACAAAGCAACTACTCTTACATCATAAACAGGAGTGCCCATTTGTTGTAAAAACGTCAGCTCTATAGCTTCAGCAGATTTCGAGGAAATAATTTAATATTCTGATGATAGGAGGTTGGGCACCAATACCACTTTAAAAGCATAATGCGATAAGAGTTTTGTTATATAATATTAGTTACAGTTAAAACATATACCTAGGTAACTTTTCTTTGTGCCATAATACTGCTTTGTTTAGTTTATTGATTACTTTTATAAGTCTAAAGATACCATCAATATCAATTCCAACTTGTCTTGTCGTACTCCATCTCTTTTGGATATCACTTTCTTTAAGAAAGATGTGTTTCATCCATTTAGTACAGTATAGTTGTACTACTATGGACTTTGTGTGAATATCCCTTCTTAACTCTTTATCATGTTATTAACGTTTAAAACACAACAGCAATATTAAGAAATTGGTATTAGTACTTTTGTTTTACATATAATATAGATAATATGAAACAGAAAGAAGCCATATAAAAATAACGACATAAAATTTCACGTTCCGTTTGAAGTTTGTGCACCACTGTTCTCTTGATCCAACAGGCTGCTTATTCATATACATAATCCTTCCATACCTAGCGCTTAATGCACGCCAACGACGTCAAGGTCAGAAAAATGCGCTTGCTTTGACATCACTGGTATATAGGTTACTAATATTATCTCTAATATGTATTTTTCGATCATCAAACATTTACACATATTCTAAATTTTGACATTCTAAATCTTGTTGATGACTGCACCTTTTGTTTTGTTCACTTGTATACACTTTAACATCTGCGGTCATATCGCGTATGTAGGATCTTTAGGTACTTCAGTAGACAATTTTTTTCCACTATCGTTGAGTTCCTGTTTCTATCGTGTGTTGTAGATGACTTGTGTTCATGTAACTGATTTTAAATTTTGATTAATGTTTATGATATTGGTGACTAAGGCAGTGATGAATCATGGTATGCAAATTTACAATCCGGCGTTTGCCTTTGTAACTGAGGAAAATCATGAAAAACCCCAGTTTCTATGTTCTTCGTGTTGTTTATCTAGCCTTGTTTCAATCAGTCATTCAATACGGAATAATAGGATGGGGTGGAATGACAAAGACTATCCTAACTCCATTAATATTACTACAAAAACATATCAAAATTTGTCTGCATAAACCACTTGATTATCCGACACAATTTATTTATTTTAAATTCCAAGTACTAAAAATTGAGAAAATATATAAACATACAGTACTAATTTATTTTCTCAAAAATCGAATGAATTTTATAACTGAAAAACATATACATAACACCAGAAGAAATGTCCCAACTCTTTTGGCAGAACCTAAATGCCACACTACAGCTGGATTCAGACACAGTAGGAATTATGGACCAAGACTATACAATTCAGCATTGAAAAATAATCCAGGCCTAAGCAATTCACACATTCTTAAGTTTAAAAATAAAGTGAAAATGTTTGTATGATATTTGTTAAATTTCATTATTATTTTAAGTGTTACTAGCATTACATGTTACTAATATTTATTATATTTATCTGATACATGTAACCTATAAGATAAAACATTATAATACATATAAATAGATCACTTTCTTAATTAATGACAGTGCATATCTCCAATAAATGATTTCTTAGCATAGCCACAGATACACTTGATTGTACTTGTCACTATCTCTTGTCACTAGAGAGTTCTTGAAATTTATATTTTCCCCGCCATTCACAAAATATTTTGATATGATACCTCTTGCACAAAAGGGGACATCTATAACAAACTCGATTAATATATTTCAGTATTATTTGTATTTATCCTGGTAATAATGAACAGTTTGACTCGTAGACATTTTGTTTTTTCAGCATTTACTTCCCATGATTGTACGAGAAGATTAGAAGAGAACGGCAGTTACGTAGACTTTCGGCTCCCCCCTACTACCATTAATGCATAACACAATGTCAATACGGCGGTTGCTGTCGTCTGCGATACAACGAACTTTCCTGTTGATTTTCGAGTTCGTAATTTTTTTTCTGGCTATTATGTGCTTATTTAAGTTGTGTTAACTTTCGCTAAGTGGTTTTATATTTCATTTTATCTGTCTTAGTATTTATTTTATTAATGTAAATATTATTATTATTATTATTATTATTATTATTATTATTATTGTTGAATTAATTTGTATTTATATTTGTATCATCTTCGTCACGGTTATTCTATTATTATTATTATTTTTTAATTTTAGTTGGTTATTTAACGACGCTGTATCAACTACTAGGTTATTTAGCGTCGATGAGATTGGTGATAGCGAGATGATATTTGGCGAGATGAGGCCGAGGATTCGCCATAGATTACCTTGCATTCACATTACGGTTGGGAAAAACCTCGGAAAAAACCCAACCAGGTAATCATCCCAAGCGGGGATCGAACCCGCGCCCGAACGCAACTTCAGATCGGCAGACAAGCGCCTTAACCGACTGAGCCACGCCGGTGGCTTATTATTATTATTATTATTATTATTATTATTATTATTATTATTATTATTGTTTCTATCATCAACATTATTATTGATTTCTGTAAAATTTATGTAGACTACTGGACTGTACCCGAGCACGAGCATATGCTCATTTCGGGTATCAATTCATATGTATCATTTCAAATGTAAATTGTGAATAAATTAGAATTAGAATTAGAGTTAGATTTACAGCCACAAGGTTTGAATCCGGGACCTTTCGAATATAAGTCTCGGTTCATGTTCTTGTATACCACAACATCAGAATTAGTTTTAATTTCACTATTGTTACTTATATTCAGGTTGGCTTTTTCCGTTGAGTCTACAAGTACACAAATGCAGAATATTGTATTGACATTCCAACCTTATACTTTGTATGTTTAGATTTATTCCAGCACAATATGCAAGAAGAATAATTTCTTTTTAACAAATAAGCTATTTAGTACTTGCACATTGTGTCAATATTTGTAATGAAATCCATCACATCAGCATTTAAATAGCGTGCAAATATGAAATTTAGAACAAGAAAGGCTAACGAGCCTGGAAATGTTGCTACATCCTTAACTTTTACCCATTTTAGCACGGCGCTTTCTCTTTTGCTGTTTCACAGTGATCGTAGGTTCCCTGAGAGCAGAAATTATCACATCTGCAAAGCGAGCTCTTGGGTCGACTCCAAGCAGGACTGTATGCTGTAATTGTACCTCCGCGCTATAATCCATACTCTGCACACCTTCTGCAAAATATTGGGCCAATTAGACATGCATTAGGACTGCTCAGCGTACAGTATTATGCAATATTAGAGCGTCATTTGTTATTTTGGACAAGTTGAAACAAATTAAGGATGCAGTAACAACGTTGATGTAAAAAAAATAAATAAAACATATTGAGAAACATTAGAGAGAAATTTTAACAATATTTAATATTTTTAACCTTTAATATTTAACGATGAAAGAGTTATGGAACGGAGAAAAATTCTCTCCGGTGCCGGGATTTGAACCCGCGTTTTCAGCTCTACGTGCTGATGCTTTATCCACTAAGCCACACTGGATACCCACCACGGCGTCGGACAGAATCGTCTCATCGTATGATGACGCAGAATATCTGCATGGAAATATCATATGTATTTCGGTACATTAAAATAATAATATATATTTAATATTTAAGAACAGCTATCTATGCAATAACAGCGTCAATAAATTAACGTCATTACTACTCCTAGCACTCAATTGATTGTTTAATTTGTTCAAAATTTGACATTATATTTATTTACGATATAGTCGATATACCTATATATCTGTGGCTGGGAGGAAAAAGGTCTTAAGTATAAATTTTATACTTTTCAGGAGAGCAGTAGAAAGATTGAAGTTGTTGTCAATTATATAGTTTTTTTTAATTAAGACGTTTTTCCTGGATATTATTTGTTTATATTTCTTCTAAAATATGTAATGCTGCTCATTTAACAAGTTTCTTTATTATTTCCAAAAATAGCCGCACTTTTAAGACTAGAACCCAAACTGAGTAGAAAGGACTATTTAAACATAAGACCTTTTTCATGTCAAAATAAATGAGAAATGTAAATTATTAGAAATGCAAAATGGGTCTTAACCAATTATAGGACTGTTTACCCTGGTGCTTAACATTTTAAAAGGAAAGGGCATCAGTATGTGATAAAATGTCTAAAATATCTTTTTTAATAGGGAAGCATGGAAAGTAAACATGTAATGGTATGTAAGGAATAAAGTATTAAATATTATTAAGTCCTTTATTCTGTGTGTGCTCGATTTAAAAAGTACTTAGGACATTTCGTAATGCTCTATAAATCCAATCAGGAGTCTTACTTGACTTTACCAGATTGTAGAGAATTGTTTTCGCTTTCAGAATATATAAAAATGTCATTTTCACAAAAAATTGACTTAAGATCTTTTTTTCTCCCGGCCACAGATCTATATGTGGATCTGATTGGCGAATTGGTTCTAAGCCCAAGGTTGCGGGTTCGATCCCGGGCCAGGCCGATGGCATTTAAGTGTGCTTAAATGCGACAGGCTCATGTCAGTAGACTTACTGGCATGCAAAAGAACTCCTGCGGGATAAAATTCCGGCACATCCGGCGACGCTGATATAACCTCTGTAGTTGCGAGCGTGGTTTGCGTTTGTAAATTTAATAATCTGATTGGCTATGTATTGTATACTTTTAGTAGAGCCATCGATGTAGCTCAGTCGGCAGACTCGCTGGGCTGCTGATCCGGAGCTGCGTTCGAGCTTGGATTGGATCCCCCTTTCGTCTTTGGATTCTTCCGAGGTTCCACAGCCGTGGGACTGAAACCGGATGGTCTATGGCGAGTCCTTGGCATCAACCCCTTTGATTTGATTACCCCCTATGATTTGATTACCTGGTTGGGTTTTTCCGAGGTTTTCCCGAACCAAAAGGCAAATGCTGGGTAATATTTTGGCGAATCCTCGGACCTCATCTCATCTCACTACATCTCGCCAAAATATTGTAAAAAGTTGCACAAAATTGTAAAAAATTGTAGAAAATTACTAAATTGTAAAACTGTAAAAACTTGTAAAAATTGTAATTGTAATATTGTAAAATTTTGACTTGTTCCACATCTTAAAGCTTCATTGCTCATGTAAGAATATGGAATAAAATAACTAAATGTATGTATGTATTTATTTACACTGCAAGTGGGCAAGCACCCGGTGGCAGTGGTATATACAATATTAACAATACACAATAAAATGATAACCAATACACAATAAAATTTACAATACACAATACAATTTTACAACACATATACAATTTTACACACAATACAATAATAATACACAATACAATTTAACACAATAATAATAAAACATAAAATAAAATACCTAATTTTACAATACAACCTACATAATTATCTATAGGTCCTACACAAGTTTCAGTAGTCTTTCACTTTACTCTCATCTCATTCCCTGTAGTGGCACTATGACGCATTTCACTGACACTTTAGCACACATTTCACTGACACTCTGTAACACATTTCATTGACACTATAGAACACATTTCATTGACGCTATAAATTATCACTGATCGGAACTGTTCACTGCACTGTAAAACCATAACTTCACTAACTCACCTCGCTTCACTGATACAACAGTTCAAATAAGTCAAATAATTACATCCTTATGCATACTTATAAACAGAACTACATTTAAACTAAACATTTCTAGTCTAAGGCCCTCTTACACGCTAGTTTTAAATAATTTACAATTAAAAACCAAGGAAGTAAACTCGTCAGGCTAGATAAATACATGTCACCTTAAAAAAATTAAATGTTGAATGTCACCTTAATTTTAATTTTCACTTTATATACAACTTTTTAAATTATTCTTGAATCTCCTTAAGGAAGGACAGCCCTCAAAGACCGCTGCAGGTAGGTCATTCCAATCATTTATAGTTCTATTTAAAAATGAGAATTTACCTAGGCCTACATCCGTTTTCTGTTTCCTACATTTGATTTTAAAATCATGATCGTTCCTACCATAGTACGTTGGCTTTTCTAACCGAGCCGTTATGTCTACCCATGCTTTCTGACCTAGATGTGCTCTATACAATGATGTTATTCTAGTTTTCCTACGTCTGTTTTCCAAAGTTTCCCACTTAAGTTCTTTTATCGTATCGTTTCCATCTTCTCTTTTACCTTTAACAAATTTCGCTGCCCTATACTGGATTCTTTCTAAGGAATTTATCTGGTATATTCTATAGGGATCCCAACATGTAGTTCCGTATTCCATTAACGGTCGCACTAACGTTAGATATGCTATTTCCCTCGATTTGGGGCTAGCCTTTCTCAAGATTCTCATAATAAAGTGAAGTGCCCTCCATGCTTTACCCGTAACATTATCAACATGCTCTCCCAAAGAAAGTTTGGAGTTTAAATACACTCCTAGGTATTTACAATATTGTTCTTGCGGAATTACAACACCACGTAACATTTAACATTAGGCCTATACATATATTTTTTTCTTGGAATTATTCAAATGTATATTTTAATATCCTAATCTTGTCAATTCCAATAGTTATAGGGTTATAGTTGATTGGACACTTCGGTACATTTATCTTCATAACTAATATATAAATCAACTGATGGACACCGGTAACAAAGGAAATGAGCGTAATGCATAGATGAAATCTGACTTGTAAACAAATACAAGAATACAATAAATTACAATTACTTACAAATAGAAGAGCAAATATGTACACACTTACTATTGTAACGTTCATACTTTGAACTCAAAATACATAGGCTACCTCTGAAAGAGTAGTTGTTAATATAGCCTATGTCTTTTAATTATTCTACGTAGAGTATTATTATTTCTCTAATAAATCTTTTTTAGGAAGATAAGTTATTAACAAAAATAAAAGCACTCTCAAGTCTAATGACTGTAGTTTCATGATGCGTGCTTCAATCAATGAGGAGAGAGGAGGAAATATCATTTGAAAGGTACACGATGATAATCGCGTCTTTGCAACGATTCTTGGAAGTCCTGGATGGCTCAATATTATCTGTCTTTCGTGATCCAGAGCCGTCCAACCGAGTGAGACTCGAACATTCGTTAAACCGAACATTGGACTATTCCGCCAGACGGAAGAGCTTCGCATACTGTCTACAGCGCCAGGCGTTCAGTAACAATATGTCTGTTATATCTTTGGTAACCGGTAATGTAGGACTATACTAGTAATAGAGCACTTTCTTCTCGTTACAAATACCGGGCTTCGAATTTATCTATGTAAAACGCACACGTGTAAATAGAGCGCACACGATGATTCGCGAGCTTTTCCAAGTGGAACTTGGTCTCTGAACAGCGACCGATTTCCGTGTCAAAGGGTATACATCAGAGGTCTGCATCGGACGTTTTCGCTCGAGCGCCAAGTAGTTCATAGCATAATCCGATAGGTAGCGCACATGCGTGATGGGTAAAATTGTCACGAACAATAAATCCTCGAACGATATAAGACGAGCGTTAGACATTCGTTCTTGTTACAGTGATGAACTGTGTAGTAACATCATAGATGTTTATCATTTCAAAACTTTGCAGTGTTTAACTAACCTCTTCATAGTACAACTACAAAACTTGCTTTAAAATGTAATATAAATGTTGTACGTATTTTTTTTTTTTTTTTCCACACAGGAGTGATTTTGTTTTTGCCACATCTGATAGATGTTATTGGATGTAAATGTAATTACTATAAACGGAGAACACAATCACGATAATGCAAGAACTGTATCAAGTTTTCTAGTAATAATAATAATAATAATAATAATAATAATAATAATAATAATAATAATAATCTCTAATAATTAGTGTATCAATCTTTGCGTCTGTAACAGTTGTCCAGCATGATTATTCGTTTTATTATATTTTCTGTGACGTTATCCCTGTACTAATATTGTTAATAATAATAATAATAATAATAATAATAATAATAATAATAATAATAATAATAATCCCAAACTGCCCCCATTGAGGGTAGCCCTTACGGACTCAGTATATCCTCAAAAAAAATTATTACACATATGTAAACATAGATATTAAATTTTAAAGAAGGGAAACGAAGAAAAGGGTGTGAAAAATTACAATTGCTATTAATGTGGCACCATGTGATTAATTAGGATTTGGCAGGATTTTTTAAACACAATTATCACAATGTCATCCCTCAGAGATGTTGGCAGAGCAAACTGCCGTCGAAATTCTTTGAAAAAAGCTGGTATAGTCCCTCGAGCACCTATGAGCAAGCCGAATACCTCAACGTGAATTAAGGCATATTTCAGCTTGAAATAGTTGACTGTAGGCTCATAGATCGACTTCTTCTCAAGGTAGACCTCGGCTGACTGATGACATTCTACTTCAAAACGTATCGTGGGGTCCACAATGATGCCCTGTTTAGTGTCAGCATTGTACGCTAAAATATCTACTCGTCTCGTTGACCCATTTTCAGCTAGACAGGAGATTTCTTCTTCTACTATCCAGCCCTTATTTCTTAATGCGGCAGCAATTTTGGATCTTACAAGATGATGTCTAGAGTTCCTCAAGAGCAATCCCTGTTCACAGAATCCCAAGACGTGTGCTAAAGTTTCAATCTCCGGGCGGCAATCTACTGCTATATCAATAATATTTTATAAAACGTTTCTACATTGTCGCAGTATATAGGCGGAACACTATGTATGGACCTATCATACTGTATTATATATGTTGTAAATCAAATATTGAATAATTATTAATTAGCAATAATAACTGTATATCGAAGTTTTTCATACTATTTTATTTATAACTTCATGTTCCTGTTTTGGTACGTACCATTGACTGTTCCATTAAACGTTTGTTATAAACGCAGAAAATAAAGCCTTATTTTTACCGTGTGAGCAAAACATATGTGTATCTTATCTGTCGCCTTCTATACAAGATAAGACATGTCGGTGAGATGACCTTGTACTGTGCTTCTATTTATTACGAGCGTATCACGACCGATCGTATCTCACTCGAGGGTGCGACACTCGACCGAGTTCAAGCGAGCGATTTAACTCCAATGTAGCACTCTGGTGTACATTAACTCCGAGATTTAATGTGGAATAAGTCTCTTTAATAAATATTAAAGAACCTCTTACAGAGTCTATTTCGTCACGTACTCATTCCTTTGTGTCTTTTGCATCAGCATTATTTCTCGATCCGTCTGGTCGATTACATCGAACTTGTATCGTTCTAGCTCTTAGCCTAGTTTTATGCCACTAAGTGTAAATGAAGTTTGCGAAGGCACTCGCTGGGAAATTTTGTTTTAATCCACTTGTAAGTTGGGGGAAGCAATTACAGCTCAACCCTTTCGTCCCCCTCAATCTCCATTTCGCCCTCGAGGATCGTCTCCAAGTTGGAATAATTGCAAGACACTTCCCTTGACGTAACTGCTCATGATCACGCGACAACATTCCTTCATACTACAACAGGATAGCAAATTATCCTCACAATTGTGCGCCGGCGTTTCTTAAGTCAGTCTCCGTGCAGGCAACGCAAGATATTCGCCACCGACCGTGTGGAAAAACTAACTTTTGTGAACAATTACATCCTCTAAAATTTAAAAGGCATGTTGGTCCGACAAGTTAACATGTAAATGAAAATAAGTATCATAAATCCTTCAATAACTGTCTATTTTTAACCTAATGAGTAGTACAAGAAATTACATTATATACATAAAATATATGACTAGCGCTTTCGCCAATTGGATGGCATCTTCAGGTCTAGTTAGCATATTATGATGCTAGATATTCAGAACATGAAGCAGATTTTTGTCATAGTCGCAATAGATCAAAATTCGCACCCCACTTAATTGAGAATAACCACGAACTTCAAAAAAATGTCTGATGCTTTACAAATTTTAAAACCTATCAACAACGGGAACATTAATTTAATTGCAGAAGAAAATTTTATATAGCTAAATCACATAACATTTCGTTACTTAATGAACAATTACCTAATCCTAATAACTCTTTATTCAAATTGGCCAATGGAAACTATTCTTGCTGCAACATGTACCCCTCTCCACTTACGTCATGATGTGATTCTTTTATATGTCATTGCACCAGTCAACACCAAGCAACCGACAATGTAACATTGACTCTTTCCACGGTTTAAAAAATTTCGTCTTTTATCGCTACATAATTTCTTTCGATCCGTATAGGTCTACTTTTCTCTACTAAAACATCTCTTATTGATTCTTACAGATTCACTATACGCTACCATTCTATGCGTCGTGATGACTGTTGCAACTTTTTACCCTTTTTAACCGAATTTTTTATATTTAACAAGCTGCACACATGTTTTTGCAGACTTTTATTTAAGGCATAGATTCTGTAATTTAATATCTAGATTTTATAGAGGTTGAATTACTACAACAACCACGCCTGTTCTCAAGCCTTCTGATTGTGTAGTTATTTTAATATTGTAATTTTTCTCACGTAATGTATTTTATCACTTTTTATTATGTTGCATTTCATCTATGTCTTTATGTAAAGAGCAACATAAAATGCTAACTAGACCTGAAGATGCCATCCAATTGGCGAAAGCGCTAGTCATATATTTTATGTATATAATGTAATTTCTTTTACTACTCATTAGGTTAAAATAGACAGTTATTGAAGGATTTATGATACTTGTTTTCAATTACATCCTCGCTAACTGTCAGTTGACAGAACCCTGGTTTATTATCGCGGTACGGTATTAAAATTTTGGCGATCAAAAGTGAAGGTAGTTAAGTTTTCTCGGGATCGTCCTGCCTTCATTTCGTTATTCTACAAATTCTCTCCAAATTCTTCCCATTCTAACAAATAATGGTATGCAATACACAATATTACATGCCGACGATTTCTCTATCTCTCTCTCTCTCTCTCTCTCTCTCTCTCTCTATATATATATATATATATATATATATATATATATATATATATCCATATGTGTCTATGTCTCTCTGTGGGCAAAAAATGGTACAAATTAGAAGTACTCTATTTTCAGAAATTATTCTTCTTGGGCCTAAATTACTACTATGATTAAATACTGTAGTAGTGCTGCATTTTGGTTCAAACAATCTTAAAGAATTCATACCTTTTGTTTCATAACTATGAGAATACAACTCAAAAATATTTCGATGTTTAGGTATATGAATTTTATTAATACAATAAAATAAATTTGTCTTATTTTAAGAACATTAAAGTCTAAAAACAATTTTTGAGATGGAAAATCAATAGGTTTATGAAGACATATTTTAATTATTTTCTTCTGTAATAAATTAAGTTGATTAAAATTGCTTATTTAAAACCACATCCTATAATTCCATACATAATTACCGATTGAAATAAAGTTAAGTAGACTATATTGTGCGTAATAAACTTATTGACAAGTAATTCCTCAATAAAACAAAATGTAGAGGAAGAGGATATAGAAACCGGGAAAGATCAAGACATTGGTGGAAGAATCAAGACCAGGCCTGCAGAACTGTAGCTCCTGAGAGCACTGCTATACTCCCCTTTCTTACCCCACCCACCTTTTTACCAGCGCAGTCATGACTTTCTGGTTACGCTCGGCTGCATTAACATTCTTTCTCGCGGCGGCAGGTATACAATACGCTATCAAGAATTTACAAATGAACAGATAATAAAACCCTTAGGAACATACCTTTAGAAAGTAGGAGGAAAATGAATGAGGGAAATAAATAAATTAAAAGATATGTAAAATAAATTTTAAAATGTATGTGTGCTAATAATGTAAGAAGGTCTACCTATGTATATCGTCCTGTTACTAGTAAAGCCGATTAAATCCACTTTTTGTGTAAAATAAGTTAAGTACAGTCCCCGACATGTCTTTCCGTGCTCTGTATTCTACTAAAATGAAATAAGTCCGAAATGTTGCTTGCAGGCAAAAAACCAATTATTTTATTTGAAGAATTTATTATGAATGAAGTTTTAATTCCTGTTTTTACAAAACTTGTATTACTAGTAATAGGACGATAAATAAATTGTACGTTGATAAGTGAATGATAGCTATATGATCGGATGTCAATGCTGTCATTCAACATTGTAACGCACTCCAGCCAAACGAACAAACGAACGAACAAATAAATAAATAAATAAAAATAAATAAATAAATAAATAAATAAATAAATAAATAAATAAATACAAAAGTAAATAAATACATAAATAAATGAATAAATAAATACATAAATAAACATATATAAATGCATAAATAAATACATAAATATATGTATATATAAATACATAAATAAATAAATAAATAAATATAGTAAATACATAAGTAAATAAGTAAACAAACAAACAAATAATTAATACGCGTACTGCAGTTTAAAGAGAACTGGAACATGGCAAAATCTAAACCCGTGAAGGAATACTACTTCCAAAGGAAATGGGAATATGATTATTTTGTTGTTGAAGACTAAAGAATTGCTTGTTTACTGTGTCCTATCCAATTTATTTCTACTCGTCATTTCAATATTAAACTACATTTTAACAAAGTCTATATTAAGAATTATAGAATGCACAAACTTTCGGGTAAGTTCATTATTACGAACTGTATATTGAATATTTAATTATATAGTGTAAAATTAAGGACGTCACTCCGTTATGTTCATTTTGAATTGAAATTAATAGTGACTTTCAAGGTTCATTACTTAAATGCTATAAATTTATGTTTCCGTAAGTGATGATAGGAGGAAAGTTTTCGAAAATCTAAAACAGGTTAGGTGCAAAGAAATCTCAAAGAAACTACCGACAGGAAATCTAGCATAATTTTAAACCTTGAAACGAGATAACGCATTTTAAAAACAATGAATTTATTACAATCCTTTTTGAAAATTACATGCCACCACAGATGGACCTTTGACGACAAGAGAAGGTAAATAACTCTATACGCGGAAGTCGATCATCCCCAATGGAAGTGGAGTGAGGCTGACGTCATATTTCCCCTTCTTACGAGTTCTGCAGGCATGATCAAGACCACATTTCTTACAATACCTGCACAGATCTCATGGTTTAAAATGGGAAAATTTTGATGATGATGGTGATGATGATGATGATGATGATGATGATGATGATGATGATGATGATGATGATGATGATGAACATTATAAACCTGTTATTTTGGCACATACGGAACTCATAATGTAGAAGAGCTTCTAATTATTGTGAAACAGATTTTTTGTACAGCATTCAAATTTCTTTAACATAATTCCCGTTTAAAATTCGTCATTAATATGAACAATGATTTCTGGAGCTGAGCTAGGCTAGGCACTATCGGTGCCCATCAGCAGAATGAACCGCGCTGTGTTCAACAGAAACTTAGCTATTCGTCTGCCTCAGTTTCCTCCGAAGCGGTAAATAATTAGAAAGCACATCCACTCCAACAAGATTCCGGTTACTTCAACTGAAGAGTTTCCGGAATAGAATTTCCTACCAACTTCTTCCTCAAACAGCTAATGCAAGATCTCTGTGAAGTGTTATTGTTTGTAATAAAGTCGCTGCCTCTCGCTTTGAATCTTAATACGAGAGCTAAAACATCTCGTTTAGGTCACATACTTTACATATTCCATTACCTTCAACTCTATACAGGATGTTTCAAAACATGTTTGCACTTGTCCATACAATGAAGGTTGTCAGGATACCAGTATCGATAGTTATGATCAGAGAGCGCACTTTTTGTCCGGAAGAAACGCAAGAAAGACCAAGACATCGATGGAAGGATCAAGGCCATCTTTCTTAGATTATTATCGTTACAGATCACAGATGACGGACTTAAAGTACGAACAAAAAGGTCCTAAAGTCCGTCACCCACACTACCCATGGGTAGTGTGGGTGACGCCACGGTCGGGAAGCCGGTAAGAGAACATAAAAAGCGTTTTGTTGAGGGATTAACAGATATAGTGGAGGAGAACCCAGAAGTAAGACAAGAATTGTAACAAGAAGCTCGATAGCAAGATGGCGTCATCCTAGTAAATTTGAGTATGATCAGAACACAGTTGCCAACCGTTCTAGAAGTCATCCGTCGTAAGTTAAGGTAAAACATAAATAAGGTTAGCCATCAGCTGCGCGCACAACAATTACATCTATCCATTCATTCCAGTCATCCATCCATCCAACCATTTTTTCAATCCTTCCATCCATCCAATCTATTCATCCGTACAATCCATTCATCCATTCCACTCATGCATTCAGTCCATCCACTCATTCATGCCATCCATTACATCCATCCATCCATCCATCCAGTCATCCATTCCATTCATCCATTCCATCCATACATTTATTAAGTCCACGGATTCATTCAGTTCATCCTTTCATTCATTCATACCATCCATCCATCCATCATCCATACATCATCCATCATCCATCCATCATCCATCATCCATCATCCATCCATCAATCAATCAATCAATCAATCAATCAATCAATCAATCAATCAATCAATCAATCAATCAATCAATCAATTCCATTCATCCATTCCAACCATGCATTCATTTATTCCATCCATTCATTTAGTTCATCCACTCATTCATTCATGCCATCCGTCAATCAATTTCATCCATCCACTCTACCCATGCATTCAGTTCATTCATTCATTCCATCCATCCATTCATTCCACCCATGTCTTCATTAATTCCATCGATTCATTTAGTTCATCCACTCATTTATTCATGCCATCTATCCATCCATCCACCCATCCATCAATCAATTCCATTCATCCATTTCAACCATATATTCATTCATTTCATCCATTCATTTAGTTCATCCACTCATTCATTAATGCCATCCATCCATCCATCCATCCATTCATCCATCCATCCATCTATCCACCCATCCATCAATCAATTCCATTCATCCATTCCACCCATGCATTCATTCAGTTCATCCACTCATTCATTCACACCGTCCATCCATCCATCCATCCATCCATCCATCCATCCACTCCATCCATGTATTCAGTTCATTCATCCATTCATTCATACCATGCATCCATTCATCCATCCATCCACTCCATCCATGTATTCAGTTCATTCATTCATTCATTCATTCATACATTCATTCATACCATGCATCCATTCAGCCATCCATCCATCCATCCATCCATCCATCCATCCACTCCACCCTGCATTTAGTTCATCCACTCATTCATGCCATCCATCCATACATCCACTCCACCCTACATTCAGTTCATCCACTCATTCATTCACACCATCCATCCATCCATCCATCCATCCATCCATCCACTCCATCCATGTATTCAGTTCATTCATTCATTCATTCATACCATGCATCCATCCATCGATCCATCCACTCCATCCATGTATTCAGTTCATTCATTCATTCATTCATTCATTCATTCATTCATACCATGCATCCATCCATCCATCGATCCATCCACTCCATCCATGTATTCAGTTCATTCATTCATTCATTCATTCATTCATTCATTCATACCATGCATCCATCCATCCATCGATCCATCCACTCCATCCATGTATTCAGTTCATTCATTCATTCATTCATACCATGCATCCATCCATCCATCCATCGATCCATCCACTCCATCCATGTATTCAGTTCATTCATTCATTCATACCATGCATCCATCCATCCATCCATCGATCCATCCACTCCATCCATGTATTCAGTTCATTCATTCATTCATTCATTCATTCATTCATTCATTCATTCATACCATGCATCCATCCATCCATCGATCCATCCACTCCATCCATGTATTCAGTTCATTCATTCATACCATGCATCCATCCATCCATCCATATATCCACTCCACCTTGCATTCAGTTCATCCACTCATTCATGCCATCCATCCATCCATCCATCCATCCATCCATCCATCCATCCATCCATCCATCCATCCATCCATCCATCCAATCTATACAATAAATTAATCAATACATCAATTCAATCAATCCATCCAATCTATTCATCCATTCCATCCATTTATTAGGACAGCGCAAGTAACGAGAATGCTCCTCCTTGTTAACCTTAAATGCGGGAACTATGAAAACAGAAAGGAGAAGAAATCTAAACATTTATTTCACATCGCAAAGATCCGTACGAACTCATCAATGCTCACAGTAACAATCACGAATAGGATATATGTTTCACGCAATTATAGGGATTCGATGGAACTCCCGTCACTTCCCAATAACGACAAGACTTTAGTTAAATACATATTTTCGATTACGTTTATTAACGTCAACAACTTCGCTGCTTCAGCGTTTTTACTACTGACAGAATGGAAGAGAGTTCAGATCCACAGAGTGTCCGACAAGTTCCGCATCATAGGCGATATCATAAACTTCGTAGTGTGCGGAGTTGGCATGACGAGAACTTCCGTAATCAGTGGACAGGATATAGAGGATCCAGAGAATGGTCTCCAAGGTCGCCACACTTAATCCCCCTTGACCTTGCCTCATGGGGTTACCCGAAGGAAAAGGTGTAAGTGAAGATTCGTGATCTGCAACATCGAGAATCGAGGAAAAGGCCGTGAAACCACCGCTGATATGTTACACCGCATATGAAGTTTCGCCTCCAGACACGTTATGAAGTTGGAGGGGCTCACATCGAGTACAGTGCGTTCCCGTGGCGGCCTTGAACTGGGTGCAGATTAGCACGCCTGCCGCCAGAGTAGCGCTACAGCTACCGCTGATGCGCCAGTCAGTCGAGTTGGATCTGTCGTGAGGGAAAGACGTCTGTGCGCGTGTAGTGAGTAAAATTGTGTTGTCTCGTGGTGATAAAGTGTCTATTAATAATGGTTGAATACACTTTAGAACAACGTATTTTTGTCTATGATGCGTATGTGAAATACTCTTCTGCAAGAAACGTGTTCAACAACGCCGTGTACTGACAGAAGAGAAGCTTGATGAAGTAGGGCCGGTTAGAGCACTCAACCCGCAAATCATTGCGACGTTTAGCACAAGAGGTTAACATTTCCAAGACGTCAGCTTTTGTGGCAACGAAACTTCTGAAACTTAAGCGGTACAGGGTAACTGTAGTTCATGCTTTACAACCACAAGATCCTGTAAGTAGGGTTAATTATTGCAATTGGTTTGTGCAGTCCGTTCATAATGGCGACGTGGACCCACTTTTAACGTTCTTCACTGATGAAGCGTGGTTTCATCTTCACGGTCACGTTTCTACTCAGAAAAATAGACACTGGACTACCGAAAATCCGCATATTATTCATGAAGTTCCTCACCACGCTGCAAAGGTTGGGGTTTGGTGTGCAGTGAGTGCGAGTGGAATTATCGGTCCCATATTTTTCGACGCAACTTCAATTTAAATTTTTTTTTTCCACAACTAACAAGAAATGAACGATTGAGTGGCTGGTTTCAGCAGAATTCAGCTACAGCGCACACTGCTGCGAATTCTATGCATGAATTGCGAAGTGTGTTTGGTGACAGAATAATTAGTCGAGGATTGTGGCCACCTCGTTCCCCTGACCTATCTCCATGCGATTTTTATTTGAGGGGAACGTTAAAGAATAAAGTGTACGCATCTAATCCGTACATGTCACAAGAATTGAAGGACAACATCACGAGAGAAAGACAGGCAATCAGTCAACATGAACTTTTGAGAGTGAACCAGAATTGTTTTCGGAGATATAGGAAATGTGTTCGAGTTGAAGGTCATCACCAGGCTTCGAGACTTCGGACCCAATAGAGCAGTTCAGTGGAAAATCCGCATAATGGCGTACTGAGTATAGTGGTAAAGCGTACAGTGGGTGAGGGTACTGTAGAATGAATGCCAACAAATACGCAAAGGAAAACGCTCTGGATTTGAAGGTTCTGACGAATAATTAGGTTTTCATACAAACCTATTTTCAAACTGTGTCTGAAACTATTATACGGTTAGAAAAGTCAGAGCAAGAGATGCCGAAAGCCCTCAAATTAATTTAGAAAATGACACAGAGAATTAATGAGACACCAAGTACACCGGTTACAGAAGTGGCAATCAATTTTATGTAAAAATAACGGATATAGAACATTGTGTAATATAAACAGCAAATTAGTGGACATAGAGTCACCCGAGAATAACGGACTGTCTCTTAGAGACTGCAATAATGATAGGTTTTTTTTCGTTTTGCTCCTATCACGTCATGGGACGTAGAGCGCAGCTTTCTACAGTACAAACTTTGGCAGATAACCGAAAAAGATTTAAGTTTGAGACACTAAGAATGTATCTTGTAGTAGGTACAGTGCAATTCGGTACTGTAACTGCACTTCCTAAAGACGACCAATAGGATAACTGAAGAAATTAAAACTGCTACATGTTTATTTCCACCATTAACACTGTGTATAATTGAACACAAATGCTTATAAAAGACAGGAGAATAAATGCTTTTCACATTCTTTTGACATTATCATTGTGTAATGTACTCGTATATTTACTTTCAGAATGTACATATGTGTTTCCCCATACTACCGTACTCTACTCTAAATAGCAACGTTGTTACCTCAACACATCTCTATCTACCTGCAGCGAGTCAACAACCTATAGTGCCTGCACAGTAAAGTTATTGTTTCGGGTCCAAAGTCTCGAAGCCTGGTCATCACTTTCAACATCTGTTGTGATGCAGGTAACCCTAATGTTAGTAGAGTAGTTAGTGTTCCGTACCCATGACTTGCCGATCGTTTATGTGTAATTCTGGCGATAGGCGTGCCAATCTTCCCCAGTCTAAGGCCGCCGCGGAACGGTCCGCCTGAGCTACGAAGCTCTGTAATTTACCTATGATGCGGGACTTGTTGGACACCCTGTACATCTTCGCGGATTTGTATTCCTTCTTGCCCCAAACCCCTTGTCTTCCGCATTGCGGTTTCGGGTTATGAACTGCTGCCTACTATATTGTGGTTCCTTAGTTTATTGTTTGCGAACAGCTCATTGCAGAACTTTGACGAACTATGAGCTCGGCCATTTGGAATATTGGCTGGAGCACCAAGCTTTATAATGGCGGAGTTATACTGCAGTTGGCAAACAAGAATTGGTATTAAAGTTGGAAACCCAGATGTGCGTACAGTACCTACGTTGGTCTTGTACTCCGGTGTACAGATTTTAATGGCTTTTACGTGCAAGTCAACAACTTCTCTGATGTTGAAGGTATAATAATCCTCTTGCTTTAAGCAGTATTAAATGTAGGATTTATTATCTGCTTCAGAAGGTAAGCTGTTGTAACAGGGAGCCGTAGAAATGGAAAAGCCATGGACCTAGATAAAATATGTCGCAAAATAAAGCAAAAGTAATAGTAATGATGAAATATGATACAGCAAGTAAGTGAAAGTGTGCTGTACGTAAAATTAAATCCGAACATGAGCAATATAAGCAGTGAATTCCACATAGAGAAGGATCGCCTTCCTGTGTAAGCAGGGAAAGCTCCAGTAATTGTAACATATACTTTTAGTAAAATAAATTCTAGTCTTTTATTACGGAGAGAGAGACCTACAGGTAATCTCTTTTCTCATATTATTTTACGTACAGCCTCTATTTCCCTACCATAGTTTTATATTAATATATGAAGCCTTTAAATACATTTTCATTTTTGCCCTTTATGGTACAGTCACAGACAAAAAAACTGCAATATTATAAAAAAAATGACATATGCTCTAAAAAGTGTCACAGAAACACAATTCTTTTCATAAATAAAAGCTAAAAGACTGCTATATTTTGTTTGACTATTTCGTTTATATGTCGTCATTCCATTCGTGACCAATGAAGTGCAATGAAATTTTAAATTCCAACAAATCATAGTCATAAACCGCGATAATTTTTGCAACTTGACTTATCAGAATTAATTTATCGCATGGCCGTTCTTTTGTTTAGTCAGTGTCGCCAACTGTTTCCCGTAAATCGATGAGCATGAATTCATTACTATTACTATACTATTAACGTTTTTTAGCGATATAAATAATATTCATGTTATCATTAATATTCTGTTATCGTTCTTTAGCGATACAAATAATATTCAAGTTAATATTCTATTATCGTTCTTTAGCGATATAAATAATATTCAAGTTATCATTTATATTCTGTTATCGTACTTTAGCGATATAAGCAATATTCATGTTATCATTAATATTTTGTTAACGTTCTTTAGCGTTATAAATAATATTAATGTTATCATTTATATTCTGTTAACGATCTTTAGCGATATAAATAATATTCAACTTCTCTTTAATATTCTGTGAACGTTATTTAGCGATATAAATAATATTCATGTTATGATTAATATTCTGTTAACGTTCTTTAACGATATAAATAATGTTAAAATTATCATTAACATTCTGTTATCGTTCTTTAGCGATATAATTAATATTCAAGTCATCATTAATATTCTGTTATCGTTATTTAGCGATGTAATTAACATTCAAGTTGTCATTTATATTCTGTTATCGTTCTTTAGCAATATAATTAATATTCAAGTTATTTATCGGTTTTTAGCGATATAAATAATATAAATTTAATGTTAGTTTCGGAAGAATACATTTCCATAATACAAGTTTAGTTTTTTTTCTTATATTATTACATTATACTATCCTGTAACATAATAAAATGAAAAAGAGAATTATTTGAACCTGAGATGTTGACATCTAGATTCCGACGTTGTTCCGGCTGAGCTACGTGGGCACAAGTAAAGAAACATATACAGAAAAATTAGCCCAATCCCCAAGACGTCCTGATGATTTTTGGAAGCTCGTCCAGGATGTCTGGGATGCCGTGGTAGAACAGTCGCTATTTGAACAGGCTAGTCGATTCCATGCCCACTCGATTGCAAGATGTAATAAAAATGGGAGGAAGATGGACTAAATATTGAATCATGGCTTTTTGTTTTGTTTTTTTTTTTAACTTTTAATTGTTTGAATTTTCTAAGGCAGACGCCAGTAAGTTTGTTTTGTTTATGCCACGAAAGATATTATTCTTGAGAATAAATCTTTCTTTCTTTCCATTTGCAGCCATGTCATAAGAAATAATGATAAAGTTATGGCATAATACATTCATGAACCTGATGTTGATTACTAAAACAGTCATAAAAGAAACAGGAGCAATTATATTTTCTGTCTCTCTTTAAAAAAAAACATAAGATACACTAGATTGAGTTCGAAAGCACGACCTCATGAATACCAGCCCGAAACGCTACGACTACAATAGTGACGTGCAGAAGACTTCAATTTTAACTGTAGATATCAGGTCACGTGATTTAACAACATGTAACATCGCCTGTCTCCGAATTGTAGCGAAGATACCCGAAGGGAACTTAGCTTCTGGAGAGCGGCCACTTTTTCTTTTGACAGCTGTACAAAATTGCAAAAATTTGCTTAATGAAAAATTTGTATTTTACGACGCTTAATGACAAGGTTATTTAGCGTCTGAATGATATGAAGGTGATAATGCCGGTGAAAAGTCCGGGGTCCAGCTTTTGTATTGATGAGGGAAAACCCGGAAAAATTCAATCAGGTTCCCCGACCGGGATTGCATCGGGCCACCTGATTTGCTGACCGTTTGTGAACAGTATGTATAAATTGTTTATGCTTACTTTGCATTGTATATATTTGTATAGTTTTTGAAGATGCTTTAAATTGAATAGTAATCTGTATAGGTATATTGATACATTGTTTGTGTTTGTAATTTGAAGTAGTTTCCATGATATGTATTATCAATTTCTGTATATCACAATTGATTGAATTGTTTATGCCTTAAATTTAATTAACTTACTTGTTTTGTATTATACATATAGCTGAACTGATGAATGATCGTTTGCGTTTGTAAATTTAATAATCTGATTGGCTATGTATTGTATATTTTTAGTAGAGCCATCGATGTAGCTCAGTCGGCAGACTCGCTGGGCTGTTGATCCGGAGCTGCGTTCGGGCTTGGGTTGGATCCCCCTTTGGTCTCATTGAATGGTTTCTTCCGAGGTTTTCCCCAGCCGTGGGACTGAAGCCGGATGGTCTATGGCGAGTCCTCGGCATCACTTCATTTCACCCCTTTGATTTGATTACCTGGTTGGGTTTTCCCGAGGTTTTCCCCAACCAAAAGGCAAATTCCGGGTAATCTTGAGGCGAATCCTCGGACCTCACCTTATCATTGTAGAAAATTACTAAATTTTAAAACTGTAAAAATGGTAAAATATTGTAAAAATCTGTAAAAATTGTAATTGTAATACTGTAAAATTTAGACTTGTTCCACATCTTAAAGCTTCATTGCTCATATAAGATCTATGGAATATAATAAATAAATAAAAAAAAAAATTAAATGAAATAAGTCACGACTCCTTGGTCACAATGCAAGCTACAGTTTTAGGCAACATGGAACCAAGAAATTACCTGGAAAAAAAGAGCACCCTGTCCCTGTGGAAAGAAATAACTCTCCATGTACCTGTCGGATATTGACATGGAACTGTTTCAGGTATAAAAGGTCAAAAGCTACCGTAAACTGGGGTTACTTTGAACACAGAGGAAACTTTGAACATTTTTTCAGAAAATCATATTTAGGTTTCTAGATGCTACACTTGTTAGATGGAGGTAAATTTGGTATGAGAATGATTTTTATGATAATTTACTTCCATCTATAAGAAATGCAGCACGTAGAAACCTAAATATGATTTTCTGAAAAAAAGTTCAAAGTTTCCTCTGTTCAAAGTAACCCCAGTTTACGGTACCATGTGTGTCAGAGTTCTCGATATGGTAATTAAATATTTACGAATAAAAACAATTGAAAGTGTTCTACTTTGCGGGCTTTGTAACCTGTGCTTTATGAAAGAAGAACTGTCCCGCTGTAAGCGGTTCCAGATAATTACATGAAATGAAATAAAAGTTAGGTACCGTACTGTGGGTTTATATTATGTGCGCCAACAAAAGTGGTCCGCGGCCGACAAAAAAGTGCAAGTTGGCAAGGGAACACAGCAGTCGGCACCACGCTGCGAATCGATATATATCGTTACTGAGGCTGTATCGCGACTGTCGCCGCTAAGACGGAAATCTGAATGATTGCCAGCCGCTGGGATTCCGATGTTTAAAACATCCCTCGAATATGACACAATGTCTGGCGTCTTCAACAACAGACAGTCCAGGTATTATTACAGTTACTTCTGTACAAATTGTAATTAGGTTTTACTCCAAGTTCGACATGTATGTTGACATATATTGAGTCAACTGCTATTATACCAGCAGCACACTCAATTCAGTGACTCCGCGGCCGGGATTCCACAGTGTGTGTATATATATATATATATATATATATATATATATATATATATATATATATATAAGATCTCAAAACATGGTTTGATAGCAATCTGCTTCACTTAAATGTTAATAAGACCGGATATATTTACTTTCACAATTCTCAAAAGCGAAATTTGAAGGACATCAATATTTCTATTCAAGATCAATACTTATGTAAATGGGAAACTACTAAATTCTTGGGCGTTACATTTGATGATTGTTTGTCTTGGCGACCCCATTGCACAAGTTTAATTTCTAAGCTCAATAGCATTTGATATCAAATCAGAATTTTGAGGACGATAATAAATCACGATGTATTAATGTCTTATTATTTCGCACACGTCGAGTCTAGGCTTTCATATGGTATTTGTTTTTGGGGATCTGGAACCATGCTGAATGATATATTTATTGCTCAAAAGCGTATTGTCAGATGCATAGCGGGTGTTGACAGTAGGACCTCTTGTAGGGAACATTTTTTACAATATAATATTCTTACTGTTTATGGTTTATACATTTTTAATGTTTTACTACTAATTTATAAAAATCTGTCTGATTTTCATCAAAATTGTGATTTCCATACCTACGACACTCGTAACAAAAATAGTTTAACTATTCCAGTTCACCACCTTACAAACACTAGTAGAAGATATATGGTCTTTGGTATTAAAATATATAACAGTTTGCCTGATGACATCAAATATACAAAAAATTCTCTGAAATTTAAGAATTATATAAAAACGAAATTAATAAAATTGTGTCCCTACAGTCTTGAGGATGCACGCATGGGCCGTTGAAATGAATAATGTTTTTTTTTTTATATTTGACTTATTTTACATTAAATTGTAATTGTATATATTTGACTATGTCTATGCATACATTATGCCATCGACAATAAAGTTTTATCTATCTATCTATCTATCTATCTATCTATCTATCTATCTATCTATCTATCTATCTATCTATCTATCTATCTATCTATCTATCTATCTATCTATCTCTCTATCTCTCTATCTCTCTATCTCTCTATCTCTCTATCTCTCTATCTCTCTATCTCTCTATCTCTCTATCTATCTATCTATCTATCTATCTATCTATCTATCTATCTATCTATCTATCTATCTATCTATCTATCTATCTATCTATCTATCTATCTATCTATCTATCTATCTATCTATCTATCTATCTATCTATCTATCTATCTATCTGCACTGTTGGGCGAAGAATCTACGTAAAGATTAATTTTTGGTCCTACAGAATTTATCTGTTATGGCAAAAATTGTCATTAGAGGAGAAAAATTCGTCGGGATCGACCCAGGTCCTTGGTTCTACGTACTAAGTGCTCTAACCATTGAGCTACGCCGAAGTTCAATCCACAGCACCGGATCGAATCCCCCTCCTCTAGCGTTTTTCCCTTTGTGGCCTTACTCCAAGTTCGACATATATTGAGTCTACTGTCACATACAAAGGAGCGCACTCAATTGAGTGACTTGGTAGCCGAGATTCCACAGTATATACAGAGTGCCTCAGAAAGAACGGATGGATTTCACATGGCAAGAAAATTGTAAAGATTCATCAAATCAAAAATTTATTGTTATAAACATATTCACCAATACATGCAGTTTATTTATAGAATAACTCTTCTCGGGTTCTCAGCCAGGTGAGTTGGAGATTAGCTTCCAAGCTTTCGACGGCTAGCTCTGCCATCTTCTTCAGGGACGAAGTGATGTGGGACCACGTCTAGCCGGTATATATGCAAAAGTAGGGCTTCCCGCTGCGGGCCAATCAGGAGCTAGTTCCTAGTCCCGACCGCCAGGCGCATTCTGGTTGGTGGACACGTCAGCCAATCAGGAGCTACTTGCTGGTCCCGACTCTCTGCCGTGTGCTGGTGGTCTAAGCGTATTGATGGCAGGTTTCCATGCTGTACTCAGCTGTAGACCCCCGTCTCTGTTGAAATTATTGCCATCTAGCTGGATTTCGATGGCTTCCTTGATAACTAAGTCCCAGTAACCTGATGTCTTGTCCAAGATGGTGGTGGCGCTGA
The DNA here is from genome assembly GCA_025594305.2 of Periplaneta americana. Classification (NCBI taxonomy): domain Eukaryota; kingdom Metazoa; phylum Arthropoda; class Insecta; order Blattodea; family Blattidae; genus Periplaneta; species Periplaneta americana. The sequence continues at coordinate 194,482,025 of JAJSOF020000003.1, read as the reverse complement.
AATCTATCTTGTGGCCAGTTTCTAGGCTGTGTTGGGCTACTGCAGACTTATCAGGGTAATATAGTCTTATGCTGCGTTGGTGTTCCTTGCAGCGGTCCGTAATAGTTCGTCCCGTCTGCCCGATGTAGCCTTTCCCACACTCACAAGGTATTCTGTAGACACCAGGTGTCCTGAGACCAAGGTCGTCCTTAACTGGTCTCAGCAAGTTCTGGATCTTTGTGGGCGGCTTGTGGATGGTTTTAATCCCGTGTTTTCTTAGCATTCTGCTAATTTTGCCCGAGATGGGGCCGTAGAACGGGATATATGCCATGCCCTTTGTCTCCTCTTGTTCCTCGGCAGGTGGTTTGTCCGAAAAGGCCCTTCTGAGGGCCAAGCCGATTTCCCTATTGCCGAAGTTGTTCTGTAGGAACGTCTTACGTAGGTGACAGAATACCTTGTGAGTGTGGGAAAGGCTACATCGGGCAGACGGGACGAACTATTACGGACCGCTGCAAGGAACACCAACGCAACATAAGACTATATTATCCTGATAAGTCTGCAGTAGCCCAACACAGCCTAGAAACTGGCCACAAGATAGATTTCAGCGCCACCACCATCTTGGACAAGACATCAGGTTACTGGGACTTAGTTATCAAGGAAGCCATCGAAATCCAGCTAGATGGCAATAATTTCAACAGAGACGGGGGTCTACAGCTGAGTACAGCATGGAAACCTGCCATCAATACGCTTAGACCACCAGCACACGGCAGAGAGTCGGGACCAGCAAGTAGCTCCTGATTGGCTGACGTGTCCACCAACCAGAATGCGCCTGGCGGTCGGGACTAGGAACTAGCTCCTGATTGGCCCGCAGCGGGAAGCCCTACTTTTGCATATATACCGGCTAGACGTGGTCCCACATCACTTCGTCCCTGAGGAAGATGGCAGAGTTAGCCGTCGAAAGCTTGGAAGCTAATCTCCAACTCACCTGGCTGAGAACCCGAGAAGAGTTATTCTACATCAAACGCCGGGAAAGCCTCAAGTCATACAGTTTATTTATGTAAAACAACATTATCCATATGATGTCCTTGGCTTTCAATACAGGCATCGAGGCGTTTTCTGATGTTCGCCATCACTTTCACAGTCATAGCTGGTGCAATTGCCACAATTTCTTCACGAATCGCTGTCTTCAGTTCGTCCAGTGTATGTGATCGATGTTTACAAACTTACGCCTTCAAATGGTCCCAAAGAAAGAAGTCGCAGGGCGCGAGATCTTACCGTAGCCTCGGACAATCTCAGTGCAATAGAATTTCGTCCAGGTGATTTCTTCTTTAATGTTGAACCTGTGATACGAAATGAAGCCACCCACCGCAAAATTGTATTCCGAGTTGGAATCCTAGCGTGACATCCGATGTCGAAATGAGTCCTGAGTGGCGATCACAGACTCTTCATTTTTCAAAAATGTCTCTACGATGAACACACGTTGTACACCAGACCAACACCATGTTCTCAACTGAAACTGCATTCTATGGCTGACCCAACAGTCGTGGTCCCCCTCACTATATCTCTCTCCTCGTTGCGTATCGATAGTTTGAAATCCATCCGTTCTTTCTGACGCATCCTTTATACATATGCACTGCTGGGCGAAGAATCTACGTAAATATTAATTTTTGGTCCTACAGAGTTTAGCTGTTATGGTGACAATTGTAGAAAAATTCGCTCCGGCGCCGGGGATCGAACCCTTGGTTCTACATACTAAGCGCTCTAACCATTGAGCTACGCCGAAGTTCAATCCACAGCACCGGATCGAATACCCCTCCTTTAGTGTTTTTTCCTTTGTAGTCTTACTCCTAGTTCGACATGTATGTTGACATATATTGAGTCAACTGCTATTATACCAGGAGCGCACTCAATTCAGTGACTCGGTGGCCGGGATTCCACAGTATATATGTATATACATATATATGCACTGTTTGGGGAAGAATCTACGTAAAGTTTAATTTTTGGTACCACAGAATTTATCTGTTATTGTAACAATTGTAATTAGGCCTAGAGGAGAAAAATTCGCTCCGGCGCCGGGGATCGAATCCGGGTCCGTGGTTCTACGTATCAAAGCGCTCTAACCATTGAGCTACGCCGAAGTTCAATCCACAGCACCGGACCGAATCCCCCTTCTCTAATGTTTTCCCCTTTGTGGTCTTACTCCAAATTCGACATGTATGTTGACATAAATTGAGTCTACTGACATACACAAATAGCGCACTCAATTGAGTGACATGGTGGCAGTGATTCCACGGTATATATATATATATATATATATATATATCCACTGTTGAGCGAAGAATCTGCGTAAAGATTAATGTTTGGTCCTACACAATTTATCTGTTGTGGTAACAATTGTAATTAGAGGAAAAATTCGCTTCAGAGCCAGAGATCGAACCCAAGTCCTTGGTTTTACGTACCAAGCGCTCTAACGATTGAGCTACGCCGAAGTTCCATCAGCAGCACTGGATCGAATCCCACTCTTTTAGTGTTTTTCGCCTTGCGGTCTTACACCAAGTTCGACATGTATGTTGACATAATTACTGAATATTGAGTAAACTGCCATTTTACAAGGATCGAACTCAATTCAGTGACTTGGTGGCCGAGATTCCACAGTACATATCGATGGCTGAGAACCAGACTGTTCGAAGTCCATTTTACTTACTGGCTTTTAAGGAATCTAGAGGTTCAATGCCGCCCTCACATAAGCCCGCCATTGGTCCCTATCCTGAGCAAGATTAATCCAGTCTCTATCATCATATCCCACCTCCCTCAAATCCATTTTAATATTATCTTCGCATCTACGTGTCGGCCTCACCAAAGTTATTTTTCTCCCCGGCCTCCCAACTAACACTCTATATGCATTTCTGGATTAGCCCATACGTGCTACATGCCCTGCCCATCTCAAACGTCTGGATTTAATGTTCCTAATTATGTCAGGTGAAGAATAAAATTCGTGCAGTTCTGTGTTGTGTAACTTCCTCCATTCTCCTGTAACTTCATCCCTCTTAGCCCAAGATATTTTCCTAAGCACCTTATTCTCAAACACCCTTAACCTATGTTCTTCTCTCAAAGTGAGAGTCCAAGTTTCACAACCATACAGAACAACCGGTAATATAAGTGTTTTATAAATTCTAACTTTCAGATTTTTTGACAGCAGACTGGATGATAAAAGCTTCTCAACCGAATAATAACAGGCATTTCCCATATTTATTCTTCGTTTAATTTCCTCCCGAGTATCATTTATATTTGTTACTGTTGCTCCCAGGTATTTAAATTTTTCCACCTATTCAAAGGATAAATTTCCAATTTTTATATTTCCATTTCGTACAATATTCTCGTCACAAGACATAATCATATACTTAGTCTTTTCGGGATTTACTTCCAAACCTATCCCTTTACTTGCTTCAAGTAAAATTCCCGTCGTGCCAGAGAATCAGTCCCATTCCGAGGCTTATTTGAAGGTTTCGTAACAAGCTGTTTTTTACGGTGATGGGTTGTTAGCTCTTCGACCAACCCCCAAGCTGGAGGACCACCCCTCATCGGCTGCCCGCGTCTACTTATTCAATATATTCGAAGTCCATTTTACTATTTTTTTTCAGAAGAGGTATTTTAAGCTTCTGACATTCAAAGCTTCATGAAAATTTGTAATAACTTCACAGCAACTTTATGTAGAGGAATATTTACAATTTTGTTCGATTCATATATGCAGACGAAAACTGGAACACAATGAAACACAGATTTCTTTCTTATAAAAAGTTGGACTTAGAACAGTCTGGTTCTAAGCCATCGATATATGCACTGTTTGGCGAAGAATCTACTTTGTATTGTATATGTTTGTATAGTTTTGGCTGATGAATTGTATATGCTTTAAATTCAATAGTAATCTGTATAGCTCTATTGATGAATTGTTTGTGTTTGTAATTTGAAGTAATTTTCATGATATGTATCAATTTCTGTATATCACAACTGATTGAATTGTTTATGCCTTAAATTTAATTAACTTGTTTTATTTTATACATATAGCTCAACTGATGAATAATCGTTTGCGTTTGTAAATTTAATAATCTGATTGGCTATGTATTGTATATTTTTAGTAGAGCCATCGATGTAGCTCAGTCGGCAGACTCGCTGGGCTGCTGATCCGGAGCTGCGTTCGGGCTTGGGTTGGATTCCCCTTTGGTCTCAGTGAATGGTTTCTTCCGAGGTTTTCCCCAGCCGTGGGACTGAAGCCGGATGGTCTATGGCGAGTCCTCGGCATCGCTTCATTTCACCCGTTTAGTTTGTTTACCTGGTTGGGTTTTTCCGAGGTTTTCTCCAATCAAAAGGCAAAAGCCGGATAATCTTTTGACGAATCCTTGGGCCTCACCTAATCACACTATTCGCTGTAAGAAAAATCCTAACGTAAAAATAGCACGTGACTGAAGTGAGGCTTCATTGGCCGCTGTTTGGCGCCATAGATTCTCAGTACGTGTTCCCGCCTACTGTTGTACATTCTGTTTCATGTTAAACATTTCCCGTTACTCTTAAAGTAGGCCTAACCTCAATACTATGCATTCATTTGCTTAGGAAACATTTACTTTATAATTTCTCTAATTAAAACTCACATAACTTATTATATACATTTAAGACTATTTGTTTTTCTTCGCTTTTGAGAGGGTTTCCACTCTCATGTTTAATAACCACACACACCGAGGATGCAGAAGCCATACGTACCACGTGCTTACGTGAACAACAATGAGCTCAAGTGACGCCAGCTTATTACAAAAACAGACTACTTCGGTATTACTGTTTGTATTCATCCGCGTTCATAGTACATAACAAAATATAAAAGTAGCTTTTCTTTTACATATCGTTTTACATATGAGTGAAGTTATATGTTTCATTGTATTTAACAACTAGAATTCAATTTTTTAGTTTCAAATAATACAAGATGATAGTTTCCAAATATGGACTATATTTTCCTGCATCGTGTGAATGTTTCGGCTGTGAGCCAATCACGGATATAACAGCCACGTGCTTGTGTTTACATTAGGATTTTTGTTACAGCGAAAACAGTATACATCTCGCCAAAATATTGTAGAATATTGTAAAAAAATTGTAGAAAATAACAAAATTGCAAAACTGTAAAAACTGTAAAATATTGTAAAAATTGTAAAAATCTGTAAAAGTTGTAATTGTAATATTGTAAAATTTTGACTTGTTCCACACCTACATTGCTCATGTACGGCCTATGGAATATAATAAATGAAAAAAAAAAAATATTACTAATTTTTGGTCCTACAGAATATATGTTATGGTAACAATGTAATCTTTACGTAAATCTTTTCTTTTTTGGTTATAATATGGCATTATTAGATTCTTTGTTTTCTATCCAATGAATAAGCTGTTAAAAGCTATAATGCCATTTTACTTACACTCTGTATCCAGACCTATACTATAGACCCTAATGTATCAGGAACTATCTTACGGACTGATTCAAACAAAATTACCATTCTGACAGGAGGTCTTTGCCTATAGGAATTTTATTTTACGTTACATACACGGACATCATTTTATTTTTACTAACATTTTTAATATTAACCTGTCTATACCTTTAGAGGACTGGAAACACCGCTTGCTCCCCCTCCAAGACTGGAGTTCGATGATACTGGCGTAAAACACAAATCACTCTACTAGGTATAGGATGGAAGAAAAGTAGTTCATCCATTTACGTAAACTAGGAAATATCGCGATTTTGAGTTTGATAATTTTCATTAGGTTTTTCTTTAATCAAAGTACGGTACTGTATTAAGAATAAGTGTTTTTACTTACGAAGTGAGTTATCCATGCGAAAGTATTCATTATGCAGTGTATATTGTCTACAGCACATTAACGTACAATATAGAGAAAGAAGTTAAATTGAAAAATAATCATAATATGAATATTTAAACACAATTTTGAAAATGGTGGCCGTTCATTTCGATACAGGCTTCAGTTCTTTTTGCATATTATCGCACTATAGACTATTGCATCTAATTCCAATTGCCAGTTTAGTCCTTCGTACTAGTAACTCATGTTGAAATAATTCTGTACCTACTCTACGTACTGTGAATTCAATCTTCACTTCTGCCCGACCCGAAAATATAAAATTAATCAGACATGCTATCTACTGTCCGTCCAAGTGGTTATGCCGCATGCTTGTAGAAAAGGAGGAAATCACGTGACAGTTAATTACTTAACGAGGCCCTTTTATTTAAGTTAAATTAAACAGCTGTATAATATTACGTAAACGTCCAATTCCTAAGAGAAATTAATGTTTTCAGAAAAAAGCTAAGACAGCCCAGCTTTTACAGAGGGGCGAGCAGAAGCAGGTGGGGAACTCGGGATGTGACGTAGGCAAACGGACAGTACCTGTGCGAAAATATGATTCAATATTGAAAGCTCTTTCGTCAGTGGAAAACGCGAACATATTTCTGGAACGTACTATACTCAGTAACTCAGTACTGCTTACTATCTGCGGTCTTGGCTCTGTGTGGAGTTGGAACTTCCTTAGTAGAAGGGGTGGGAGTGAAGTACATTCAAAAACTCAGGTATAATAAAAATTGAAGTAAAAATAAAATGATGTCCCTGTATACTATTAAAGCACTGGATTAAGATCTTCGACACAAATAACTTAATTGACGAGCTCCTTGAAGATGAATGTATTTTACTAGTGTGTGTTGATTCGCTTAGAGAGAATGACGTCAGCTGCAGACAGCTTTAATTCAATGTCATTAAATGCTTACATCTGATATAAACAATTGGATTCCTGGAAATGGGAGATCCGAAGCGCTTTATTCTTTAACGATGAAAATTGTAGAAGCCATGAAGCAAGAAGGAAATAAGAGCAGATCCTCATTAAATCAAAAGAAAATGGAGAAAGAAACGCGAAGACGAACTGTCTCAGGTGTGTCCATTGTGGGTCTTAATTGATGACGTATATTGCTGACGTATTCACGTCTTCATTAAAGTAAAAACTGGTTACTGTACATCTAAGAACTTCATGTTAATTATTTACAACTAGACCAGGTTCATCTTTACGAAGTTTCCTTTAATCTATGTGTGCGAACTTTCAGTTGCCAGCAATGTTAATATTGACTTCATAAGCGGGGACTTAAAAAGCTTAGGAACTTCAAAATTTCATCGTAGAACATTCTATATTGACTGAACCACGTAGGAGAGGAAGCAAACTATGGAAAATACTTTGATTAAGGCAGTTCTATACAGAGAGAGTATGGCATTTTTGGAGAAAAATGAATTTTTAATTTTTTCATTTTCTTTAAATGGTTCATAATGCCCTACTCGACATGTTAGCAAAATTTCAATGGCGTAAGATGATTTGAAACGCTCGTAATGACGTCAACTTTAAAGTCAATTTTTTGCGCTACAATATTTTGTGTAGGCTATTTCTCTTCATTCAAACATTCAAGGCTTTAACAATTTTGTAGTAAAAAAGCTACATATAGTTTCACTATGCCGTAATTAATTGTGTGCACAGATTTTTTTTTCTAACTCTCCAACTTTATATAAGTACAAATAGATGTATAGGCCTATATACCTATGGGTCTTTCATAAATAACTGATCTCTCGAAAAATTAACTAACTTTTACGACTTTTGGCTTTGTTGTACATCTCTGCTAGTAAGAACATTTCCCTATGCCGTACATTCGATTTGGTTACGCGTTTGCTCGCCGAAAACCCATCTATTGACAAATATGGCCACTAAAAAGCGTCATGCCTACTTCATCCGTGTTTGCATTGACATAATAAATGAGGGACACGCACGGGATGTTCGAACGTTGTTTGACAAGGTGGATCGGTCGCGCAGGTTCAATTGTTTGGCCGCCACGATCTCCAGACTTAACTTGACTGTATTTCCTTTTTCGGGGATTTATTAAGGATCGCGTGTTTGCATATAAACCTCGTACAATCTCAGAATTGATGGAAAGGATGGTGTACACAAAACAGATGGTTACTTCTGAAATACCTCGAGAATACTCGAGAAAATAGTCCGTCGTTTGCATTTGTATATTCTTGGAGTGACGTATGTTGAGAACTGTGAGTCATAATTAGTGTCAGTTCATTGTAATTTATTGTAATTTGTGGTTTTTGACACTGACTCCAAGTTTTAAAAATCATAGCGTTAGTTTCATTCATCTCTACATAGAAAAGTGGAAAATTCTGGCAGGCAAACGCGTAACCTAATCGAGTATTATAATAATAATAATAATAATAATAATAATAATAATAATAATAATAATTAATTCATAGTGTTCTCCCTAAGGGCAGGTCTTTCACTGCAAACTCAGCATTCTCCAGTCTTTCCTATTTTCTGTCTTCCTCTTTGTCTCCTCATGAGTTCCATATATATTAATGCCGGCTACCATTGTCAATAATAATAATAATAATAATAATAATAATAATAATAATAATAATAATAATAATAAAATTTTCTTTCTGCAAAGGAATTTTAAATAGTTACATTTGTTCGGATCACATTCGGCACATTTGAATGAGAAAACTAAAATTTGTTCAATCATCTATTATCACAATACACTTGTCTGTCAAACTAACTGAGCACATTGGAAATTAAGTCAATGGATTGTCTTAAACACGCTATGAAATGTTTAATATAAAACAATAACATTTTTATGTCGAAAAGGAATCGAAAACGAGCAAAATTGTATTAAACTTCTTTGTTCGAATTATCTCAAAGAATAACACATTGAAATTAATGACATTACTTACGGCATTTAGTATTGACCACGTATATTTGACAAACAAATGAATGTTTAAGAAATTTTGAGGTTAACATTTTTCTCTGTAATCTGGAATTAGAATATTTAAAAATTGACAGCACAATTCTCCTCCTAACATACCAGTTGTGTTGTATAAACACAATTGTAGGTACAAATGGCGTTTAGAGAACCCGGAGGTTCATTGCCGCCCTCACATAAGCCCGCCATCGGTCCCTACCCTGAGCAAGATTAATCCATTCCCTGCCATCATATCCCACCTCCCTCAAATCCATTTTAATATTATCCTCCAATCTTCGTTCGACCTTCCCAAAGGTCTTTTTCCCTCCGGTCTCCCAACTAACACTCTATATGCATTTCTGGATACGCCCATACGTGCTACATGCCTTGCCCATCTCAAACATCTGAATTTAATGTTTTTAATTATGTCAAGTTTTTGTGTTAGTAGAATTTTTTTAAATGTTCCCTCTTTCTTTAACAAAAATTTAATAATGGGAAAAAGTATAGGATGAAAGTTAAACTTTGGTAACTTTATTAGGTTATAAAGATTCATGTGTGTACAAAAAATGAAAGCTGTTTATTACGTAACGATTTTAACGAAAAGCATAACATGTAGACTTATGTCACTCCTACACGACAAAGAATTTTTCATTACTGTGTACTTAATTTGCATTGTTATAAATATTAAATATAATAGGTTCACAAAGAAGTACCTAATTTCTCACGCCTTCTATTCTGTAGGTGAATTCATGACATTCAATAACGCTTCATGAAATTGATACTAAAACTTTGTGTTGTACTAGTAGAGTGTATTGTAAATTTCTGTATATGTTTCGTCTAGACTGTGACTATAATAGTATCAAGTTTTTTGACTTGTTCCATATTCTAGCTGTAAGCAATGTATGAATACCATGGAATGTTAATAAATACAATACAAATTAACTAAATTGATGTTAATAACAAATGAAATTCTCATTATAAGCGCGACTGTCTTCATTCCCTACCACCCCGAATTTCATTTCTGAAACTATAAAACTTAAATTTTATTCAGTGAACATTTTTACTGAATTAGAGCGCCATGCGGACCGCAGAATAATTCTCTCTCTAGATTTTTTCCCCCTTCGCTGTGAGTAATTGAACCGGAAGTGATGTAGGAGACTATTCACCTTACTTCCTGTAGAAAACCGGATGTCAAAGAAGAAGAGAATTCAATTTATAATTCATACGCTTCGATATAACCCCTTTTTCTACAGAGAGAGAATCGATTTTACTCTCAGAACAATCGCCTCATTGATGTGTGCCTACTGTTCTTTCAACAGGGGTGAACAACTGTCCAAGAAAGTGCACAATTTATATCGAATAATACCATTTTAATAACTTTTATGGCCGATCGTGTTTTTTTAACGACTTTACCGATGTTCTTGGTAGGCCTTGTAAGTTAAACCAAGGCCTACTTGATGCTCGCTTCGCTTCTCCGCTTCTCCTTTATACAAAAAAGCGAAGGAGCATCAAGTCGGCCGTGGTTAAACTTACAGAACACGTGCGGTAACTAAATAAATTAATAACGTCTATCAACAAATGTGAATAAAAACAAACGAATGATACCTACCGACAAAATTTGTCGGTTATTTAATAACCGACTAAAATGGTTAATAATAATAATTATATTTTTTTATTAAGATCGGCCAAAATTAGCATGCAACACATAATATATGTGTTAAATGTTACAGAAACTCACCACACTTGTATCGCAACACACTGTAAAGGATGACTATGAAAAATAATACTTTCATTTTTTTTTGTTATAAAAGTAGCCTATAATTTTACTTGAAACAAGTAAAGCGATCGGTTTGGAAGTAAATCCCGAAAAGACGAAGTATATGATTATGTCTCATGACCAGAATATTGTACGAAATGGAAATATAAAAATTGGAGATTTATCCTTCGAAGAGGTGGAAAAATTCAAATATCTTGGAGCAACAGTAACAAATATAAATGACACTTGGGAGGAAATTAAACAGAATAAATATGGGAAATGCGTGTTATTATTCGGTTGAGAAGTTCTTATCATCCAGTCTGCTGTCCAAAAATCTGAAAGTTAGAATTTATAAAACAGTTATATTACCGGTTGTTCTGTATGGTTGTGAAACTTGGACTCTCACTCTGAGAGAGGAACATAGGTTAAGGGTGTTTGAGAATAAGGTGCTTAGGAAAATATTTGGGGCTAAGCGGGATGAAGTTACAGGAGAATGGAGAAAGTTACACAACACAGAACTGCACGCATTGTATTCTTCACCTGACATAATTAGGAACATTAAATACAGACGTTTGAGATGGGCAGGGCATGTAGCACGTATGGGCGAATCCAGAAATGCGTATAGAGTGTTAGTTGGGAGACCGGAGGAAAAAGACCTTTAGGGAGGCCGAGACGTAGATGGGAGGATAATATTAAAATGGATTTGAGGGAGGTGGGGTATGATGATAGAGACTGGATTAATCTTGCACAGGATAGGGACCGCTGGCGGGCTTATGTGAGGGCGGCAATGAACCTTCGGGTACCTTAAAAGCCATTTGTAACTAAGTAAGTAAGTAGCCTATAAAGATAGAAGTACCATAGTGGGCCAGAATCTGAATCTAGATGGAAAAAATTATTTTTTTTCAAAGTCACTAAAGTTTGTGACTCTACATTGTAAACACTAATCAGATGTCTGCACTTCAGAAATTCAGGTATTTGAAAATATTAACGACAGTAAATACATAGCGGAAGTTGACAATTGATAAAAACGCGGGCGATCTGCACCCAGTTGTGAACTGGCGTCATGCGTTGTGTGTTGTGCTTAAGCAAAATATATATTTTTTTTAATTCCACGTGGAAAGGCTGCGCAAAGGTATGTGCTTTTTTGTATAAATTTTAAATAGTTTATTCCATGTTAATACTGTAATAACAATGTTCGAAATTACTGAATTGAAAATTGAATTTTCGGTAATGAAGTTCATCTTTATATCGAGATTTAAAAAAATAGGCACTTACTCGCAAGGAATTTTTCTTGACCAAAATACAAAAGAACATTTGGGCTTTAAATACGATATTGCGGTTTAACGACAAACGTACAACTTTTTTTTAAATGAATTCTTTTATTTTATGTCACGGGCAGCAAAAGGAACCTTCGGTGACTCGTAAACAGTTACATAAATTAATGCTCGAGAAGAAAAGCTCTTCAGAATCATCATATGAGCATACTTTGACTAGATTGTAAAAATGAGTGTATTCAGAAAGCGTTTTTAAAGGAATTAAGAAATCGATGATGCCAAGTTATAGTAACTTCTCAAGTTTCATTAATTAACACAATTAAAAGTTGTTAGTTTAACAAGTTTCAACGTTTCATCATAATTTAAATATTTTAATTTTATTCCAAAGTAGTTAACTGTGGTATTAATTTCCAAATGATTCCAATTCTCTGTAATGATAATATATTACTAATTACAATTTGAAATAATATATGTATTGGCGTCATATTGGAGTGTGAATCGTTTCGATTGTTGTATCGAGACGAGGTCTTATGGAATGAGAAAGCGATTATGGAGTAATCAACGAGAAGGGTCTGCCTTGTTAAATTTAAATGCGGAAAGTATGAGGACAAAAATATTTAATTAAACATAATGTAGTTCTGAAATACTTAACTGTGATATTAAGTTACAAATAAATCCAATTATCTGTAATGAGTGTGATGACATAAAATCTCAATGGCGTTACTTTGATGTGTGACTCGCTTCGACTGTCGATTGCATTGTTATCTCGAGATTAGGTCTCATGGAACGAGGAAGGAGGAAGCGATTATGAAGTAGTTAAAGAGAAGGCTCCGCCTTGTTAAATTTAAATGTGGGGAATATGAAGAAAGAAATTTTTAATTGAACATAATGTTCTAAAGTATTTGACTGTGATATTAATTTAGAAATAAATCCATTTCTCTGTAATGGCATTATTATTACTATTATTATTATTACTATTATTATTATTATATTATTATTATTAATTGCGGTAGTTTGTTTACCAGACGTCAGGATCTTGATTATTTATTTTTTTGTAAAGCCATTAAGGGTGATATTGATTGTGAATCTTTCATAAGCAATATCAGTCTTCATATTCCTGCTAAGGATTTAAGATTTCATAAATGTTTTATAATAGGAATTCTAAATCTCTGTCTCCGGTCTGCAGATGTATTAAATATGCTAATTTGCATGGATTGAACTTGGATCCATTTAATGTGTAGTATATCTTTTGAGTTTTTATGTCATTTTTATTAATTTATGCCATTGTCAAGATATGTATTATACTATTCTTGCCAATTTATATCTTTACAATACTACTTATATTATTCCAGTCTTCATTTATTTGATTTCACTAATACATTTGTAATTCACTCTATTCAATTGCCATTATTTTTAATTATCTCACTGAACTAATTTTAATAATTATTATTTGTGCTATTTATTTTGTTGCATTTGGTCAATTGATTAATGAAGACTATTATATTGATTGTAGTTCATCTCACTGCCATTTCTATCATTCATTCTCATCATCATTTGTTGTTTTGTTTGTATCTTGTGCTAAACTGTAATTGGCCTTGTGCTGTTGTTTCGCACATTAATATTATAAATAAATAAATAAATAATTATTATTATTATTATTATTATTATTATTATTATTCACTGTAGTTACAACTCATTGCCGTGACATCGCTGTGTGAAACGTTTCGATCTTTGATTGCATTATTAACTCGAGACTAGCCCTCATAGAATGAGGAAGCGATTATGAAGTAGTTAACGAGAAGGCTCTTCTTTGTTAAATTTAAATGTGGGAATAAGAAGAAAGAAATTTTTAATCGAACATAATGTTCTAAAGTATTTGACTGTGATATTAATTTAGAAATAAATCCATTTCTCTGTAATGGCATTATTATTATTATTATTATTATTATTATTATTATTATTATTATTATTCACTGTAGTTACAACTCATTGGCGTGACATTGCTGTGTGAAACGTTTCGATTGTTGATTGCATTATTACCTCGAGACTAGGCCTCATGGAATGAGGAAGCGATTATGAAGTAGTTAACGAGAAGGCTCCGCCTTGTTAAATTTAAATGTGCGGAATATGAAGAAAGAAATTTTTAATTGAACATAATGTTCTAAAGTATTTGACTGTGATATTAATTTAGAAATAAATCCATTTCTCTGTAATGGCATTATTATTATTATTATTATTATTATTATTATTATTATTATTCACTGTAGTTACAACTCATTGGCGTGACATTGCTGTGTGAAACGTTTCGATTGTTGATTGCATTATTACCTCGAGACTAGGCCTCAAGGAATGAGGAAGCGATTATGAAGTAGTTAACGAGAAGGCTCTTCTTTGTTAAATTTAAATGTGGGGAATATGAAGAAAGAAATTTTTAATTGAACATAATGTTCTAAAGTATTTGACTGTGATATTAATTTAGAAAATAAATCCATTTCTCTGTAATGGCATTATTATTATTATTATTATTATTATTATTATTATTATTATTATTTTATTATTATTATTATTATTATTATTATTATTATCAATAATTATTATTATTAATATTCACTGTAGTTACAACTCATTGCCGTGACATCGCTGTGTGAAACGTTTCGATCTTTGATTGCATTATTACCTCGAGACTAGCCCTCATGGAATGAGGAAGCGATTATGAAAGTTAACGAGAAGGCTCCGCCTTGTTAAATTTAAATGTGCAGAATATGAAGAAAGAAATTTTAATTGAACATAATGTTCTAAAGTATTTGACTGTGATATTAATTTAGAAATAAATCCATTTCTCTGTAATGGCATTATTATTATTATTATTATTATTATTATTATTATTATTATTCACTGTAGTTACAACTCATTGCCGTGACATTGCTGTGTGAATCGTTTCGATCTTTGATTGCATTATTAACTCGAGACTAGCCCTCAGAATGAGGAAGCGATTATGAAGTAGTTAACGAGAAGGCTCTTCTTTGTTAAATTTAAATGTGGGAAATATGAAGAAAGAAATTCTTAATTGAACATAATGTTCTAAAGTATTTGACTATGATATTAATTTAGAAATAAATCCAGTTCTCTGTAAATTCACTGTTGTTACAACTGATTGCCGTGACATTGCTGAGTGAATCGTTTCGATTGTTGATTGTATTATTACCTCGAGACTAGGCCTCATGGAATGAGGAAGCGATTATGAAGTAGTTAACGAGAAGGCTCTTCTTTGTTAAATTTAAATGTGGGAAATATGAAGAAAGAAATTTTTAATTGAACATAATGTTCTAAAGTATTTGACTGTGATATTAATTTAGAAATAAATCCAGTTCTCTGTAATGGCATTATTATTATTATTATTATTATTATTATTATTATTATTATTATTATTATTATTATTATTATTATTATTATTATTATTCACTGTAGATACAACTCATTGGCGCGACATTGCTGTGTGAATCGTTTCGATTGTTGATTGCATTATTACCTCGAGACTAGGCCTCATGGAATGAGGAAGCGATTATGAAGTGGTTTACTAGAAGGCTTCGCCTTGTTAAGTCTAAATGCGGAAAGTATGAAGAGAGAAATATTTAATTTAACATACCAAACATAATTCTAAAGTACTTAAATGTGGTATTAGTTTTCAAATGAATCCAATTCTCTAATGACATAATTATTGTTACTCACTGTAGTTACAAACAACTCACTGATATCATCTTGATGTGTGAATGGTTTCGACTGAAATAATTAGTTGAGAAGGCTTTGCCTTGTCCAAATTTAAATGCGGGGATTATGAAGACAGAAATAGTTAATTTAATATAGTCTAATTCTAAAGTACTTAACTGTGGTATTAATTTCGAAAATTAATCCAAGTCTCTACAATGAGATGATGATGATTATTATTATTATTATTATTATTATTATTATTAATTACAATTTCACACATCTCACTGTCATATTGATGCATAAATCGTTTCGACTATCACTTGCTTTATTGTATCGAGACTAAAATCTTTTCGCTGTAAGAAAAATCCTAATATAAACAATAGCACGTGACTGAAGTGAGGCTTCATTGGCCGCTGTTTGGCGCCATAGATTCTCAGTACGTGTTCCCGCCTACTGTTGTACATTCTGTTTCATGTTAAACATTTCCCGTTACTCGTCAAGTAGGCCTAACCTCACTACTATGCATTCGTTTGCTTAGGAAACATTTACTTTATAATTACTGCAATTAAATTATCACATAACTTATTATATACCTTTAAGACTATTTGTTTTTCCGCTTTTGAGAAGGTTTCCACTCTTATGATTAATAACCACACACACCGAGTATGCAGAAGCCATACTATGACAACTACGAGCTCAAGTGACGCCAGCTTGTTACAAGAACAGACTACCGCGGTGTTACTTTTGGTATTCATCCTCGTTCATTGTACATAATAATATATAAAAATAGTCTTTTTTTACATAGCATTTTACATATGAGTGAAGTTATATGTTTCATCGTATTTAACAACTAGAATTCAATTTTTTATTTTCAAATAATACAAGATTGTGGTTTCCAAATATGAACTATATTTTCCTGCGTCATGTGAGTGTTTCGACTAGGAGCCAATCACGGGTATGACAGCCACGTGCTTATGTTTACATAAGGATTTTTCTTACAGCGAAAACAGTATAGGCGTCATGGAATGAGGAAGGGATTATAAAGCAGGCCTAATTAACGAAAAGATCTGTCTTGTTAGATTTAAATGCGGGGAGTATAAAGACAGAAATAGAAAAAAATATAGACCTTTTATTTCAAAATCCAAACATCCTTACAATAGCAACCATGCAAATCTGGCTTTCAGGTAAAGCTCCCTGTAAAGCTGATTTGAATAGTTTCAAGGGAAAAATTGTTCCGGCGCCGGGTATGCAACCCGGAACCTTTGGCTTCGATACGAAGGCCAATTTTTTTCCCTTGAAATTATTCAAAACAGCTTAACAGGGAGCTATACTTGAAACCCAGATTTGTATAATACACGTCACTGTTCCTTAACAGAAAACTACAATTAATTCAAGTCACACAGAGTTTGTGTGCACTCAGTGTTGGATCTCTGACGACCTATCAGCTCATTTGCGGTATGTGGATATAAAGGAAAAAATTGAGCCGGTGTGTGGTACGTTCCTGGGTAGCTCAGTCGGTAGAGCTTTAGCACACTCAGCCAAAGGTCTCAGGTTCGCAGAAACAAGTTTTCCCTTGAAATTATTCAATACCAACCATACTCAATAACAATCACAAACAGCTTAAAACGTTCACGGTATTATAGAATTTCCATGGACTCGCTGTCATTTTTATACTCCTCCTATTCCCTTCCTCTTTGTATTTTCTCGTGCCGTTCTTTCATTCCTCCATATTTCCCTTTTTTCACTCTACTCACATTTTCCTTCTTTTTCTTATTCTTCGCACTCTTTAGCTTTCCTCCTCTTCTACATATTTTCCATCCTCCCTTTACTTCTTATACTTCATCTACAAAGCACCACACTTCTATTTTTCAGTTTCTTCAGCCCCCTAAGACTCATATTTCACTCACATTTATTCAGATAACCATTACGCAAACGTCACAATCAGAACTGTAATAGCCGGTTCTCATTTGTATCAGAGTCAGCTGCTCTCAGCACCCCGAATATCAGAAAAGCTACTAGCCACAACTTCCTTTCAATGTGACAGAGTATTAAATTATGGTCATCTGCAATCGTGGACTGAGCAATCACCACATTGTTAGTTGTCTCGTCCAGCAGGGAGTAGACGCTATTAAATTACTTTTCGTTCAGATCAGTCTGCGTAATGTTTTGACCAGAACAAATACCGGTAAGTGTGAAAGCCCCGGATTTGTATTCAACCTACGACGCTAACAACTGCCTCTTCTTACAGCGTCGCCGGTTGCCATTTTACTGCCTTTAGGCTTTTAACATATTATTTTTAGAGACGTTTAACATAGTAATAATTATAAATTGAAACTTACCACTGCAATTTCACCTGGGCCGATTGCAATGCAACCTTATTGTTTTTAAAGACCAGCGTTATAAAGTCTACTACTCCACGAAACCAGGCCGATTTAATGAAAGTAATTATTTTAATTATTGTAATGATCAGACAAGATTCCAGATGCCGTTTAAATTCTTTTCAATTATTACAAAATAATTTGTTAAAATATTAAAATGAAAAATAAATCATTACATAACGTGTCGTTTGTTTAGACAATGAATTTATTTATTTACTTAAAAACTCATTTACTCATTTATTTATTTATTTGTTTATTTATGTATTTATTTCTTTATTTACTTTTCATTTCTTTATTCCTTTATTTATTTATTTATTTATTTATTTATTTATTTATTTACCAATTTTTCATTTCTTTTTGCTTTATTAATTATTTATTTATTTATTTCTTTCCTTTATTTCTTTCTTTATTTCTTTCTTAAACGATGTTTCTTATTTATTTATTCCTTTATTTCTTTCAAAATTTTTCTTTATTTTTTTATTGATTCACTTTATTTATTTATTCCTTTATTTTTCTTTATTTCTTTATTTATTTCTTTATTTTTCCTTTTTTATTTATTCCTTTATTTCTTTCTTTACCGCTTTATTAATTTCTTTATTTATTCCTTTATTTATTTATTCCTTTATTTCTTTCTTTATTTCTTTATTTCTTCCTTTATTTATTTACCTTTATTTCTTTCTTTATTTCTTTATTTATTTCTTTATTTCTTCCTTTATTTATCTTTTACATTCCTTTATTTCTTTCTTTATTTCTTTATTTATTTCTTTATTTCTTCCTTTATTTATTTATTCCTTTATTTCTTTCTTTCTTTATTTCTTCACTTTATTTATTTATTCCTTTATTTCTACACTACCGAGGCTTTAAACAATCCTTGATTTATTTATTTTATTTATTTTATTCAGACTTTATTTATGTCCGCTTAAATTTGTTCAATAATCACAAAACAATTTCTTATTTGGAAATAAAACACATTTTTTTTTATTTCATTTATTTATTTCTTTATTTATTTATTTATTTATTTACTTTATTTCTTATTTATTTATTTATTCATTTATTTATTTCTTTATTTATTTATTTATTTATTTATTTCTTTATTTTTCTTTTTATTTCTTTATTCCTTTATTTCATTTATTTCTTTATTTATTTCTTTATTTATTCCTTTATTTATTTATTCCTTTATTTCTTTCTTTATTTCTTTATTTATTTCTTTATTTTTCTTTATTTTTCTTTCTTTATTTATTTATTCCTTTATTTGTTTATTCCTTTATTTATTTCTTTATTTGTTTATTTATTTCTTTATTTCTTTATTTCTTTATTTCTTCCTTTATTTTTATTCTTTATTTATTTATTCCTTTATTTCTTTTTTATTTCTTTATTTATTTCCTTTATTTCTTTATTTGTTTATTCCTTTATTTCTTTTATTTATTTATTTATTTATTTATTTATTTATTTTTATTTATTTATTTTTCTTTTCCTTTATTTCTTTATTTCTTCGTTTATTTATTTATTTCTTTATTTCTTTATTCCTTTATTTCTTTCTTTCTTTATTTCTTTATTTATTTACTCTGATCACCTGCTGCAGTAGAAAGTACAAGAACCTTATTTTATACATATAACCAATAATTTTCTTGAATCTACAAACTTTTACCATAGTCTACATGGCAGACGATTTATGCTATATTTTTGTTTTAATTCTATTAGTAACTATTATAAATTAAAGTTTAAATGCAAAATAAATCTAATTACCTACAAAATAAAGACGTGTTCTATAGCTGAGGCCATCCACGAAAGGAATAAGGCCTAAATATGAAAGAAAAATTAATACCGGTATATAATTTCATTATGAAATAATTTTAATTGTAAAAGAAACTAAAATAACCAACGATAGCATATCTATCTTACTGGAACGTTTCGGAGTACATGGATGTAAATATTAACAATAAAATACATGGTGGGTTCAAAAAAGAGCACAGGTAAGTTTCGAAGTTTGAAAGAGTTGAAGAAAGAATAACGCTGAAAGTGATGAGGAAGGGGGAAAAAAATAGCTGGATCACTGGCCAAGAAGAAATTTCCTACTGAAGGATGCACTGGAAAGAATGGTGAACGGGAAAAAATCTAAATCTTGACAGGAGTAAGAAGACTGCATCTAACCGGAAGGGCTGCAGAATCCATTCAGGGACACTACAATGAAAATACAGGGACATCATTTTATTTTTACTTCAATTTTTATTGTACCTGAGTTGTTTAATGTACTTCACTCCCACCCCTTCAACTATCTTCCACACAGATCCAAGACCGCATATACAGTCATAGTAGCCACAGTACGTTCCAAAAATATGTTCGCATTTTCCAGTGACGAAAGAGCTTTCAATATTGAATCATTTTAGCACAGGTACTGTCGTCCATTTGCCTACGTCGTATCCCGGTTTCCTCAACCAGCTTTTATTCGCCAGCTAGTGGCTGGGCTGTCTTAGCTCTTTTCTGAGAACATTAATTTCTGTTAGGAATTGGA
This sequence comes from Periplaneta americana, assembly GCA_025594305.2. Lineage (NCBI taxonomy): Eukaryota > Metazoa > Arthropoda > Insecta > Blattodea > Blattidae > Periplaneta > Periplaneta americana. Next base: position 194,461,602 of record JAJSOF020000003.1, on the reverse strand, counting down.
CGTCTACGTAATATTATACAACTGTTTAAAATAACTTAAATAAAAGGGCCTCGTTAAGTAATTAACTGTCACGTGAGTTCCCTCCTTTCTACGACCCTACGACATAACCACTTGGACGGATAGTAGATAGCATAGCTGAGTAATTTTATCTTTTCGGGCAGAAGTGAAGATTGAATTTACAGTACGTAAGGGACACTTTTATAGAGTAGGTACAGAATATTATTTCAACATGAGTTACTAGTACGAAGAACTGGTAATTGGAATTAAGTACAATATGCTATAGTGCGATAATATGCACATTAGAACTGAAGCCTGTATCGAAATGTGTTTAATATCCATATTATGATTATTATTCAATTTAACTTCATTCTCTATATTGTACGCTAATGTGTTGTAGACAGTATAATATACACTGCATAATGAATACGTCCACATGGACAGCTCAGTTCGTGAGTAAAAACACCCATTGTTAATACTGTACTGTATTTTGATTAAACAAAAACCTAATGAAAATGATTAAATTCAAAAGCGCAATATTTCCTAGTTTACATAAATGGATGAACTACCTTTCTTCCCTCCTATACCTAGTAAAGTGATTTGTTTGCATATTACGTCAGTATCATCGAACTCCAGTCGTTGAAGGGGATAGCAAACGGCGTTGATCCAGAGTTATAGGTAAGTTAATATAAAAAATGTTAGTAAAAATAAAATGATGTCCCTGTAGAAAAATAATCCGACATAGTCGAGAAATACCTCATCCGTAACATTTTTGTCAATAACAGCCCCGAAAGAGACACAAAGATTAGAACCCGGTCTTTCCCATTGCGGTAGAAGTGGCAAGTGGCGAATATTTTACACCCCTAGGGAAAGCATCCCTTGTGAGAGCTTAGATCTGGACTGTGTGGATATAATGTCGGGTAATCTAGAAAATGAATTTTCTGCTTCTACGAGATCATTAGTTAGATTGCGAACTTTCTTTTCCAAATAGAACCGAGAAGTAGGCAACCCTGCTTATCTCCCCCGCACTGTGTTGGGTTTCTGGTGCTTAGGGTTCGATTGGATTCTGTCTTTTTTGTTTACGCCACCTCCTCGCCGCCTGAAAGTTCCGATACCATCTCAGCAATATTCATTTAAGCGCACGCTGCAAGAAACAATCTAGAAGTTTTAACGCTTTTCATACCTTTTAGAGTTGTCAGCAACTTCTGGGATAATATAATACTTTCACATCTCTGGCTTCATTACCTTATTCTCCACTATATTTCACACATTTACGCTGTCCTAAAGTGATAACAGCGCTACATATGGGAATGATATTGATGAAAGTTAAAAATAATTATGGCGGTAAATAGTATGATTATGTTAATGGGGGTGACAATTATGATAATTACATGGTTTAAATGTAGAAAACAAAGAACGGACGTGGCAAAATTTTCCTTTGTTAACCGCACAGTAGTAGACTGGAACAGCTTACCTGCGGCAATCTTTCAGGGTGGTCCTCTTAAAATCAATACATTTAAGGAAAGGTTGAGATTAGACTAAAAATGTAATTGGAGGTGCAGTGTAATTATTTAAGTTGTGTCATGTAATTAATTCAGTTGATATGTAATTAAGATGATACGTAATTTAGTTGATATGTAAATAAATTAAGGTGATATGTAATATTAATTAAGATGATATGTAATTAAGTTGATTTTTAATTAATTAAGGTCATATGTAATTACTTAAATTGGTAATAGTTGGGTGAAATAGAAGCACTTATAAGTTAGATTTACTTTTGCTTATTGTAGGCGTTATTATAGGATAGTTTTTATTTATAGTCCTAGGTTTATTGCATCTATTTATTTATAGTTAGAAATAAATTTAGGTTTATTTTATTTTATTTTTTCTTTTATTGCTGTAATTATTGTATAATTGTAATGGTAACTTGTTATTGTATATTATATATCACTGCCACCGGGTGTATACCCAATTGTAATGTTAATAAATACAAACATATTAATGCTGATAATTCTGAAAACGAAGAAGATAAAAATGAGGACAAATACGAACATCACGATGTAAATCCTAAACAAAATTTGATCTTCTATTAAATTTCATTACAGTATGTCGTTACATAACCTATAAACGTATTTTCCAATTATCCTGCAAAATCAGTTATCCGATACTGGCATTGTCCCACAGTTGCCGGATACGAGGAATTCTACTGTACTTCGAAATTTTATCACTAACGAGGCATTGAGAATAATATTTTTAATCTAGTACAGCCATTAATACAATATGATATAATAAATTAGGGTGGAGTAGCATCAACTATACTTAATCCATTCATTTTACTACATAAAAGATTAATAAATTTTTTTTCCGACCAAACATATGGATTACACTACAAATTTAATTTATACAGATTATATAAAAATTGGAGATTTATCCTTGAAGAGGTTTAAAAATTCAAATATCTTGGAGCAACAGTAACAAATATAAATGACACTCGGGAGGAAATTAAACGCAGAATAAATATGGGAAATGCGTGTTATTATTCGGTTGAGAAGCTCTTATCATCCAGTCTGCTGTCCAAAAATCTGAAAGTTAGAATTTATAAAACAGTTATATTACCGGTTCTTCTGTATGGTTGTGAAACTTGGACTCTCACTCTGAGAGAGGAACATAGGTTCAGGTGTTTGAGAATAAGGTGCTTAGGAAAATATTTGGGGCTAAGAGGGATGAAGTTACAGGAGAATGGAGAAAGTTACACAACACAGAACTGCATGCATTGTATTCTTCACCTGACATAATTAGGAACATTAAATCCAGACGTTTGAGATGGGCAGGGCATGTAGCACGTATGGGCGAATCCAGAAATGCATATAGAGTGTTAGTTGGGAGACCTGAGGGAAAAAGACCTTTAGGGAGGCCGAGACGTAGATGGGAGGATAATATTAAAATGGATTTGAGGGAGGTGGGGTATGATGATAGAGACTGGATTAATCTTGCTCAGGATAGGGACCGCTGGCGGGCTTATGTGAGGGCGGCAATGAACCTCGGGTTCCTTAAAAGCCATTTGTAAGTAAGTAAGTACAGATTTTAAATTATTAAATATTGAAGAAATTTATAAATATAGTTTACTAACTTTCTACCACATAAATCAAATAAAGCATAAATCTAATCGATATAATATCATTCGAAGACAAAAATCTACTTTCCCATTAATTGAGCCTAAATGTCATACAAGTGCAGCTCTTAAACATGATGCTAGTTTCGGCCCAAGACTTTATAATAAAATTACAAATTATTTTCCAAATTTGAATTATTTAAAATTGAATCCTTAAAAACTAAATGTATAAAATTATTCGTGATTTATAATATCAACAAATGTGTATTTTTTACCTTTTTTATCTCTGTTGACTTTATTTATGTTTTTACTTAATGTCACTGGCTTTCTCATTGTCAATTTATTTATATTACTTTTTTCTCTCTTTCTATTTTCTCTTGTGTGTTAGTTGTCTGTATGAATTATTTTAGTGTATATTAATGTTTTTACTGAATGCGTCTGAATTGTACTCACTTTATTTACTAGTTAAATAAAAAATGTTGATTCAAAGCAAGCATTTCCGTTTAATAGCTACTACGAACTTGATTGCTATGCACTATGTAGCTTTGGATCATAACTTCTGACGTCACATCCGGCTATTTAGTCAGCAATCTAGTTCACTTCAGTTGTAAATGTAGCTTTGAGACAGCTTTAGTTTCGATATAATTGGTGAATAGCTTTTCATTTATTTCATTTGTCATAGCAACGACAGTCAAACAACTGAAACATGATTTTATGAAAATAAACTCCACTCTTTCATGAACAAGAGTGTGCTATTAATTTTACATAAACTCACTTCATAAAGTTAAAGGACTCTCAAAACTTTTGTGACTTGAATAACCCTATTAATTACTTGTTCTAGCTCAAAATAAGCACTTCACATGAGATTAAACGCTTGACGTGAACCCGGAAGGGAAGAATGTAAATACAACTCGAAAACGCTCGGCGCTTGTTCTTACATAAATCAAACCAAACAAATGACTACTCATTACGGCTGTAATGCCAACAATCCCTTTAGCCTAGTTGGAGTTTACAATAACTCTCGACACATTTACAGATCCTGAAGGAAGTTCAATTCCTGGAGCGAGATCACCGTTATAAATAAAATATTTCGAGTTCCCAAGATGTCTTTTCTGTTCTCTCTCTCGTCTAATTTACATATAATTACTCGTCGAGCCGTTCCCTCTTTACACGGCAAATAAAATTAAATATTCAGACCTCTGAATCCAAGGGTTGGCAACATGGCATCGAGATAAACTGTGAAAGACAGTGAGTGAATCTCTACATAGACATTCAGATCCCAAATTAGGTCATTTCGCATTCAAGAATATTACATATTTTAAGAGAAACTTAACAAGTTTCTATTAACTAAAATTTTAAATTCATGTTTTATAAATTAAGGTGGGTGCTCCTGTTATGGCCATGTTCCAGATATGGCCACCCCCCCCCCTATTGTGAGTTAGTTAACCAAAAAATCCGCTAAATTGCAGCAGCATCCAGTGAAAGGGCATCCTGGTATGTCACTTGATCGTTTTCCATCCAGTCAGGTTGAGCAATATGGCGTCAGTTGCCTGTTTTGCGGTTTTCATGTGACCTCTTCTTATTTTTCTCTGGTAAGTCTCCTTTGTTTTATGCATGTTTTTCAAAGACTTGTTTCATGAAAACCATCGTACTCCATTCAGTTTTTAATGTTCTGTTGATTGGTGTTTTAGTTGATGACGTATCTTTTACGAGTTGCTCATAATCAAACGATTTTCGTGAAAGCTTACCTGCTCCTGATATGGCCATATCAAGTACACCATGGCCATATCAAGTTCATTTCACTTTTATTTTTTCACCTGACAAATTTACATGCCTTATAGCTGGGATTAGGAAAAAATTTTGTATTTTAAGAAAAACAACTTAATTTTTTTTATGGAAAAACCTGTTTTGACTACACTTTTGAATTATAAAAAAGATTATTAAGTGTCATTTTTATTCATTTTCTACCAAAATTACTTAATTTTAACACAACTGCGCTATCAAACTGAAAACAATCACGATTTGTAGAACCTGGAACAAGGGTGGCCATATCATGTGCACATGTTCCTGATATGGCCACTAGGTAGACTTTTGGAATTTGGGACTTTTGGACAATTAAAGCTATTTTTATGGGGAAAGGAAATTGTTTTAAGAAAGCCACTAGACTGAGAACGAGAAAGAAAAACGTGGTTTACATTTTTTTTTTAATGGCGGCTAGAAAAATTCTCAAACCTTATCATGGCCATATCACGGACACCTACCTTACCACATCTTCTTCTACTTCAGTTAGTTATTAATATGAGTGGTCCAACGGTCATAATTTACGGCGTAATTCCACTGTCTTCGTAGCTGATGCATCTATTAAAGAGATAAATCTGTTTCAAGTGAAAAAATACTTTTTTTTTTTAGATTGTCAATTAAGAAACAGATAAATTATTCTTGTTACAATTCATCTTCCTCTCTTGTCTGTCGATATTCTGCTCGTTCTCTTTCCTTTATGCCGCAAATTTTAATTATCTTCCTCCTTTCTTCTTTCCATACTTATTCACCCTATTTCAGTTTTCTGTTCCTAAATGACTTCTTCTCACTCATTCGTCTATTTTCTTATCTTAATCTTTTCTATCTCCTCTTGTTATCGTCTCCATTCCCTCTTCATGTCTACTGTATCACTTCTCCATTGTTTCATTCTTATTTCCTTGGATCTCCTCTCTTTTGTATTTTTAATAATAATAATAATAATAATAATAATAATAATAATAATAATAATAATAATAATAATAATAATAATACTTTATTGCCAGAACAAAAATACATACCGGTATTGTTTTTTTTTAAATAATTGATTATATGGCGATCTTACTCGTGTTAATTATGTAAGCATGTGGAGCTTACAGCTGTTTCGGTGTTGCTTGACACCATTCTCAGAGCCAACTAGATCTCGGCGCTATCTCAACTTCGCTGCCTGTTGTGTGGGTGCGTTCGTGTGATGAAGAGTTGTGTCAAATAGTAGTATTAGTAGTAGTATTTATTTATTTAACCTGGTAGAGATAAGGCCGTCAGGCCTTCTCTGCCCCTCTACCAGGAGATTCCAACAACAATATCAACAATAAAATTACAATTAGTATTAAATTTACAATTACAATTACAAATAATATTACAGTTAGTATTAAATTTACAATTACAATAAAATCAAAGTACGAAAAGATTACCTGAATAATTAAAGCTAGATAATTTATCATAGAGAAACAAAGAATATTTTATATTTACTGAATTACAAATTAAATGTAGAATAACAAAATTGTATAGTGATGAAATTACTGAATATTGAAATATTTTGTGATAGATTAAAGAAAATATTTACAAGTAATCAATTACTGACCAAGTGCCTAGTAAGTTTTCGTTTGAATTCAATTTTATTTCGACAGTCCCTGATGCTAGCAGGTAGCGAATTCCAGAGTCTTGGCAGGGCTATTGTGAAAGAAGATGAGTATGAGGAGGTGCGATGGGATGGTATTGTTAGTATTGTTTCATGACGAGAGCGTGTGTTCAGATTATGGTGGGAAGAAAGGTAAGTGAAGCGAGACGACAGGTACGAAGGAATAGAAGAGTTCAAGATTTCGAAGAGAAAGAGAAGTGAATGTAAATTTCTTTTCTTATCTAGTTTAAGCCAACCTATTGCTTCCAGGGATGGGGTAATATGATCATATTTACGAACATTGCTTACAAAACGTACACACAAATTATGAGCACGTGTGTGTGTGTTCTGAAATTGATCTGTGTTGAGAATTTGATCAGGGTGTGTTTTAGTGTGTCTGTATATTTCATATTGTTCTAGTGTGTTGAGTTTTTGGTTCTTGGGTTGTATGTGTAGGATATCCATGTCTGTATTTATGTTATTGTATGCGTGGTTAGCATTAGTTATGTGTTCGGCATATGTAGATGTAGTGTGTCCTTTGGTTATTGCTTTAATGTGTACTTCGTATCGAGTTTGGAATGATCTGCCTGTCTGTCCAATGTAGAAACTGTCGCAATTATTGCATGTGAGTTTGTATATGTCTGTGTGGTTGTATTTATTTGTTTGTATAGTTTGTGTGTTGAGCTGTCTTTGTAGTGTGTTTTCTGTTCTATATTCACATGTTTTTAAGGTATTGATATTTACTATCTCTAGCATAGATCTAATAGGAAAACAAGTTGAATTTAGTTTGAAGATAATTTCTGAATATGATTTTTCCAGTTTAACACATTATCGATTTGCAAGCCAAAAAATTTGGTATTTACAAAAAAAAACTTGAAATTAGTGGAATTATGAAAACATTGAGATTAGGGCAAATGTTTATATGGCATTTTTTTTGCTCAGAATGTCTTTTAAAATGAGCTCCGTAAAGGACGGTAAATCCTTGTGAATCACCCTGTATATTTCAACTAGACTGTGACTATGAATTAAGACTTTGTAGTACTATTAAGATTTTTTGACATGTTACATATTCTAGTTTGAAGCGATGTACGAATACCATGGAATGTAAAAAAATACAATAAAATACATCATAATACAATACCTAGGAACAGAGGTGGATTGCCTGCTCGAAACCTGAATACATAGCGTAACTTAGTGTAGTCAGCCGGTGTGGGTTTGGACATGCGCCTAGCTTGAGGGTTAGCGCAACAGTTCGTGAACGATCGCAGTGCTGGGCCATATTGTTCCCTCTCGAAATTCCATTACATTCTTTCTCCACTTTTTTTTTCGCAATTTTCATCATCTCATTTTATATTTTTCTTAATTATTTCTTCGTTTTCCGCTTCTTTTCATTCTGTTACTGTTTCGCTTTGTTCCTTTTTAATCATTTCTATTATTGTTTTTTCTTGTTCAATTCTTGATTGTCTTCCTTTTTTCTCTATGCTTTGTCATCCCTTCTTTTTCTACACTTTCGTATATTTTATTTTCTCCTTTTCTCCTTGCCTTTCGTTATACTTTCTCATCTTCACTTTTCTCTTTCTTCTGCATTGTCCCCTTCTTTTCTTGCTTTCATTCCTTCGTTATTATTTCCTGCTTTTCTTATTTTCTTGTATGTTTGTCAATTTTTTCCTATATTTTCCTTTCTCTTCCTTCTTTATTTTATTTTACAACTATTCTTTATTTCCTGCTATTTTCATTTGTTCTGTTTTATCTTCTCATTCTTCGTTCGTTTTTTACATTTGTTTTCCCGTCTTCTTCAATTTTACTTTCAATGTTCTGCTTCTTTCCTTCTTCTTTTACTTCCTCTGCTCCTTTCTCTCTTTTCTTGATCTCTTCTTTCACCTTTCTTTTCTTAGTCTCTCTGTCTTACTATTACAATTACATTCTCTCTTTCACTTCTCCATTTTTTCTTTATACCTTGGTTACCTTTCTTCCACTATCTCTCCTCTTTTATTCCTTATCTTTCTCTTTCTCTCTTTTTACTTTTTACTCTTCCCCCTTCCTTCCTTTCTTCCTTCCTTTTTACCTCCTTCTTTTCTTCCTTCCTTTCCGTTTTCCTTTCCTTCATCCTTCCTTCCCTTCTTCCTTTCTTCTTCCTTCCTTCTCCTTTCTTCCTTCCTTCTTCCCTTCTTCCTTCCTTCTTTTCTTTCTTCCTAGCTTCCTTCATTCCTTCCTTTCTTCCTTTCTACCTTCCTTCCTTTCTATCTTCCTTCCTTTATTTCTTCCTTCCTTTCCTTCATCCTTCCTTCCCTTCTTCCTTTCTTCTTCCTTCCTTCTTCCTTCCTTTATTCCTTCCTTCTTTTCTTCCTTCCTTTCCTTCTTCCTTCCTTTCCTTCTTCCTTCCTTTCTTTTCTTCCTTCCTTTCCTTTCTTCCTTCCTTTCCTTCTTCCTTCCTTTCCCTCTTCCTTCCTTTCCTTCATCCTTCCTTTCCTTCATCCTTCCTTCTTCCTTTTCTTTCTTCCTTCCTTTCTTCCTTCCTTCTTCCATTCTTCCTTTCTTCCTTCCTTTTACTTTCTTTTCTTTCTTCCTTTCCTTTCTTCCTTCCTTTCCTTCTTCCTTCCTTTCCTTCATCCTTCCTTCCCTTCTTCCTTTCTTCCTTTTTTCCTTCCTTCTTTTCTTCCTTTCTTCCTTCTTTTCCTTCATCCTTTCCTTCATCCTTCCTTCTCTTCTTCCTTTCTTCCTTTCTTCCTAACTTCCTTCTTCATTCCTTCCTTCCTTTCTTCCTTCCTTCCTTTCTTCCTTCCTTTCTTCCTTCCTTCCTTTCTTCCTTCCTTTCTTTCTATCTTCCTTCCTTCCTTTCCTTCTTCCATCATTTCCTTCATCATTCCTTCCTTCTTCCTTTCTTCTTCCTTCCTTTCTTCCTTCCTTCTTTTCTTCCTTCCTTTCCTTCATCCTTTCCTTCATCCTTCCTTCCCTTCTTCCTTTCTTCTTCCTTCCTTTCTTCCTTCCTTCTTTTCTTCCTTCCTTTCCTTCATCCTTTCCTTCTTCCTTTCTTCTTCCTTTCTTCTTCCTTCCTTCCAGTCTTCTTTTCTTTCTTCCTTCCTTCTTTCTTCCTTTCTTTCCCCTGTCTTCACTACTACCTCTCTACCTCTTTTGCATAACGGATGCCCTCTGACAATTATTCACGTACACAAGTTAGTTTCATTTGAAGACTAGTTTTCAGGCAGTTAATTTTAATATTTTATGTAATAAAAGAAATAATAACTTGCTTCTCTGGCCGGAAGAAGCGCTGATAAGCAATGAAAAAGTCATCCGACTTTAATTAACAAGCGAGCTCAGTTAATTTTAAAGCCATCTTCCAAGTGATCTTTTAATCGCGAAACATATTACTGACATTTATTAGTCCCAAGAAGAGAAATTGCAACACTGTAAAATTCTCGAAACACTTTAACAAGTAAGGCGGAATGTCTATAAACAACTCTAATCAGAAAATAATGTTCCCAGTCTTGCAGGAAGAAATAAACGGTGTCCCGTAAATTACACGTATCTCATAATAAATTTCACTAGAACTAGCTAACAATGTATTTTACCTAAAAATGTAGCAAATTAATTGTCTTCAGACTTTTTACTTAATACCCACTTAGAATAAACATTATATTCACCATAATTCTTGTGTGTTTTAACTGCAGGTTCTAAACTAACAACCTAGATATGAGTATGTACAAGATGACAAAATGGAACTACCACGAGTTAAAGGAACAAGATTATAATCTGTAGGGAAACTGAAAGTAAATGAATAGGCTGACTGATAAACATGCGTTACAGCGAAGACACATAGATCGTACCGAGCAGAAAAAGAATCCTGGTCAGTCAATGTAGTTATATTCAAAATAGAGTTATTTCCAAAAATACTAAATCTACACTAATAATAAATCTGTAGCCGAAATTTTTCTGGTAATTTTCGATTTTCCAAAAATAATTGGCCTAACATATACAATTAACCACCCTGAAACCGAAAATCGCTTTTTTGAAATTTTTGTTTGTATGTCTATCTGTCTGTCTGTCTGGATGTTTGTTACCTTTTCACGCGATAATGGCTGAACCGATTTATATGAAAATTGGAATATAAATTAAGTTCGCTGTAACTTAGATTTTAGGCTATATTGCATTCAAAATACTTTATTTGAAAGGCGGGTTATAAGGGGGCCTGAATTAAATAAGTCGAAATTTCTCGCTTATTATTGATTTTTGTAAAAAATATTCCATAACAAAAGTTTCTTTAAAAATGATTTCCGATACGTTTTACTGTTTGCAAAAGTTTGATAGGACTAATATTTAATGAGATAAATGAGTTTTAAAATTAAAATAACGCCATCTAAGGCGGTGCAATGAAATATGAAAAAATGACTTCGTCTATAAGGGGCCTTGGACAACAACAATCGAAAGATATTAAACATAGCCTACAGAGAATGTTTCTGTGTTTGTATGAAGTAATATCGGAAGCTAAATTAACCGATTTGTATAATTAATTATTATTTCGCCATTGGAAAGTGTAGTTTCTCTGGATGGACATAATGCTATAATGTTATTACAGTAACTTCTGAGTGAATCGAGGACAGGTAGGATTAAAATAACTTTTTATGCACAGAAAACTTAATAGGCTATTTTGTACATTCATTAAACTATGGTTGCATGTAATAACAAATAAGAAACATGTTAAAGGAATTGTCATTGCACTAAATGAGTGGTCTCTGGACCAAAATGATCGCATTTTAATTATTTAAATACAATTTAAATTAAGTAACATATTAAACGATTTATCCTTCTATCAAACACGAATGTTCCCTGGATCAAACGTCCTATTTTAATTATGTAATTACTTTATATTTATTTCTAACGGGTGCAGCGGAGCGCACGGGTACGGCTAGTTAATAAATAAATTTCGTCAGCACAAGTAACGTGGCAGCCATTTTAACATCCTCACAGGTAAACAATATTCCGAATAAGACACAACTAGCCGAGACAAAACCAAAGTGTAACTTACAATATGGCATCCAGTGCATAAAAAAAAAATTGGTCAATGTAGAGTATCCACCGCCCACTGAACGAATATTTCACACTTTTATCACTGCCAATGTTGCTCTATAAACCCATTTTCGGCAATATATTGTAAAAGACTGCCTACAAATATTTGGAAAGTTTCAGAGGAAATACACAAATTCAATCTTCTAACACGATTTTTTTGTTTTTAAATTAAGGAATTTGCTGGGAGATATCGTTAGATATAGGCCACTCTTACACTAAACCTGGAGTAATTTAAGCTTATTAATCAGATAATATGATTCTACTTACTGTTTTTTTATATGCTCACCTGCATGTAATTTCTATTTTATACATATTTCATTGTTATTTTTCATTCAAAGATCATTAAGAACGCTGAATATTACTTAATGTCTCCTATCTTGAGCAACAGGCTACAACGTGTGCATAATGCGTGTGTCCGTTATATTTGTAATATTCGTAAGTATGATCATGTTTCCCCGTCTTTCCAAACTCTGTCTTGGCTAAGGCTAAGCGATCGACGAGCCCTGCATTCTCTTCTTCTCTTATTTCAAATTCTGCGCACCGCTACCCCAATCTATTTGGCTTCTAGTTTCCAAAATTTATCCGCATATCATCAGCTAAGTACAAGATCTCATCATAACAATTTACTCATTATACCCTACCACAAAACATCTTTATATTCTTCATCCTATACAGTTTCAGTTGTTAGAAATTGGAACTCGCTTCCGAGTGATATAAGGGGTTGTTGGACAATAACTTCATTTAGGTCAAAATTGCATAAATTCTTACTTAACAGATGAATTGCTGATTAATATTTGTTACTTATAATGAAACTAACATCTGTCCATTATTATTATTCTTATTATTATTATTATTATTATTATTATTATTATTATTATTATTATTATCATTAATTTTTCTAAATAGATTTACAAAACCTCTAATGGCAATTACATTAATATTGTCATTATAGAAATAGGAATATATATATTCTCCCTGTAACATAGTCCTAGTAAGCTTATATTAAATTAATTTTCATCATTTTACTAGCTATCTCAAATATTAAATTAATTATAATTCATTGAATTAAATTAGCTCATAAATTAAGTTACTACTTTACCTTATAGATTTATCTAAATTTAAATAAATGTGTAGTGAAGAATATTGCTGGAGAACCTTTTAAGTGTAGTGTAAATATTTGTAATTTAAATTTATGTATTGTATTGATTAAGGCTGGTTGAGTGGAAGAGAAGGCCTTATGGCCTTAACTTTGCCAGCGAAAATAAAACATTATTATTATTATTATTATTATTATTATTATTATTATTATTATTATTATTATTATCTTTCTTCAAATAGTGTTTATATGCCATGTTAATTTTCATTTGTTTTCATAAGTTAACAATGATGCATATTGGGAGCAACATATAAGAAATTATTTTCCTACACAATCCACGCTATATTCACGTTGTTTTGAAATGATTAATCGAAGATTGTTTGCTTATTGTTTATTACACGCACATTAATTATTGTATGTAATTTCTATTCCATACGTTTTTTTTTCTATCCCAAGATCATTAAGAATGGTGAATAATATTCATGCTTGCTTCCTGTATTTCTTAAAATATGTGGCATGTTAGTTTTTATTTGTCGTTATTTACGTAAAAATGATGCGCCAAAAAATAATAATTTCGTACTCACTCCACATTCCCATATTCACATTTGTTTTTCAGTGATTTATTAAAGAATGAACCGGTATTTAAAAGACTAATAATTTTGGAACATGTTACATAAATCATCCTTGTGCCAAAAGAGAATGCTCCCTCGACCAAATTATCGTATTTTGCAGTGGTCGTCAGTACTCGCTGAAATGGGTATTAATATAATATTATATAGCTATACTAAATATGTTTACGATTAGTGTAAAACTGGCTTATGTCTCCTATAGTGGGCGGGACATAAGTAACATTCACCAAAACTTGAAAAAGATATGGACAAAATATGCAATTGTTTTGGAACTGTCAAACACAAACAGAATATAATTTTATCATTACTGCATGCACAAAAATAAACTCGTTGCTATGACAACCCCATTTCTTGTGTCAGAAGACTGTATAGAAAATAAATATATGAGTAATGAAAATAATGTAATTATTTAAGGAAACGTGTATTTTAACATTTATGTTAATAAAAATAGTAAACTATTCTATTTTTAATTAAATTTTATTTTATTCTCCGAAGTTAAAAAAATTAGGTTGCCAAAATTTATTTCTAAATTCTATCAATTAAAATGTGTCTCAGTGAAACATATAGCAGAGTCCGTATAGGTCAGTTTCTATCTGATGCTTTTCCAATTCACTGCGGGCTAAAGCAGGGAGATGCACTATCACCTTTACTTTTTAACTTCGCGCTAGAATATGCCATTAGGAAAGTTCAGGATAACAGGCAGGGTTTGGAATTGAACGGGTTACATCAGCTTCTTGTCTATGCGGATGACGTGAATATGTTAGGAGAAAATACACAGACGATTAGGGAAAACACGGAAATTTTACTTGAAGCAAGTAGAGCGATCGGTTTGAAAGTAAATCCCGAAAAGACAAAGTATATGATTATGTCTCGTGACCAGAATATTGTACGAAATGGAAATATAAAAATTGGAGATTTATCCTTCGAAGAGGTGGAAAAATTCAAATATCTTGGAGCAACAGTAACAAATATAAATGACACTCGGGAGGAAATTAAACGCAGAATAAATATGGGAAATGCGTGTTATTATTCGGTTGAGAAGCTCTTATCATCCAGTCTGCTGTCAAAAAATCTGAAAGTTAGAATTTATAAAACAGTTATATTACCGGTTCTTCTGTATGGTTGTGAAACTTGGACTCTCACTCAGAGAGGAACATAGGTTCAGGGTGTTTGAGAATAAGGTGCTAAGGAAAATATTTGGGGCTAAGTGGGATGAAGTTACAGGAGAATGGAGAAAGTTACACAACACAGAACTGCACGCATTGTATTCTTCACCTGACATAATTAGGAACATTAAATCCAGACGTTTGAGATGGGCAGGACATGTAGCACGTATGGGCGAATCCAGAAATGCATATAGAGTGTTAGTTGGGAGACCGGAGGGAAAAATACCTTTAGGGAGGCCGAGACGTAGATGGGAGGATAATATTAAAATGGATTTGAGGGAGGTGGGGTATGATGATAGAGACTGGATTAATCTTGCACAGGATAGGGACCGCTGGCGGGCTTATGTGAGGGCGGCAATGAATCTTCGGGTTCCTTAAAAGCCATTTGTAAGTATCATAAAATGCCCCCCCCCCAATATAATTATTTAATCTTACGCCACTCTTGTTTATAAAACTAAAGTTTACGCTTTATTTTCCGATATTTAAAATGTTCTACAATTGAAACTGTACATGGAAAAAGGACACATAGTCCAACTTGACATTCTTGGAAAAATGCTTTTAAAGTTTTCAATACCTTATATTTATTCTTTTAATATCTATATCACCATCTCTTTTACAAAAAAAAAAAAAAAATGTTTTATTTATCTTCGTATAAAAATCACAAGCCTGAAATGAAAAAAAAAATAAAAAATTAGGCCTCCTTTATGTATTTTTGTTTCTGAAGCCAGAAATGGCATTAAAAATTACACATCACGCACCATTTTTATGCAAAACTATTGTTATGTTTTATAGTACCGGTACCTATTAATGTATTGATGATTTTTCTGCATTAAAAACGCATTGCTCTAATGTAAAATTTTGCACTAATCTATTGATGAGCATCAGAAACATAATCCAGAAGGCTGTGTGATGTAGAGAGCGGAAGTCCTGAAGAGTTTACAAGTTTGAACTCAATGATTCAATAAAAGATTTAGGATTACCCAAGGAAAGGACTGATTCTCTTTTGTTATTTCATGATAGACCTCTTTCATTAGTGTTCATATTTTTATAGCAGCAAAAGTTTCTTTATAATTCAGCTACAGCTACACCATCATGATACTCATATTCATTTGTTTTTATTGTTGCTGTAATCTAGAGCTCGCATGGCGCTAGTCAGTTTTTCTTCTCAGTTTGCCTCGTTCCGAGCAATACCACACAGACGGTGCTGGTATCTAGATGAAAATTTTAAGGATCAAAGTAGGCCTAAATTGAAACAATCTAGGTTTCAGGAAAACTAGGGCAGTAGAAGGTGTGGTGAAAACAGAGATGTGTGTTATAGGAGATAATGTTATTAACAGAGTTTTAGAAAACTAAGATAACAAGTAAATCTAATGGCGTTGGTGAAAATGACCCTAAGGAGTTTACGTAACTGCCAATATCTTTCATACTTTCTTTAGCTATAAAGCAGTTTTATCTCTTTATACCGGGTGATCCAAAAGAGCCTAGTCAGTATGTAGGAACTTAATTATAATTTTTATATGATATGTAGGCAGTATGTTTAGGCTACAATAATATTGAAGACTTCAAGGGTAAATAATGATAACCCACATACACTATTTACCCGCTAGATCTATGTTCAGCCTTTGTATCTCAATCACACAGATGCTAGAAATGTTCTCCCTCAACTTTGATGCATTCCTGGAACCTATCAGCGACACTACAGCACAACACAATAGAATGCAGTATGAGATCCACATCTTGAAATTCAACTGAAATGAAGTCAAGGAACTGTTGCATACGTATCTCCCAAATAGAAGAAATCCATTAGAGTGATGTCTGGAGACTGTGGTGGCCACTCAACGCCGTCATAACATTATCTCACAGAATTGCAACCTACGATTGGGATTAACTTCTTGGACAGGTTTCGATTTCAAACTTTGCAATAATCGTTGCAAGACCGTTAGTAATATTAATAACTCGTATTTTAAAATATTCTGAATCACCAGTTTACTGACATGCTTAAATAATTTTTATATTTCAGTCTCTAAGTACAAACTGAAATGGTCAATTAATTTGCCTACCGACTCCCCTACATTATTAAAAAATCAGTACATTCTACACTTCATGTCATTATACGGAAATCTATGGTCTCTACCAAACCCTCTTCACCGCTGACCACGACTCTATTCACGCGCAAGTAAACAAACCCGTACCTTTAAAAAGTAACAGCAAACCTGTTTCATCGGGCAACAAGTTTCGCTGTCTGAACTGATGATTTTTACTTAATTTACTTCCATGAAAATTATTCATTCATTCTATTTATTTATGTATTAATTAATTAATTTACTAATTAACTAAGTAATTAATTTACTTATTTACTCATTTACTCACTTACTCACTGACCTACTCATTTATTTACTTATTTATTTAGTTACTTCTTTATTTATTTATTTACTTATTTATTTATGTATTCATTTAGTTATTACCTTATTTACTGACTTATTTATTTATTTTTGTATTTATTTATTCAGTTATTTACTTATTTACTGACTTATTTAGTTATTTAGTTATTTATTTATTTGCTGAAGTATTTATTTATTTATTTATCTATGTATTTATTTATTTATGTATTTATTTATTTAGTTATTTACTTATTTATTGACTTATTTATATATATTTATTTAATTATTTACTTACCGTCTTATTTATTTATTTTTGTATTTATTAATTCAGTTATTTACTTATTTACTGACTTATTTATTTATTTATTTAGTTATTTACTTACTCTCTTATTTATTTATTTATGTATTTATTTATTTGGTTATTTACTTATTTACCAACTTATTTATTTATTTATTTTTGTATTTATTTATTTAGTTATTTACTTATTTGCTGACTTATTTATTTATTTATTTATTTAGTTATTTACTTACTGTCTTATTTATTTATGTACTTATTTATTTAGTTATTTACTTAATTACTGTCTTATTTATTTATGTACTTATTTATTTAGTTATTTACTTATTTACTGACTTATTTATTTATTTTTTGTATTTATTTATTCAGTTATTTACTTATTTTCTGACTTCTTTAGTTATTTATCTACTTACTTACTGTCTTATTTATGTACTTCTTTATTTAGTTATTTACTTAATTACTGTCTTATTTATTTATTTATGTACTTATTTAGTTATTTACTTATATACTGACTTATTTATTTAGTTATTTACTTATTTACTGACTTATTTATTTGTTTATTTATTTATTTATTTTTGTATTTATTTATTTATTTAGTTATTTACTTATTTACTAACTTATTTATTTAGTTATTTACTTATTTACTGACTTATTTATTTGTTTATTTATTTATTTATTTTTGTATTTATTTATTTATTTAGTTATTTACTTATTTACTAACTTATTTATTTAGTTATTTACTTATTTACTGACTTATTTATTTATTTATTTACTTAGTTACTTATTTACCGACTTATTTATTTATTCATGTACTTATTTATTTAGTTATTTACTTATTTACTGACTTATTTATTTATTCATGTACTTATTTATTTAGTTATTTACTTATTTACTGACTTATTTATTTATTTATTTATTTATTTACTTCTTTACCGACTTATTTATTCATTTAGGTATTTATTTAGTTATTTACTTATTTACTGACTTATTTATTTATTTAGTTATTTACTTCTTTACAGACTTATTTATTTATTTATTTAGTTATTTACTTATTTACTGACTTAGAGTTATTTACTTATTTACTGACTTATTTATTTATTTATTTATTTACTTATTTATTTATTTATTTATTTATCTATTTATTTATTCATTCATTCTGGTTTTGGTTAAGGCCATGAGACCTTCTCTTCCACACTACCAGAATTGAAATAGGCCTACACAATTTAACATTGACAAAAACAGTAATTTATTGTTCTGCGTAGAAAATAAATGTTTCACGAGGCGTAAATTACGTATAATTCGCGTAAAAATAAGTATCTCGTATTTTACGCAGCACACCCTGAACTTTTGGGTCACTCTGTATTATAAAAGGAGCAAAGCAGAACGCACGAACCAGTCATTCCACACAGAAGTCCAAAACTGAATGCAGTTTCACAGCGTGATGTTATTCTCAACTTTGAGTATTTACTGAACCACGGAGAATCCAATATCACTTCGATGCCAGCATTGTTTTGACTTTTCAACAACTAGAAACCACCGATGCTGAAACTTGCGGTATTTGAATGGAAATACAAAAGTTCAAACGATAACTAACTGCCCAATGGAATATTAATGGTCAGAAATATTTCTGGAAATTATTGTGTGCATTCCT
>JAJSOF020000003.1:194412796-194437796 GCA_025594305.2 Periplaneta americana | reverse complement strand
TACAGTAATAATGTATTCATGCATACATTTTATGGAGCTTATAATATCTTATTTGTAGGCCGAATTATGAGAACGATCATGTAAAAATCAATAATGTTAAAGAAATCAGTGTTCAGATTCTGAATGTCTAAATTTTATAAAATAATTTGTGCAACATCTTTCAGGACTAGACTATGTACCAGAAAGGCTTTTGTAAACAATTCATATCACAATAACGTACGTTTATATACCACTTTTTACACCATACCATTTTATTTTTTTAAACAAGAAAATCTGAAATCTTTTGAGCCTATTTTGAATGAATCGACATTTTCTTATATTTCATCAACCATTAATTATCAAGACCGTTGTATGTTCCATGAAATGACTCGAATATACAAACATAAACAAAATTTGTCAATTATTTTATCAGAAATCTAAAACAGGAGTTAATGTAAAGCCTGAAAACTATTTCTGACGACTTCCGGTTGTTGCTCTGAGCGCCACTCGTGCGGTCGTGGCTGAACGCGAAAACATCCATGGAGTAAAATACATATTCAAGCATTAACCTCTACCGATATGAAATTTATTTACACTGATGTATAATTAATGTGTCACCTATGAACATTTTCTATATGCTATTTATTTATATTGATATATAGTTAATGTGTCACCTACCTATTTCTTTGAAGATAAAACTAAACTTTAGATAATTTATTTTATACGACCAGACTCATGGGCTATACCAATCCCGGGCTTAGGATATGTTGCCATGTAAATAAAAGCACGTATATGAGTATGATGGATGGCTGATGAAACCTTGCAACGTTTGTGCTATTTGGCGTAGGTGAAAATGTAGTTCGCTATTTCGCAATATCAAATTTCAGTTTTGCAAGATGGCTGCTCGCGTAAAATATGTTAAGAATCGGAAAGTCAGACCGATGAGAACAACAATATTTACAGCTATTGTCGTTAGACATTAAAAGTTAGAATTATTCCCACTTACAAACTTGTTGCTAGGGAAAACATTCTTCATAACATAAAACTATACTGAAAAAGATCCATTACAGTGCACTTATTGTTGCTTAGTTACCATTACAGTATAGTTTTGCGAAGGTTTTGGAATAATATTGCTCTAATTTTCAATGATATTATATATTGTAGTCCACAACTGTGGAGTAACGGTCAGCGCGTCTGGCTGCGAAACCAGGTGGCCCGGGTTCGAATCCCGGTCGGGGCAAGTTATCTGGTTGAGGTTTTTTCCGGGGTTTTCCCTCAACCCAATACGAGCAAATGCTGGGTAACTTTCGGTGTTGGACCCCGGACTCATTTCACCGGCATTATCACCTTCATATCATTCAGACGCTAAATAACCTAGATGTTGATACAGCGTCGTAAAATAACCCAATAAAAATAAAAAAAAAATATATTGTATTTGCAATTTTAAAAATATGATCGTGCAAAAAATGTTACACAATACGCGTTTGTAAAGTGCATTATAAACTCTCGGATTTTGTAAAAAGTACTTCCCAACTTTGTATCGTGTAATATTGTCAGCAGTGAAATGTGC
Organism: Periplaneta americana; assembly: GCA_025594305.2. Taxonomy (NCBI): domain Eukaryota; kingdom Metazoa; phylum Arthropoda; class Insecta; order Blattodea; family Blattidae; genus Periplaneta; species Periplaneta americana. Next base: position 194,436,247 of record JAJSOF020000003.1, on the reverse strand, counting down.
TTCAATGCAATTAAATCACAAAATAATATGAAATCCAGTTGCCTTGACTACAGGTTAAAAGATTTGGGTCTCCAAATTTCATAATAAAAATAAAATGGTAATAACGATGTACAGCCCTACATTACTTTGGCATTTAATCCACTCTTGCGCACGTTTGAATGTAAATGGAATTAACTTCATTTTAAAAAGTCGTCACTTCAATTGAACTTATGTGGATTCAAAGTTCGCAGGTGTCGTTAAGCTTTCAGCCATGCAATCTGGACGGAAACTTTCCCATCCAACTGGTTTGAACTACACAGGCTCCGCAATACACATGATCACAGCTTCATTCAATTTGCAGCACGTTGCTACGCGACAGGTAGGATCAACTGCACAATTAGTTACATTTCATGGACCGCTTGTAGTTCATTGTCCCCCTGATGTCCAAACCACAGTTCGTTACAAAATATATCTCAGTGTGGCATGAATATAGACCAGTGAACTAATATTCTAAAGGAACAAGATAAACTGTATTTAGGAAAACCTATTTAATTTATTGGCTACACGAATGCATTTGAGTTAACTGAATTAAGTTAGTGTAGAGTTTAATGAGAAAAAGCGTACCTAGGAAACTAGAGAAAAAAGAACTAAAAACACAATATTACCACGATAATGCGTAAAGTTACACTCTATATGCATTTCTGGATTCGTCCATACGTGCTACATGCTCTGCCCATCTCAAAACGTCAGGATTTAATATTCCTAATTACGTCAGGTGACAAATACAATGCGTGCAATTCTCTTTGTGTAACTTTCTCCATTCACCTGTAACTTCATCCCTCTTAGCCCCAAATATTTTCCTAATCACCTTATTCTCAAACACCCTTAACCTCTGTTCTTCTCTCAAAGCGAGAGTCGATGTTTCACAACCATACAGAACAACAGGTAATATAACTTTTATAAATTCTAACTTTCAGGTCTTTTGAGAGCAGACTGGATGACAAAAGCTTTCCAACAGAATAAAAACATGCATTTCCCATATTTATTATGTGTTTAATTTCTTCCAGAGTGTCATTTATATTTGTTACTGTTGGTCCAAAATATTTGAACTTTTCCACCTTTTCAAAGGATCATTTCTTACAATATTCTGGTCACGAGACATAATCATATACTTTGTCTTTTCGGGATTTACTTCCAAACTTATTCCTTTACTTCCTTCAAGTAGAATTTCCGTGTTTTCCCTAATCGTTTGTAGATTTTCTCCTAACATATTCAAGTCATCCGCATAGACAAGCAGCTGATGTAATCCGTTCAATTCCAAACCCTTTCTGTTATCTTGAACTTTCCTAATGGCATATTCTAGAGCGAAGTTAAAAAGTAAAGGTGATAGTGCATCTTCTTGCTTTAGCCCGCAGTGAATTTTGAAAGCATCAGATAGAAACTGGCCTATACGGACTCTGCTGTACGTTTCACTAAGACACATTTTAATTAATCGAACTAGTTTCTTGGGAATACCAAATTCAGTAAGAATATTATATAAAACTTCTCTCTTAACCGAATCATGCGCCTTCTTGAAATCTAGAATAACTGATGTACTGTACCCTTATACTCCCATTTTTTCTCCAATATCTGTCGAATGCAAAAAATATGATCAATAGTCGATCTATTACGCCTAAAACCACACTGATGATCCTCAATAATTTCATCTACATACGGAGTTAATCTTCTCAAAAGAATATTCGACAAAATTGATATTCCTGGAAAGTTACCATAGTCTTGTCCCCCTTCTTAAAGATAGGTACAATTATGGACTCCTTCCATTGTTCTGGTACAATTTCCTTTTCCCAAATTGCAATTACAAGTTTATAAATATCGCTACATAATGCGCTTCCACCCTCTTGTATTAATTCTCCTGGAATTTGATCAATATCTGGAGACTTGTACGTTTTCAGATTTTCTATCGCAATTTCGACTTCAGAAAGTGTGGGTTCCGGTATAATTTTTTTTTCTGTTTTTACACTTTAGTGCATAAAATTGTTTTAATTATTTTTTAGTAAAATAAAAAGAAACATTGTATAGTACGTTTTATTTATAAGGGTCTGACAAGTATGTAAAGAAATTGTCAAGCAAAAAGTTTTGAATTTGTGGGAGTTGTAGCAATTTTGCAAAGGTAAATTTACACAATTTAAAATTAGAAAACTGTTAATAATTCATACATTTCTGCACAAAATTAGATGAAACTTTATACAGAAACTATTTATATGCAGCAAGACAAATGTATAAAATTTCAGAGATCTATCTAAAATAGTTTAGAAAAAAGAAACTTCAGATCAGTCTATCCTTAAAATAAACTACTTTCTCGCTTTCTACTGCTCAATTGATCAGTTATCATCCTGGTCACCTTAAATGTTTCATAAGCTGACAATATTAAGCTTTATCTTTCCTAACCGAAGTCAAAGAATCATTAATCCATTGTATTGTATTGTATTGTATTGTATTGTATTGTATTTATTAACATTCCATGGTATTCATATATGCTTACAGCTAGAATATGGAACAAGTCAAAAAATTTAATACTATTATAAAATCTTAATTTACAGTCACAGTCTAGATGAAATATATACAGACGAGATTTACAATATAGTCTACTAGTACAACACAAAGTTTTAGTATCAATTTCATGAAGTGTTATTGAATGTCATGAATTCACCTACAGAATAGAAGGCGTGAGAAATTAGGTACTTCTTTAATTTGGCCCTAAATAATTTTATGTTTTGAGTTTCATTTTTATATCGATAGGAGGCTATTAAAAATTTTTACTGCCATATAACGCACTCCTTTTTGATAGCACGATAGACTTGCCGATGGAGTATGAAAGTCATTTTTTGACGTATATTTATGCTATGAACTGTTGAATTAGTTACAAAGTTTTCACGATTACATACGAGGAAGATTATTAATGAAAAGATATACTGACAAGCCATGGGCATTATTTGTAGTTTTTTGAAAATAGTCCTACACGATTCCCTAGATTTGGCACCTACTATTATTCTAATTACTCTTTTTTGTAATAGAAATATATTGTTACAATCTGTGGAATTTCCCCAGAATATTATTCCAAAACTCATTACCGAGTAGACGTATGCAAAGTATATTGTTTTTAAGGTATTGATATTTACTTTCTTTTGCATGGATCTAATAGCAAAACAAGCTGTTAAGAGTGCGGTTAGACTGTAGCGTAAAATGAATGAAACAGAACAGATTACCAACATCCGGTGAGCTTCAATAAGTAAAAGCAGACAATTTTACATATAACAACAATTAAATCACTTTGAAAGCCACGTGACGCGTCTCAAACCGAACATGTGCTAAGTACACTGGATCCAAGCTAAAAAGAAGTTCTGAAAGTTAGATGGAGATAATACGAACTTTCTTGCAACAAAATTACTGACGAGTACATCCATGGGAAAGAAAACTAAGTTCCAATGCAGTGGTGAAGGATTTGTCTACAAACTGTTGCAAGAGAAGCCATTAGCAGCTACAAAAATTATTAAAAACAGAAAGAAAAATTGCATGAAAATTGCATAATTAAAATGTAGGCTACATCAAAACTGCAATAACACTTAATGTAGTTTTTACATTTAAACATACAGAAAACTGTGCTGTAAGCCAAACACTGGTGCTAAAAGCTTCGCAACTTTATAGAAATAAAACTAACAGGAACGGAAATGTAAAAATTACTGCTGTGCAAGTTAATTGCACAGTGTGCGAAATAAAGTAGCCCAACACTCTTTTAAAAGTAGTACATATTGCACATCGTTACTGGAAACTTTGCAATCTCTGAACACATTGCTCAGAAAAAAATTAGAACCAGAAATTAGCTTCTGAATAAAGCTACTTTCCTTCCTCTTTTTTCCTCGAAATCTCAGTGAGGTAACCGTGTACTAAAGTTTTCCAAAACCAGTAAACGGAACGTAATTAACGTCTTTGGATGGCTTAGCTTTGATTTTCGAGGACTGGTCACGGGACGGGGCCTTACACTTAGGCATACTTTGTTCTATTATGCTGCCTATACAGGGTGATTCAGACTAATGACCCGTGCTTTAGGAACAAGTTCTACAGAGTGATTTATATAGAACTGACACATTTCTTTCATTAATTGTTTCAAAACGAATTGTGCTAGCGACAACTTATTTTACTTAAAATGTAGAGGAATTTTGGGAGATTATTTACCTCTATAGCAAATGTTGTCCGGCATTGTCAAATCCGGAGATCTCGGTGGCCACAGGTTCCTTGGAAATTATTCGGTCGTCACATAACCGGATAAATGGAACCATGCTTCATCTGTGAACCATGTGATGGACAATATGGCAGGATTTTGCACAATGAACGTCTGAAACCAACGACAATAATTCAATCTTTTATCCTTATCTGGTTCCTGTAGCTGATGAACAACCGTAACTCTATATGGCTTTAGGCTCTCTGACACATTGAGTAGGTGTACCCTGTCTCCTGCGACAAACGTCTTAATGATTTTTTGGGTGACTGCTCCATCAATTACAGCTACTCAAAGGGCATACCAAGAGAATTTGGTGTTTGCAATCCTCCCAAAAGAAACACAATACTGGGACTGGTAAACAAATTGGAAACAACTGGATCTCTGGTGAGTGAAAAGGGCAAGCATCGTTCATCTAGGCTTCCCACGGTTGTTGTTGACGTAAGAGCACGACTGGAGCAGTCACCCAAAAAATCATTAAGACGTTTGTCGCAGGAGACAGGGTACACCTACTCAATGTGTCAGAGAGCCTAAAGCCACATAGGGTTACGGTTGTTCATCAGCTACAGGAACCAGATAAGGATAAAAGATTGAATTATTGTCGTTGGTTTCAGACGTTCTTTGTGCAAAATCCTGCCATATTGTCCATCACATGGTTCACAGATGAAGCATGGTTCCATTTATCCGGTTAAGTGACGACCGAATAATTTCCAGGAACCTATGGCCACCGAGATCTCCGGATTTGACAACGCCGGACAACATTTGCTATAGAGGTAAATAATCTCCCAAAATTCCTCTACATTTTAAGTAAAATAAGTTGTCGCTAGCACAATTCGTTTTGAAACAATTAATGAAAGAAATGTGTCAGTTCTATATAAATCACTCTGTATATCTCAATTTGAAGATAAAATATCACATGGATACAGGATGGAAATAAATTAATAACCCTACAGGTTTTCAAAGCGAATAGCTCCTGCATGTAATAAAGAGTGTAATAGGCCTACCATATTGCTGCAAAGTCCGTAGTTTTCTCAGAAAAGCTTTTTTTTTTTTTTTTTTCAAATGTTTAACACCCTCTTATTCGGTAACTATTGCGAGTAGGATCGTGATTTTTGTCCATATCGACAGGAAATCTAATAAAGAATAATTTACCTTTCCGTCGTATTTGAATAGCGTGGAAGGTTTTTTATAAATTTGATTAATTTGGAGCCACTGAACTGTGCAACCAGATTGCAACTTTGTAGCCAGGGAGGGAGGCGAGCGGCAGTTCACCAAGGTAGACGGACCTGAGTTCGTTGATCTCTTAGATCCGTATTAAGGTGACATTCAACATTTAATTTTTTAAGGTGACATGTATTTATCTAGCCTTACGAGTTTACTTCCTTGGTTTGAATTGTAAATTATTTAAAAATAGCGTGTAAGAGGGCCTTAGACTAGAAATGTTTAGTTTAAATGTAGTTCTGTTCATAAGTATGTTTAAGGATGTAATTATTTGACTTATTTGAACTGTTGTATCAGTGAAGCGAGGTGAGTCAGTGAAGTTATGGTTTTACAGTGCAGTGAACAGTTCCGATCAGTGATAATTTATAGCGTCAATGAAATGTGTTCTATAGTGTCAGTGAAATGTGTTACAGAGTGTCAGTGAAATGTGTGCTAAAGTGTCAGTGAAATGCGTCATAGTGCCACTACAGGGAATGAGATGAGAGTAAAGTGAAAGACTATTGAAACTTATGTAGGACCTATACATAATTATGTAGGTTGTGTTGTAAAATTAGGTGTTTTATTTTATGTTTTATTATTATTGTGTTAAATGGTATTGTGTATTCTTATTGTATTGTGTATAAAATTGTATATGTGTTGTAAATTGTATTGTGTATTGTAAATTTTATTGTGTATTGCTTATCATTTTAACTGTGTATTGTTAATATTGTATATACCACTGCCACCGGGTGCTTGCCCACTTGCAGTGTAAATAAATATATACATATAGTATAGTATAGTTCCTCGCTTCACACTTTTAGCACCCCACCACAACCGTGATACACGTTCACAGCATAACCATGTTCTATCAATTCCACTCCATCAAACATCTCTCTACTCTGCTTCCTTCACAATACACACGGCTCGTTCCTGGAATTCCTTGTCACAGGAAATCAGGAGCAGTCGGAGTCTAAAATCTTTTAAGTACACTCTACTTAGAAATGTCTTTAATGAACAGAATTAGACTCTTGCGGAAGATTCTAAATAGTCTTAAATTACCAAGTTGTTATTTTTTTCTCCTCTCTCTTCTTCTTTTTTTTTCTCTTTTCTTTTTTTTTATTATCTTCATATATTACTTAATCATTTGTGTTTGTATGCCATTTAGTAGGACTTTGCTAATCAACATTTTATGTCTTGTTACCCATATGTATTCTCCAATTAGTGTATTAACTGAATAATATATCTCATATAAATTAATCGTCCAATTTGTCTCGGGCATTTTAGATCTTATAAATTGTGTGTTTGTGTGTGTGTGTGTGTGTGTGTCTGTGTGTATTCCCCTTATGTTATGTAACTGATTTTGATTATGTGTAATTTTCTACTTTATTTTATATATTATGTAACTGATCTTGACCATTTGTAATTTTATATTATGTAACTGATCTTGTCTATTGTAATTTCCTACTATATTTTATGTAATTTCTAAGTTATTTTCTTTTGTGTTGTTTTGTAATCACATTTTGTATCTCATGTATTTGCATTATTGAAACCTGGTTGAGTGGAAGAGAAGGCCTCATGGCCTTAACTCTGCCAGGCAAAATAAACCTACTACTACTATTACGAGATGAAAGAGGCGGCGATATTGCCAGATTGTTTAAACTTCCAATTTAATTTTCTAATTAACCGTGTATTTAATCACAAAACGTAATATGGGTTTTCTATTCATTTAAGTGTACTCTATCAATCTGCAGGTTCATTTCACTTCTGCACCATATGGGTCCGATTATCATTAGTTTGAAATTATTCGTGAAAGTCCAAACATCATACTGTGAACAGGGCTTTGGAGTTTTTGCTTCGTACACTGGAACATTTAGTTACATATAATACATTATGAGTGAAGTGTTTTTATTAATTTTTAGTCTCAAAAATATTTTGCGTTTTCATTGTTATACTTAGACCTTATTGTTTTCAATTATATATCTATTGCAAATACAGGGACATCATTTTATTTTTACTAACATTTTTAATATTAACCTGGCTATATGTTTGGATTAAAGATCTAGAACCGGAAACACCGCTTGCTCCCCCTTACAAGACTGGAGTTCGATGATACTGGCGTAAAATACAAATTACTTTACTAGGTATAGGAGGGGAGAAAAGTAGTTCATTCATTTATATAAACTAGGAAATATCGCGCTTTTGAGTTTGATAATTTTCATTAGGTTTTTGTTTAATCAAAATACAGTACTGTATTAACACTTAGTGTTTTTACTCACGAACTGAGCTGTCCATGCGGACGTATTCATTATGCAGTGTATATTGTACTGTCTACAGCACATTAGCGTACAATATAGAGAATGAAGTTAAAATGAAAAATAATCATAATATGGATATTTAAACACATTTTTGGAAATGGTGGCCGTTCATTTCGATACAGACTTCAGTTCTTTTGTGCATATTATCGCACTATAGACTATTGTACCCAATTCCAATTACCAGTTTCGTTATTCGTACGAGTAACTCATGTTGAAATAATTCTGTACCTACTCCATAAAAGAGTACCTCACGTACTGTAAATTTAATCGTCACTTCTGCCCGATCTGAAAAGACAAAATTACTCAGACATGCTACCTACTGTCCGTTCAAGTGGTTTTGTTGCTGGGTCGTAGAAAAGGGGGGGAAATCACGTGACAGTTAATTACTTAACGAGGCCCTTTTATTTAAGTTATTTTAAACAATTGTATAATATTACGTAGACGTCCAATTCCTAACAGAAATTAATGTTTTCAGAAAAGAGCTAAGACAGCCCAGCTACTAGACTTTACAGAGGGGCGAACAGAAGCAGGTGGGGGAAACCGGGATGAGACGTAGGCAAACGGACGACAGTACCTGTGCGAAAATATTATTCAATATTGAAAGCTCTTTCGTCACTGGAAAACACGAACATATTTCTGGAACGTACTATACTCACTAACTCAGTACTGCATACGCGGTCTTGGTTCTGTGTGTAGAACGGTTTGAAGTTTACTAGTACAAGGGGGGGGGGGGAGTGAAGTACATATAAAAACTCAGGTACAATAAAAATTGAAGTAAAAATAAAATGATGTCCCTGTATATTGTTTTTTTCCCTTCTGTACTGTGACAAAGCCTATCATTGTATGTCTACTGGCTTATAAATTGAATTGAATCCGACGCTGGCTTTGTTATTTAACGATGCTGCATCAACTGCGAGGTTATTTAGCGTCTACGAAATTGGTGATAGCGAAACGGTATTTGGCGAAATGAAGCCATAGATTACCTGACATATGCCTTATGGTTGAGGAAAACCTCGGAAAAAAACCGAACCAGATAATCAGCCCAAGCGGGAATCGAACCCGCGCCCGACCGCAACTACGGATCGGCAGGCAAGCGCCTCAGTCAACTGAGCTACGTCGGTGGTCTGGAAATTCATAAAACAAGTGCTAGATGAGTCAGATTATGGAAGAAACTAAAAATCGATGGGAATGTGGCATGGTCTCCTTTTCCACTGGGCTCCTATATTATTAAAAAAAAGTGTTACTGTAAGAGGAACAGGCAAATAAAGTCATACTTTTCCAGATGATTAGCTCCACAGGAAACCGAAATATGATGGCAGTCAATAAGAAAGACGCTAAGACATGCTGTTTAATATTAAATTAAATAAGATGTAATATTGAACTGAAATGGAGAAACTGTATACCAATTAGTGGGTCACCGTTACAGATAGTGTTCAGCCTGTCAATTGAAGAATAATTTGAGCAGACATGCTTTTTACTATGTGCACATTCGAACAAGTTGAAACTGGTACCCTGGTCTGTGTGACAGTGTTCTTGTATCGCGGAATCAAAGCAAAGTAAAATGGGGTATTCGACGTTTGAACAGGTCCCGATGTTTTTCAACGTACTCAAACTTTAAGAAGAAGAAGAAATGCTTGGGAAAGGGTTGGTAAGAAGGAAGCACTGAATCTAGTGTGAGTGAAGTCTGGTGATAAGATGCCACGTTGCCAAACGTGTACGTCATCATGGAAATAACTATACCAATGAACGAATTCACGAAATTATTGTACGTACGTATAGAAGAGTACAGTCTGAAATGTGTAATCAGACGAATACAATACTTCTTCGTCCAGACATTCGTTTGCTTTGTCAAGCTTAGCACGTTCCTTTACGCAAATCGTTTCCAACTTTCTGAATTTCTCGTGTGAGAATACGATCCACTTCCACTAGATAGCTGCCGACACGAGTGGCAGGGCCGGCAATACATGCAAACGAAATGATACTAAATGTCAGGAATGTTACTACGGGTACTGTAGTATTATGTGACAGGTTAGGTTAGGTTAGGTTAGGTTAGGTTAGATTAGATTAGGTGTACATTATGTGACAGGTTAGATTAGGTTAGATTAGGTGTGGTATTATGAGAGAGGTTAGGTTAGGTGTGTAGTATTATTATGTTGGCGACATTGAAACCCACTGTTACATTATCGAAATATGGTCGTATTTTTCATTCACGTACAACGATTTTCGTATATCACATTTCACCCGTCTGTTTCCGTTAAGTGCAGATGTGTTCATCATCATCATCATCATCATCATCCTCCTCCTCCTCCTCCTCCTCCATTATTCACCTAAGTTAATAATTTGTTAGTCACCTCAGAGTACGGTACTTCGGTACTACGAACACAATAGAATTGAATTTGAAGTAACTTAATTACGAAAACGAATGTAAAACGCGAATATACATTCAACGTTTTGACAAGATTACTACTTGAAAACGAACTTTTTTCAAACGACGCAGAGGCTCGACCGGATTGGTTAGCAGTAGCGTCATTAAATAAAAACGCAGTGAAGTGAAGTGAAGTGATTTTCGTATATAAGTAAGGTACGAATTTAAGGTTGGACATAAGTAACATTCAACTATTTGAGATTATGAACGAATATCTACGCCAGAACTAATGACAGACTATCAAAGTAAATAGAGTCTACAACTTTTCTTTTTAAAGTCATACCCACCACAGGCCATGAATGGCCAAAGGGTGGCGGAAGGTTATGATTCCTACCTGTACAGAAAATCAGCACTAATGGAAAAAGAGATGTCAGTCATGACGAATCCTCGGCATCAACCCCTTTGATTTGATTACCTGGTTGGGTTTTTCCGAGGTTTTCCCCAACCAAAAGGCAAATGCCGGGTAATATTTTGGCGAATCCTCGGACCTCACCTCATCTCACTACATCTCGCCAAAATATTGTAAAAAATTGCACAAAATTGTAAAAATTGTAGAACAATACTAAATTGTAAAACTGTAAAATTTGTAAAAATTGTAATTGTAATTTGGTGAAACGAGCGTTGAGCGACTTCCGCCGATTTTAGCAAGACTTCTGACTTCTGTTGTATTCAAATAATTATAAAATACGATAATTTTGTCCAGGGAGCATCCGTTTTTGGTGTAAAGATAATTCGTTTGGCGTGTTTCTTAATTGAAATTAACCTAAGTGGGTCGGTGTCTATTGCAAAATCGGCGGAAGTTGCTCAACGCTCGTTTAACCCTCAATTCTGTTAACGACTAGAAAACTCCAGGGTCATAGTGTGGCTGGAAGGATTACATAAATGGAGAAAATCTATGACCCCATTCGGAATCCAACCTACAACACCGTTACGTCTTAACCGCAACGCTACCTCACAAAAAACTGTAGAATGGAATTTATTACATGAATATTTATTCTTGATGTGATATATCGTACTATACTAGCAATATTTCAAGACGTTTGAGAAAAAAATCACATCATTTCACTTGTATCCCACTGCATAATATAATCCTACAAATCAAAAGTTATTTTCGTTCTCTAATTCAATTAGTACAGACGAAAAACATGGTTTAAAATAAATATCAACTGTTTAAAACTACGTGTATAATTCTGTAACATAATATGATAAAACAAATTAGAGAATTATTTATTGAGGTTACACAGCAGAATCTCTATAACAAGAGTAAATAATAATTTTGTACAGTACCTCGTAACAGAGCAGCTGCACTACATCAGGAACGATCTCCTTTGACCACTGCACTAGAAACTAATCACAATTTAAATCACTAGAATATAATTACTACCACTATAATTTGATTAAAACCCGATAAAAATATCAATAAACTAAACAACACAGAATTGTTTTTAAAATTGAATCCAACGCACGACGAACAATCGAACCTGCGACCTGTCCGATTCAAAACTTCGAATGACAAGAACGAGAAACAGCCGTCGGAAGTGAAGTGTGCGTTCTGTGGTGACTAGATCAGATGTTGGTAGTTTGGTTACACTTATTTAGAGACGTCATTTTCAACCATTACGATCGGAATCAGAATTTCCATACTAATTCATACTAAGAAACGAAAATCGTTATAAATATATAATATATAAATGTCAGTATTACGAATAACTATATAACATTAATGACATCTAAAAATAAGCAAGGACTATCAGAAATATCAAGTTAGTAGCAAGTACTGTCGCATTTCACCCAAACCAACGCCAGAAGATTTAATAAAAATCAAAGTTTGTGAATGAGGATTTCGACATCAAAGATGGTAATTTATCCATCGAAGTTGGTTGAACTGCTTCTGCTAGCTGTTAAGTCATGGTAACAGGATGTCTGGTGGGTCGTGATCAAGCACAATTGAATAGTCTCTTAAGAATGTACTACGATCCAGTCGATCAACCCAAGGCAGATTCTGTGAGATTTCTTGTGATTGCCAATGTTTAGGGTTAGTTATTCTCTTTCCACCTTTGATACGTCCCTACATCAATATTTTACGGTGTAAATAATTCGATGAATACAGGATAATTAATATAATAATAATAGTAATAATAATTATAATACTTACTTACTTACTTACTGGCTTTTAAGGAACCCGGAGGTTCATTGCCGCCCTCACATAAGCCCGCCATTGGTCCCTATCCTGAGCAAGATTAATCCACTCTCTATCATCATATCCCACCTCCCTCAAATCCTCCCCAAAGGTCTTTTCCCCTCTGGCCTCCCAACTAACACTCTATATGCATTTCTGGATTCGCCCATACGTGCTACATGCCCTGCCCATCTCAAACGTCTGGATTTAATGTTCCTAATTATGTCAGGTGAAGAATACAATGCGTGCAGTCCTGCGTTGTGTAACTTTCTCCATTCTCCTGTAACTTCATCCCTCTTAGCCCCCAAATATTTTCCTAAGAACCTTATTCTCAAAAACCCTCAATCTCTGTTCTTCTCTCAAAGTGAGAGTCCAAGTTTCGCAACCATACAAAACAACCGGTAATATAACTGTTTTATAAATTCTAACTTTCAGATATTTTGACAGCAGACTAGATGACAAAAGCTTCTCAACCGAATAATAACAGGCATTTTCCATATTTACTCTGCGTTTAATTTCCTCCCGAGTGTCATTTACATTTGTTACTGTTGTTCCAAGATATTTGAATTTTTCCACCTCTTCGAAGGATAAATCTCCAATTTTTATAGTTCCATTTCGTACAATTTTCTGATCACGAGACATAATCATATACTTTGTCTTTTCGGGATTTATTTCCAAACCTATCTCTTTCCTTGCTTCAAGTAGAATTTTCGCATTTTCCCTAATCGTTTGTGGATTTTCTCCTAACATATTCACGTCATCCGCATAGACAAGCAGCTGATGTAACCCGTTCAATTCCAAACCCTCTGTGTTATCCTGAACTTTCCTAATGGTAATTCTAGAACGAAGTTAAAAAGTAAAGGTGATAATGATAATAATAATAATAATGATAATACTAATGATGATAATAATAATAATATTAATATTTAATAATTGTAATAATGTTAGTGAAGAACTGTTTCAGAACGTGGGAGGGGTGATTAGTAGGAGGAAGAAGAATTTGTGTGCATAAGACTTGCTGATGATAATATATGGCGTTCTTAGCAGAAGAGGAGACGATACTATTGGATATGCTACTGGAGCTAAATGACAGCTGTGGACAGGCAGAATAAGAAATGAAGCTGTGTTGCAAAGAGTGGGTGAAGAAAGAATGACACTGAAACTGATCAGGAAGAGAAAAAGGAATTGATTGGCTCACTGAAGGAGAAGAAACTGCCTACTGAAGGATGCACTGGAGGGAATGGTAAACGGGAGAAGAGTTTATGGCAGAACAAGATATCAGATGATATACGACATTAAAATATATGGATCGTATGAGGTGACGAAGAGTAAGACAGAAATTAGAGAATGCTGGGTTTGCAGTGTCCTTGGGAAGAAAACTATGAATGAATGAATGAATGAATGAATGAATGAATAGCCTATAATGACTATTTCGTTTATATGACGTCATTACATTTTCGGACAATGAAGAATAATGACATTTTGAATTCCAACCAATCACAGTCATACATCGCGATAATTTCTGTAGCTCGATTAATCACTATCAATTTATCGTATGGTCTTGTTTTTTGTTTAGTCAGTGTCGCCAACTGTTTCCACGTAAATCGATGAGCATGAATCCATTGTACTAAATAAAGTGTGAAATCCTACTTCCACATCTACATCTTCTTCTTCTTCTTCTAATTCCATGTCCATTGTATCTAAAGAAAATGGCATTCCTTCATAACAATTATTTACTTAATTAATGTATTAATCAGGTTATTTGTAATTATACTATAAAATGTTTAAATTAAATTATGATTTCAGCAGATAATGAGAATATATTTCTGTTATAATAACAAGAGAAAAGCGTAGTACATGTAATTAACATTGTTAAACCTGTATTTTGCATTTCTCAATTGGCATTACTGAAGTTCATAAATATACAATATTCTTAACATTTTGTGAGCGAATTTTAGGATTATATTATTTATATTTTTATTTTATTCACGAAATAGTCCTAATAAATGTCACTCGAGGTCTGAGATTTCTCAAATAAATCCACTCGCTTCGCTCATGGATTTCTCGGCAAATGTCAGGCCTCTTGTAACATTACCATAACGAATAGAAAGAAGAAGTGTGCGCACTCCTATCTGTTCAGCATTGTCGACGGTGACCAAGAGAATTAGTGGCGCTGCGATCGGTATTGCTCAGTTGGAAGCGAATATCCATAAAAGAAGCAGTAGAGTTTTCGTTCATTTCGTTTGCTTTTTTAGTGTAATTAAGTGCGTTAAATACTTTAAGTGCCAATACACTAATCTGCAATTATTCGTACACGAGTGACAAGTGAGTAGCTCTCACGATTTATTTATTAAAGGACGAGATTATTATGTTTTTGTCGTGTTATATTTGAAGCAATGCCTTCGTGTTTTGTTCCGGGTTGTAGGGCGTGCTTGTTTCATTTGCTTATGCAAACAGAACAGACAGTAAAAGAAAAATTGAGCGATGGAATGTGGGGCGACATATTTCACGAGTGCATAGCCAGTATTACCTCAATTGTAATTCAGCCACCGGGAACAGGATGCTGCTTGGATCATGCCATGGATATCACACCGAAACTAATTTTTCACTATATGAAATGTCGGTTCTTCTTCCGGACGAAACAAATCCGACGAGAACTCCAAGCTCCGTGAGCCGCCAAATCATCGCGTAAATTCTCCAGTGTCGGACAAGTAACTGTTGGTGAGTACATATTGCATGCCTACAAGCAGCCCTAAGTTAAGTTTTACATATTAAACTATTATTTGTTTTACAGTGTGATGTATATGAATGTGTTTTTCTTTCAAATAGTATTTTTTTTTGTATTTATTTTATTTACACTGCAAGTGGGCAAGCACCCGGTGGCAGTGGTATATACAATATTAACAATACACAATAAAATGATAACCAATACACAATAAAATTTACAATACACAATACAATTTTACAACACATATACAATTTTACACACAATACAATAATAATACACAATACAATTTAAAACAATAATAATAAAACATAAAATAAAATACCTAATTTTACAATACAACCTACATAATTATCTATAGGTCCTACATAACTTTCATTAGTCTTTCACTTTACTCTCATCTCATTCCCTGTAGTGGCACTATGACGCATTTCACTGACACTTTAGCACACATTTCACTGACACTCTGTAACACATTTACACTGCAAGTGGGCAAGCACCCGGTGGCAGTGGTATATACAATATTAACAATACACAATAAAATGATAACCAATACACAATAAAATTTACAATACACAATACAATTTCAAAAAAAAAAAAGTCCGCTAGTTAATTAATTAAAATAGTCTTAATATTGTAAGTAAACAGTGCAACTTACATTAAATGTATTTGCGTACTTACACACGGAACAGACTGAGCGAACTCTGCACTAGCGCCGCGTGGTATCGGCCGTTTGAATTAACAGAGTGCGACCACTACTTTTTTCTATTCGTTATGACATTACTATACATAAATTCTCGTAGCGTTCAGTTGTTCTATTAACCTTGGTAATTAGCACACGATTGCAGTTATGCCCACACCTTCAGTTTTGTTTATGCCATCTTAGAAAAACAGCAAAGTTGCATTAGCAAAATTCATCCCAGGAATGTGTGAGGATCGTTTTACTAGGCCTATATGCATACGTTAGCACTGAAAATCCAGGGATATCTTGGGACAAATGATTAAAACCACGGGGGTATTTTGGCCGGGAGCAAGAAACAAAATTCGGAGACACTCCATGGGAAACGGGGACATCTGGTATCTTTACTATAGCATTTTCGTTGAAGCATCGCCAGTTAGGTTAGGGAAACTGTATTTCGCTACCTACATTAAAATTACCCAGGAAAAACCTCAGAAAGAAACCCAACCAAGTAATCAATCCGACGGGGATTCGAACCCACACCCAAGCGGAGCCTCATATTCATTGATCATGCTCGGGAATATGATTATTTCACTTCATTTCATTTATTGTATTCAATAGATCTTACATTAGCAATGAAGCTTTAAGGGGAGAGGATGGTACCTACTGTATTTTTTGGTGAAAAATGAGTAAATTTTCAAAACAAAATTCTTTAAAATACTCTGTGATACTGTATGTGTGGAATGCATAGCATAACATTATGTGGGTATTTATGCCCTTATCGGATGTTGAGTCGCCATTTTTAAACTTCCTGCGTTATGGATTTTTAAATCACTCGCCCACTTTTATTGTTGTTTCCGGTAAAAAAAAAAAATTAAATACCCTTTGATATGTGTTGAATGCATTGCATAACATTTTGTGGGTATTTGTGCCCTTATCGGATGTTGAGACGCCATTTTTAAACTTCCTGCGCTATGCATTTTTAAATCACACGCCCGCTTTTATCGGTTTCCAGCAACTCCTTTTTTTTTTGCTACATTGCCAGACAAAAATGGATATAATTTTTTAACTATTAAAGATACATGCGTGAAGTTTAGAACACACATTCTTTAGACTATTATGAAACTTTTCTCTGTAACAGAATTTTGTTAATAGATTTCATTTTAAAAATACATCCGTTTGTTTGCAAGAAAGGAAATGAGAAAATTGTTATTAAATTTTAATTGTTTATTTTACAAACGTAGGGACTAATATCAAAATTCTGTTACAGACAGTTTGTAGAACATGCTTTTGCAAGTACATTGGAAAAAGCTGTTTGAATCTATCTTTAACACGTGTTTAGATATATCGAGTTTAGTACAATCCTGCGTTGGGTATATATATATTTTTTTCAAATTTGGGCCCCCAAATTATTTTTTTATATTTTTATTTGGTTGAGTTGCTACAGCTATGAGCTCTCTACATACAAAAAATTAATATTTTACACCAAATAGGAAAAAAGTTAAAAAAAATACCATCCTCTTCCCTTAAGATGTGGAACAAGTCAAAATTTTACAAGATTACAATTTTTGGAATAGACTTGGGACATCTGTTTGCCTCTACCTTTTATATCTCTCGAAGTATCTCAGATATAGATATGAACTTCGTTGAAGAACCAGTATAGGATAGTAGACAATATGAAGAAGAAGAAGAACGAAAAGAAAGGAATAGAAAAAGTGCAGTGTCTGGAGATACTTGACGTCAAGTGCGTCCTCAAAGAGATGGCGGAGTGATGAATCACCAGGCCTTCTCACTACTCCGCGGAAGAGCTCGTAAAATCGATGTTATCCAAGATAACTGTTTGCTTTAATTATTGGCCAGGAAGTGCGCCAAGATTGACCTTTCCATCTGATCCTCAACTGTTTGTCAGCAGGAAGATCGTTATGGAGTTCTTCACGAGAAGTGTTTTCTCTGCGGTCCGACACACTCTTGAACGCTGCACGTTTTCGTAAATATCGAAAAGGGAACAGGACATGTTTTTCATGATTCATTCATTCAGGATGAGTTTTCGCGTATTCGCGTACCTTTAAAGTATTTCTCTTTACATTTCACATATTAATTCATTCAAATACATAATGACAATGGGTTGCGGACAGTTTTGCCAAGTTGCTGTAACCAAAAATCCCTACTGTCCTTAAAAAATCCAATTCATCAAAAAAAAAAAAAAAAAAATCCTACAAAAATTATTTATACATAGCATAAGAAATTAAAGGGCTATCTGGAAAAATAGGCTGACTCCATTTTTTGGTGAAATTAATGTTTTCTTTGTTACATACGTTAAAAAATATGCTCGATCTTTTAGTGCATTTGGTAGTATTATAAGTTACAGTGGAATTGGAGATGAGCTCCCAATCGTTTCGTTGCAAAAAGGAGGAAACTAAGCTATTTGTACCATCTATTGTAATTGGGATTTTTCCCTGATAAATAAATAATAATTAGATAAATAGATAAATATATAAATAGGTAAATAAATAGATAAATAAATAAATAATAATTAGACAAATAGATAAATATATAAATAGATAAATAAACAAATAAATATATAAGTAAATAAATAGATACGTAAATAGATAAGTAAATAAATAGATAAAGAAATAAATAGATAAGTAAATAAATAAATAAATAATTAGATAGATAAATATATAAATACATAAATATATAAATAGATAAATAAATAAATAGATAAGTAAATAAATGAATAAATAATAAATAGATAAATATATAAATAGATAAATAGATAAATAAATAAATAGATAAGTAAATAAATAGATAAATAAATAAATAATAATTAGATAAATAGATAAATATATAAATAAATCAATAAATAAATAGATAAATAAATAAGTAGATAAGTAAATAAATAGATAAGTAAATAAATAGCAAAGTAAATCAATGGATAAATAAAGAACTAGATACGTAAATAAATAAAAAAGTAAAGGAATAGATGATTATAAATAAATGGATAAATAATAATTAGATAAATATATAAATAGATAAATAAATAAAAACTAGATAAGTAAATAAATAGATAAATAAATAAATAGATAAATTATAATTAGATAAATAGATAAATATATAAATATAAATAAATATATAGATAAGTAAATAAATAGAAAAGTAAATCAATAGATAAATAAATATATAAATAAATAAATAGATAATAAATAAACAGAAAAGTAAATAAATAGGTAAATAAATAAATAGATAAATAAATAAATAAATAAATAAATAAATAAATAAATAAATAAATAAATAAATCAATCAATCAATAACTAAAAGCCACCTGCATGGCTCAGTCGGTTAAGGCGCTTGGCTGCCGGTCTGAATTTGCGTTCGGGCGCGGGTTCGATCCCCGCTTGGGCTGATTACCTGGTTGGTTTTTTCCGAGGTTTTCCTCAACCGTAATGTGAATGCAAGGTAATCTATGGCGAATCCTCGGCCTCATCTCGCTATCACCAATCTCATCGACGCTAAATAATCTAGTAGTTGATACAGCGTCGTTAAATACATAAATAAATAAATATTTTTCCGTTCGATCTCTATTCCATTATCACTTCATAGCATTCCCAGATCACTGCCTGACGACGCACAGAGAGAGTCCTGTTTTAAGTCGATTCTGGATACTCAGCAAACATCAGTGTAGTCAGCTGGTATGAAATGGTAGTGAGCAGTAGACCTCAAGTGCATATGCTCTATGAACAGGAAGAAAACAAGGTAAGTAACGTAGCAGGGATGTTTCGGACAGTTGCCATGGCAACAGATAGTTAATTCCTTTCCCACCTGACAAAAGACAATCCTGCAGCTCAGCGAATGAAAACAGGAAGCTATCAATCGAGTAATACTTCCCACTTCACGTTATGAACAGTGGAGTGTGCACTGATATTCAATATAAAAGTCGACGTCAGAATCTCCCACGCTTTGCTATTTCCTTAGTAAGTAATTACGTGTGATTCAAAGGAATATAGTTATAGGCTATATAGAAGCAGCAGCTGAATATAAATTCCATACCTTCAAGAGATATGGCGCTTTGAGTAGAGACAAAAAACAAGTTGAATCATTGAGTAACAACCGAGTTGAGTATATTTGGGACAGTGACATTGACCGACTCATTCACTCATTCATATTGTTCTGCTCAAGGGCAGGTCTTGCACTGCAAACCCAGCATTCTCCAGTCTTTCCTATTTTCTGCCTTCCTCTTTGTCTCCGCATGTGATCCATATATCTTAATGTCGTCTATCATCTGATATCTTCTTCTACCACCAACTCTTCTCCCGTTCACCATTCCTTCCAGTGCATCCTTCAGTAGACAGTTTCTTCTCAGCGTATGACCCAACCAATTCATTTTCCTCTTCCTGATCAGTTTCAGCATCATTTTTTTTTCACCCACTCTTTCCAACACAGCTTCGTTTCTTACTCTGTCCATTTCACACGCTCCATCCTTCTCCATATCCACATTTCAAATGCTTCTATTCGTTTCTCTTCACTTCGTATTAATGCTCATGTTTCTGCCCCATACAATGCTACACTCCACACAAAGCACTTCACTAGTCTCTTCCTTAGTTCTTTCTCCAGAGATCCGCAGAAGATGCTCCTTTTTCTATTAAAAGCTTTTTTTTTTGCCATTGCTATTCTCCTTTTGAATTCATGGAAGGAGTTCATGTTACTACTTATATACAGTTCCTACAAAATACCTTTCCGGTTTCGAACACATGTAATTCACGTTCTATGAATCTGAGCTGCATGGAAATAGCACCAATGGGAAGAGAAACTCAAAAAGTTTTGTTGCGGCAACATTGTTTTCCTAGTTGGTAACACTGCCTCATAATAGCGCAAATAAACAAATTTGTTCATTGTTGAGGCGAAATGGCTGCTATAGAGGACAGAAAAGCTCGATTTTCATGTGAACGTGAACCAGTCTATTATTAATATGCAACGGCATTACCGAACAAAGTTTGGTGCAGATCCAGCCAGTGGGCTTACAATCCGTGAATGGTACAGTGATTTTAAGGCAAGATTCTTCGCAAGCGGTTGCGTTTTCATCACTACCGACTACAGTTGCTGCAAGCACTAAAACCAGAGGACAAAGTCTACGAAGAAATTTCTGTGTAAGTATGCAGACTTTAACCGAAAACAATGATGAATTTATTCGTTCCTTGATGTTTCCTGACGAAATCCCTTTTCATCTTTCTGGTAAGATTGTTTTCCCTTGCTTTCATTGTTTTCTTCTCGTTTTCATTGTTTCCCCTTGTTTTCATGTTTTCCCCTCGTTTTCATTGTTTTCCCCATGTTTTCATTGTTTTTCCCTTGTTTTCATTGTTTTTCCCTTGTTTTCATTGTTTTCCCCCTGTTTTCATTGTTTTCCCCCTGTTTTCATTGTTTTCCCCTTGTTTTCATTGCTTTTCCCTTGTTTTCATTGTTTTCCCCTTGTTTTCATTGTTTTCCACCTGTTTTCATTCTTTTCCCCTTGTTTTCATTGTTTTTCCCCTGTTTTCGTTGTTTTTCCCCTTGTTTTCGTTGTTTTTCCCCTTGTTTTCATTGTTTTTCCCCTGTTTTCGTCGTTTTTCCCCTTGTTTTCGTTGTTTTTCCCCTTGTTTTCATTGTTTTTCCCCTGTTTTCGTTGTTTTCCCCCTGTTTTCATTGTTTTTCCCTTGTTTTCATTGTTTTCCCCTTGTTTTCGTTGTTTTCCCCCTTGTTTTCGTTGTTTTTCCCCCTGTTTTCATTGTTTTCCCCTTGTTTTCATTGTTTTCCCCTTGTTTTCATTGTTTTACCCTTGTTTTCATTGTTTCTCCCTTGTTTTCATAGTTTTTCCCCTTGTTTTCATAGTTTTTCCCCTTGTTTTCATTGTTTTCCCCTTGTTTTCATTGTTTCTCCCTTGTTTTCATAGTTTTTCCCCTTGTTTTCATAGTTTTTCCCCTTGTTTTCATTGTTTTCCCCTTGTTTTCATTGTTTTTCCCTTGTTTTCATTGTTTTCCCCTTGTTTTCATTGTTTTCCCCTTGTTTTCATTATTTTTCCCTTGTTTTCATTGTTTTTCCCTTGTTTCCATTGTTTTCCCCTCGTTTTCATTGTTTTCCCCTTGTTTTCATTGTTTTCCCTTGTTTTCATTGTTTTCCCCTTGTTTTCATTGTTTTCCCCTTGTTTTCATTGTTTTTCCCTTGTTTTCATTGTTTTCCCCTTGTTTTCATTGTTTTTCCCTTGTTTTCATTGTTTTCCCCTTGTTTTCATTATTTTTCCATTGTTTTCATTGTTTTTCCACTGTTTTCATTGTCTTTCCCTTGTTTTCATTGTTTTCCCCCTGTTCTCATTGTTTTTCCCTTGTTTTCATTATTTTTTCATTTTTTCCCCTTGTTTTCATTGTTTTCCCCT
Source organism: Periplaneta americana (assembly GCA_025594305.2). NCBI lineage: Eukaryota > Metazoa > Arthropoda > Insecta > Blattodea > Blattidae > Periplaneta > Periplaneta americana. The sequence continues at coordinate 194,414,066 of JAJSOF020000003.1, read as the reverse complement.
TGTTCTCATTTTTTCCCCTTCTTCTCCTTGTATTCTTCTTGTTCTACTTGTTTTCCCTTTGTTTCCCTTGCATTTCCTTGTTTCATTGTCTTCCCCTTGTTCTCCTTATCTTTCTCATTTTCTGTTTATTTTCTCGTATTTCCTTTGTTTCTGTATTCCCTTGTTCTCTTTGTATTTCTTTTGTTCTCATTGTCTTTCCCTTAATTTTTCTTATATTCCCGTTCATTGTAATCATTTTGCGGAGGCAAATAAATTTGTGCACAGAGTAAATGTATTAATTAGTATCCTAAATAAATAAAGTCAACTTATTTCCATTATGCCTTCCGCAGTATATTTTAATATATGCTAACATACTTACAATATTAATAAAGGCATGGGTCTATTTAAGTTTCAAAATTACGTTTGTTTTATTACTTTAATGTAAAACAATCTGAAACAAAATAACTGAAGAAAAACGGATCGCGTCGGCCTAGGTAGCGTAGTCGTTATAGCGCTGATCTCCTATGCTCGAGGTTGCGGGTTCGATCCTGGCCCAAGTCAATGGCATTTAAATGTGTTTAAATGCGACAGGCTCATGTCAGTAGATTTACTGGCATGTAAAAGAACTCCTGCAGAACAAAATTCCTGTACACTGGCGACGCTAATATAACCTCTGCAGTTGCAAGCGTCGTTAAATAAACCATAATTAAAAAAAACGGATCGCCACAAAAAAAAAAAGAAACAAAACAAAAATAAAAAAGTAGGTCCTATAAAAAAAAGATGTAAAAGTCAGTTTTGTGAACCAAAAGCAAGGAATATCTTTTGAAATGTAGAAAAATAAGAAAAAAAAAGTAAAATATCAATATACTTTAAAGATACTGTCCCCAAAATTAAATGTTTTGAAATTCTGTTACCAGATATAGGGCCTACTCGTAAATCTTGGTACATAATAACCATGCACGATGTTTAATCAATAGAAGCAAAGTCAAAACTGTGTTTAATGTATTCCCTCCACGTTACTTTGTGGAAAAGTTGGTTAATCCTAATTGATAACAGTGTGATGTACTTCTCCCGCATCCCTTATACGTGCTTTGTCAACTATATCAGCTGCAGACTTGCTAGTCAAGCTATCTTCACGCCCTCTTTCCACAAACCATGTAATGTAAATCACAGCACTGCCAATTCCCTCAATACTGCAAGCAAGGCAGACGAGCGAAATTCTTATTTCTGTTCCGTACGTTGAATGTACATGACGCTGAGAATAATGTAACGAGATACAGTGTATTGAGAT
>JAJSOF020000003.1:194374499-194412696 GCA_025594305.2 Periplaneta americana | reverse complement strand
AAACTACATTAAAGCAATGCAGATAGCGTAATGTGTAGCGGACATGGTCGGTCCTGATGTGCACGTTTGTAGACAGCAGTGTATGTGTACAAGTTGCAGTGTCCAGTCGATCAGTCAGGAGTACACGAGAGCGGAATAAGCAAACCTGATTTTCGAATACGGATGAGCCAATGGGAACAGTAGACAAGCTCACAGATTGTATCGGTCCAAGTATCCACGTAGGAGACATCCGGCCCATACCATCTTTCCACGACTGTTCCAAAGATTAAAGGAAGGAGGGCACGTGGTGCGAAATTACAATTCCATTTCCACACAACTATTTTTGCTTATAAGTTTCGACTCAGTCATTTCCGGACCAGGGTTCCTGATCTCAAATTGATACATGTGCCCTTCGCCACCATCCCTGAAAGTTTGTAACACTACCTCGGAAATACCCTGTATAGTTAATGGATTTTCTGTTAGGTCTGTGAAATTTTTACAGGAGAACCATACATTAGTACGTCTGATTACAAAAAGGATTGTATCTTAATTATCTCATTTCGTATCACCTTAAAATATTTTTTTTTAATTTCTTGGACTCATGTTGTTTTAACAAGTACCAATAACAACTCCAGTATCCTGACAAAATATGAAGTGTAATGTTTGTTGTAGTATGAAATACATTATTATACAGTTTTCAAGCAATCTATATTGTTATTTTTATTTCATATTCAAAATGATTCATGTAACTCACAAATGAAATTCAAAATATCATAGCCGACTTAAAAAAATGTTATTCGCGAGTAATTAATTTTCATACCATGTGTCACATGTTTAATGACAATGTATGAGTTCAGACATAGGGGAGAGTCGGGTAGTATCGGACATCGGGTAATATCGGACAGTGCGTTTCTTTCATCTACCATATGGTAGTACCTGAATGACATGGTTACGTTTCTCTATGCGACATCACAGAAACGTAACCATGTCAATCAGGTACTATCATCGTGGTAGATGAAAGAAACTCACTGTCCGATATTACCCGATGTCCGATACTACCTGACTCTCCCCTATCTTTAGTTCACAATAAGAAAATAACAAAAATTGCATATTATCCCTCCAAAAAAAGACGGTGTTTCTTGCATTTGCATCTCTCTTCGAGGACTTTTTCTTTTCATATCATGTACTTCAGGATATCCACTGGAATGCGTCGCCATTTCTCATGCAACATGGCACTCAGTTGGACAATGGAAGTTGGCCGCATCTCCCGAGATCTCAATCGCCGGTCCAATTCGTCCCAAAGGTGCTCAATGGGATTGAGATCAGGACTCTGTGCGGGCCAGTCCAACCGGTGAACATTATTGTCTGCGTACCACTGCATAGTAACCGCCGAAACATGAGGCCAACTTCCATTGTCCAACTGAGTGCCATGTTGCAAGAGGAATGGCGACGCATTCCAGTGGATATCTTACACAAACTAGTTGAGAGCATGCCTGACATGGTGGCTGCTGTTATAGCAACAAGAGGTGGTACCACGAGGTTCTAAAGTGGCAAGAAAACAGTGCCCAATTACGTTTTGGTAGATAGTGTATTTTGTTTATATTTTATATAATGAAATAATAAAGATAGGAGTATATTACTATCCAGTAAAAAAATATATCAATATAAAATTAAAAGCTAAGGAACTTTGTTGAACATTAGTACATCAAATAAATTTGTTAATAAAAAGAAAACATAATAATTTTTGCCTCTCAATCCTCTGCCCATAGCGTTTAATTTCATTACTTCATGAGTCACGTCTAATTTCAGTGTCGACTTTTGTGCTTCCGGAGTCAATGAATCCAGCAATTGATAAATCAACAACAGATTATTAGACATTCGTTCCATTGTTACGCAGTACGTGGGCGTGAATTATCGCATAATTTATGGGAAGTCCCCACAATAATTCAGTCAGAAACTTATCGAAACATGTCAAACTTCATTTTCTTTACAAGTTCAAGGATGAAAATTCCAGATATCTGGACAAGAATTCCTTCCTGTTTAATTAACACACTAGGAGTGGAAGTAGGGTCGTTGGTTAACTTACACTGATGCTTGCGCTAGTTCAAATGAGTATTAGCACTATTGGCACCTGTATGTTGTTAAAAGTTAGAGAAAACCTTTCCACAAGAATCATCAAGTGCTTAGATGTTAATGGAGTCTACTTTGAGCAATTAATAACATAATGTAAAGTAAATACCTAGGTATTTATTGATTTCCTTATTCATTTTGTAATCTTTTTGTACTACTGTATAACTTCAATGAAAACATCCTGTAACTGCTCAATAATTTATTTTAAAATGTTTTAATAAAAGTTGCTTAGTTTATTGAGGAGAACAAAAATATTTTAAGAAATTCCACGGTTTCATTTAAAAATCTGAAATGCACCCGGCACACATCACAGTTTGAAAGACCCTTTCCCCAATAAAATTTAGAAGACAAAGAACATTCGGCTTTATCTATTCATTTAAGAAATATAAACTTGTAAGACTTTATATGGACCACCCTGTATATTATACCTGTTGTTTTTATTATATTACACCTTTTTCATGTCATTATAAATTTTCCAGTTGTCTATATTGACGGCCCAGTTCAAAAGGTAAATAACTCAAAATTTAAAGTTTTGAGAAAGCTGCATTTGAAATGATATAATATAATATTGTTTTATTTGAAGTTCAGTCTAATTGACATATCACAAATTAAAAAATTAATGACATTTACATACGTAAATGATCATTGGTATTATGAAAATTAAAGCAAACGTTTTCGCCCTTCGGGCATCATCAGGCATTTTGCATACAATATCTTGTACATTTCTTATGTCTTGTTGTGGAATATGTACAAACTAATTAAAACAGAACCTATAATATAATGCTGAACCAACTATTTATGATAGATTTGTGATGATTAACGATCTAAAATTTAAAATACAGGTATAAAATTTTATAATGACTATTACACTCTTACTACGTCATATTACTTTTGACCAATAAAACGGTACGAAAGGACGTATTTCAACCAATCATGGCTGCTTATCGCACAATTTTATCGCGTCCCTAGCATTTGTTTAATTTTATCGCGTCCCTAGCATTTGTTTCTTTGTTTGCCAACATTTGAAACTGCGCTGGTCTGGACGTCAAAAAAATATATATATATAATTACAAACCACTTCAGTCGATGCACAGCAGTTTCAAATATGACTCGCATTGGCATTCAAGAACAAGAATTAATAAAATCACTTATCATACCTATGCATCTTCTGAAATCCGATTTACAAATAAATGAAGAGCACCATTCGGAAATCCTGAATAAGTTGAATACACCATGTAGGCCTAAATCAACGAGTTCCACTTCTATTACGCACATGTCCAATATAACATCAATTGAACCACCAACCATATTCAAATTTGAAAATTGTACATTCAATAATAATTCCTTTTAAAATTATTCATGCGGAAATTCTGAATAAGATGAATACACCATGTAGGCCTAAATCAACGAGTTCCACTTCTATTACGCACACGTCCAATATAACATCAATTGAACCACCAACCACATTCAAATTTGAAAATTGTACATTCAATTATTATTCCTTTTAAAATTATTCATGTTTATTTTTATGTCATCGTCGTTAATTAAACTTTTTTTTAACACTTATGTATATTAGTTAGGTTATGTTATAGCTTCTGCTGTATGATATTATGGATAGTCCCGTATCAGAGATTGTTTAATATTAAGATTTATTGAAAATCATCTGTCAAGTGACGTTGATTACTGGGATTCGGATAATTGAAGTGGAATGTTGCATTTTAATAAAAATGAAACTGAATCAACAAAGCTTTCTTGACTAGTAACATTGCCATCGTGTATAATAGATCGAGAACTTCTCGACGAGAAGGCATTGCTCACTACTGCCATCTAGCATGCATCTAGCGTAATATTTGTAATGTTGAGATGGTACAATAATACATTTGAAGACAGTTGTATTTTCGTAAGTCAATTAATATTTTATTGTACTGGAGTACTTCGTTACTTCTAATCTTTATATACTTTCTTCTAATCGTGTAATAGTCAATTAAATCCCTCGAGTTTTGATTTTCTCTAGATAAATCTGCTCGAGTTCCACTCTGAGTTATCGATAAAATCAAAACGTCTAGTGAGATTACTGTTGATAAAATTGTAGCTGACCTGTTTGTCTTATGTTTAAATTATAACATTATAAAATTACAAACATGATAAAAACTATTTGGTTCCTCTTTAAACTTCATAATAGCTTCCGTTAGTTGAATATTTTGTTGCGAGTCTTGGTCTCAATGATTCATTATTCGTTTTTATGGTGAAGTGTTCTGAAATATTAAACAATATTATATTATATCATATTGTATTAACTATCTGAATAGCTTTCATCATGCATTTTAAAGCTTCATGTTACTGTGAAAAATCAAAGGATCGTTGAAATTACTTCAAATTCGTCAATGATATTTCATATAGTATACTATAAGTTTCAAATTAGAGTGTGCTAATTGGATTTTCACAACAACATGAAGCTCTAAAATTTAGGTTTCTCAAAACTATACATTTTGATGAAGGATGGGTAGAGTGGAGAAAATTCTCTCCGGCACCGGGACTCGAACCCGGGTTTTCAGCTCTATGGCTGACACTTTATCCACTAAGCCACACCGGATTCCAGTTCCGATGCCGGATTGAATCTATCTCAGTTTAAGTTCCACCTCTCAGTTTCTCGGAACTGCAACCCGGTGTGGCTTAGTAGATAAAGGGCCAGCGCGTAGGGCTGAAAACCCAGGTTCGAGTCCCGGTGCCGGAGAGAATATTTCTCCGCTCCACCCATCTTCATCATATGATAATGCAGATTTCCTGCACGGAAATATCATGTGTACTTCGGTACATCATAATAATGTGATATGCGTAAAATAATCACTTAGTGATTTAAGACGGCGCTCATTCCGTCGAATCCCGGCCATAGTCACTCGTAATGAGTGCACCTCTGCACATTAGTGTGTTGGACAATGTGCCACTGTCACACGTTTGTGATACAGTGCATGAGGGTTGGCCACAAAGGGAAACTGAGAGGTGGAGCTTAAACTGAGAGGATTCAATCCGGCATCGGAATTGGAATCCGGTGTGGCTTAGTGGATAGAGCGTCAGCACGTAAAGCTGAAAGCCCGGGTTTAAGTCCCTGTGCCGGAGCGAATTTTCTCTGCTCCACCCATCCTTCATCATATGATAACGCAGAATTTCTGGAAGGAAATATCATATGTACTTCGGTACATCATAATAATATAAATTTTGAGTTGTTTTGCATTTGATCTGGGCCATCGATATCACGTTGTCCATGTGGCAACCCTCTAATGAGAAGAGTTTTTGTAAATATATAAACAAGTTACTGGGGACGTGACAATTTTCTAAAATTTCCCTTTGAACTCGATCACATTCTTTTAAAATCCAGAAACAACATATAATATGAACATTAAAATCTTCCGTTGTTGTTATTATTATTATTATTATTATTAGTAGTAGTAGTAGTAGTAGTTTTTTAGTAAGTTATTTTACGACGCTGTATCAACACCTCAGGTTATTTAGCGTCTGAATGAGATGAAAGTGAAATGAGTCCGGGGTCCAGCACCGATAGTTTTTTTATTGGGTTATTTTACGACGCTGTATCAACATCTCAGGTTATTTAGCGTCTGAATGACATGAAGGTGATAATGCCGGTGAAATGAGTGCGGGGTCCAGCACCGAAAGTTACCCATCATTTGCTCGTATTGGGTTGAGGAAAACCCCGGAAAAAAACCTCAACCAGGTAACTTGCCCCGACTGGCACCGATAGTTTTTTTAGTGGGTTATTTTACGACGCTGTATCAACATCTAGGTTATTTAGCGTCTGAATGATATGAAGGTGATAATGCCGGTGAAATGAGTCCGGGGTCCAGCACCGAAAGTTACCCAGCATTTGCTCCTATTGTGTTGAGGAAAACCCCGGAAAAAACCTCAACCAGGTAACTTGCCCCGACCGGAATTCGAACCCGGGCCACCTGGTTTCGCAGCCAGACGCGCTGACCGTTACTCCACAGGTGTGGACGCACCGATAGTTATCCAGCATTTGCTCATATAGGGTTGAGAGAAAACCCCGGAAAAACCTCAACCAGGTAACTTGCCCCGACCGGGAATCGAACCCGAGCCACTTAGTTTCGCGGCCAGACGCGCTAACCGTTACTCCACAGGTGTGGACATAGTAGTAGTAGTAGTAGTAGTAGTAGTAGTAGTAGTAGTAGTAGTAGTAGTAGTATCATCATTACCATCGCCATTTGTGTTCGCAGCCTGTATATTTCAAAATATTGGTATGAAGTTCGCATTAGACGTCAAATTCCTGTGAGTCACTCACTTTTTAAAGACTAAACTAGGCTCCCAGCTGAGCGTTTGACGTATGCGGAAACTAAAAGAAGAACAGCGAGCAGCGTAGTATTTCCGTTTTGAAAAACAGAAGAACCAATAATTACGCCTTCCTACTATTCCATACGTACATCACGAATATGTTGACATAACTTATCAGAATACCTCCCGTCGATTTCTTAAAAAGTCTAAACAGTTACCTCGGCTTCCTATTCCCTGTTTCTTGATCCACATCCTTATTGTATACGTCCGTTCGAGTATCCCCCTCCCTGTTTTTCAGTAGTTGAACGCTAAAACCGATATTCGACCTACAAGTGAAAAATTGTAACGTTTTGACGCGAAAGATTTACTCTGACGTGGTTGGCAAGTTGGTATAGCGCTGGCCTTCTATGCCCAAGGTTGCGGGTTCGATCCCGGGCCAGGTCGATGGCATTTAAGTGTGCTTAAATGCGACAGGCTCATGTCAGTAGATTTACTGGCATGTAAAAGAACTCCTGCGGGACAAAATTCCGGCACATCCGGCGACGCTGATATAACCTCTGCAGTTGCGAGCGTCGTTAAATAAAACATAACATTTTAACAACATTTACTCTGACTTAACTAGTGGTACCATGAAACAGAAGTGTAAAGGCCCATTCACAATGAAAATTAAACATAACCGTAACATAAACACAGAAGTTTGCGCCCAGGCTACCAAACGGGATCATTCACAATGATTCACATAAACACTGACATTAACATTACCGTAAGACGTTAACATGAAAGTTTGCAAACTCCAAACTTTCATGCTTATGCTACGTGATTTGCAAACAGAACACAATCGTGGAGCGCTCAAGTATACGACAGAATATGAGGAAATGGCGTCGTTGTTATGTTTCCATGGTTACCAATTATGTTTGCTGTTATGTTTATGTTTCCATCGTGAATGATGGTATGACTTCTTGATTTTACCGTAACGTTTATATTCTTAAGTTAACGCTTACGTTATGTTTAATTTTCATTGTGAATGAGCCTTAAGATTAAAATCGAGAGTCATGATTTTCTGCGCGGTCCGTCTCGCTCCATTCTCTGTTTAATGTGTCTCGAGACAAGTCCAGACAAAAATGTCGGGATGAGGCCTAAAAGAAATGGACCAGGATGTATATCGTCCTTCCACAAAACTTTCGACGACACTTTCTCAAATAAGAATCTTTCAAATGTTTTCGCATTCGGTACATGAGCGAGTTTATTCGAGTCCTACTCGCTCTGCGAAAGGACTCGGTACATTTCAATGTCCAGGCTTTTTAGATCTCTCGGCGTTCATTGTCCTGATGCTGTTCTGTTATGCTTCTCTTCCCTCTTTTATGTGGTATCTGTTGGGTTATGTCCATTTTCGGCTCTCTGCTTCAAAATTCTCTAGAGAACCGTCAGTGGAACAGCGATACTCGGAGTGAGATAAGTGATCAGCAGGCTTGGAGCTCACATATTCAGTTTTCTTAGCCAAAACTTCCTTGCAAGGACGCGTTTTTGCGTGCCTTTTAATCTTTTCCCTCCCATTTCCCTCTTCATTCATTCATTCATTCAATTGTACCAAAAACTAAATAAAAGCAGACAAATAAATTTGAAAGTTGGCTTTACATTATTAGACCAATTTATTATATTGTATGCCTGCCCAGAGTGGGGGCATACGCAGTATAAATATTTAAAAATATCCACTTTTCCAAAAATAAAATACTGTATTAAGACTGACATCGCGTTTACTTTAGGTATCTTCGGTCCGTTTGATTCATAAAGAATAGGAAGGGGATCAGGGTACTTTGGATATAGTGAGGTAATTTGGAAATAAGTTTATATACAACTTATTGAATAAAACTTTACCTAATCTTCAAACACATGCCAATATATAATAATAATTATAATAATAACAATTTATTCATTTATACTGACAGAGTTAAGGCCATAAGGCCTTCTCTTACCTCTACCAGGTCACAAAATATACAAGCAGTAAAATTTAACAAAAGTTAAAGAACAGAATACTAACATATTACAAAAATAATAATAGCATAATAAAATCGACACTAAACAACATGAAAATAATACCATAATAGAAAAAAGTAAAATACAGATCGAACGATTGGAATGTAATAAAAGCAAATTAGTACAAATAGTTAACAAGGAAAACGTAAGGAAGAATACAACGAATAGAATTTAATAATATAATAGTAAAAAAAAAAAAAAAAAAGAAATTTTCATAAAATTCACAATAAAAAGAGTGTGATAATAAATTCATCCGGTGATCAAGAGAACAAAAAAAAAAGGAAAAGGAAGGAAAAGAAATATATATATATATATATTACAAAACTTTAGCAGAGAAAATGGTTTATAATTGAAGCAATCTAAATTGAAAAGGTGCAATTTTAGTTTATTTTTGAAACTAGACAATGTCCGACAGTCTCTGACATGTTGTGGTAGAGAGTTCCAGAGATGAGCTGCAGAGATGGTGAAAGATGGTAAATTGTCTATTTCACAATTATCTACCATGGAATGTTAAAAATTTGTGTTGATCACACTGATATTACCTGGTAAAAAAATGTTTTATATACCAGTATATGAAACGACACATCACATTCAAAGCAATACCAGATGAGATATAGTAACCAAATTCATGCATGTGTACATTACACATGTTTAGAACATGTTTTAATAAATGTAGTAATATATCATTAATAGTGTGTTAGTAAATTACAATTTACAAACGTGGGGTAATTTGGGTATTATAGATTAATTGGTAACTAACTTAGTTTTCGTTCCACATCATGCCTCGTACACAAATTATAGATTGGTGAAAGACAAAAATGTCCGAAGTGTTTTCTGTCCCTAATTTAAAGGAAAATATTTTAAATTTATAAAATAAGCCTTAAATATTGGCTGATTTTTTTTTTCTTGTTAGGTCTAATTAAAATTGTTAAATGCCTTATCTAACCTCTGTATTCTGTTCTAGGATACATACACTAACATAACGCTTGGGATAATTTGATTTTGTAAGGACTTTAAAGCATGTTTTACTGCAATAATACACGTTATGCCCAAATTTCCCCACCTCTGGGGTAAATAGAATATAGTTAAACTTAGAGTTACTATTATGAGGATAGACCTAAGGTACTTGAAAATATAATAGAATCATTGTAGAAGATCACAAACATATAAAAAATTGACTGAAAAATTGTATCATGGTAACAGGATATGGGTTTCTAAACCTAAAATAGGTTGTTTTTATACCCAAATTACGCCAACCCACTCTAATTAAAAATTTTGACAGAGAGTTCTTATCTGATTCTTCATGTCGCACGTGTTGTAAAAATTATAGCTATGATAACACTTTAAAATCCGGTTTAGATAAACATATAAGACCAAAATGAGTTCTAAACATGCTAGAATAGAATGATTCATATATCTATGACTAATTCTCGGCGGGATGTCTTTGAGCGACGCCATTTTAAAATTATAGCCGTAGTAAATACGACACTACGTTGCGGACCACGTAAAAAATAAATAAAAATTTAACCCAAAATCCAATTCCGTTCCTTCTTAAAAAGTAACTGTATTTTATTTCCATAAGTTCCTAAGAAAAACTGGAAACAGAATATAGCATTACAATAGGGGTGATGAATTTTATTAGTAGTAGTAGCAGTAATGAGTGATAGCGGAAGGAATTTTCGAATTCCTTAAACAGCATTCGAAAATGCCTTCCGCTATCACTCAACAAAATACTAGTGGAAATACTAGTAATGCCCCACTTCGATTATTGTGATTTTCTACTGACTGACCTCAATGTCAGCCAGTCACAAAGATTACAACGTGTTCATAATTCTTGTGTTCACTTCGTCTGCGATGTCCGTCGCGCTGACCACATTACCCCATCCTTCCAAACTCTAAACTGACTACGGCTTAACGAACGTAGAAATTTTCATTCTCTTGTTCTCCTTTTCCAAGTCCTTCACACTTCTACACCTACCTACCTTGCCTCCCGTTTCAGTTACCTGTCATCATATCACAGTCTAGTATATTCAGTCACGAAGCTTGAGATTTGAGGGTGCTATAAACAATAGACTGTGACGTTACTATTTTGCATTGCCTGTAATGAGGCAATATTAGCGATCCTAGTGGTGAGCAACTATCTAATGTTTGCATATTTACTACGCATTGAGCTTCGCGACTGTCTATAGTAGACTGTGATCATATCATAATCTTCACACGCACGCAAAATAGCCGCATACTAGCCATACCAACACATAAGACATCATCGTATTCATCATCATACACAATCTCGCTCTCGCGCTTGTGGAATACCCTACCCAGTGACATCAGAGACTGTCGGAATTTAGTATCGTTCAAAAGCAAACTTATTAAGCATTTTCTTACTGCGTAGAGTAGGTTTAATTTTTACTTAGTCAATACAAGAAATGCTTCTCTCTTCTTAACTTTTACAATAAACTGTCTAGCTTTTATTAATCAGTGATTCTTTTAGTACTTTTATTTTTATTATATCTGTAAGTTTAATATTAATTGTAATTATAATTGTAATTGTATTCTTAATATTGTAGTTGTAATCCCCTGGTAGAGGGGAAGAGAAGGCCTGATGGCCTTATCTCTACAGGTTTAATAAATAAATAAATAAAATAATAGTAGCAGTAGAAGCAGTAGGTTGGCAGAGTTAAAGACCATAAGACCTTCTCTTCCAATCAATCTACGCTACGTAGCGAAATACAGTTTCGAAAATCAGCTATAGCGGTAGGTAGGTCATCGTGGTGACCGCACATTACCTCCATACTTATTAGATGATCGTTCACCTCTGCTGAGGCATGTGAACGTGAGGCCAGAAGTCTGCTGATCGGCCTTGGTCCTTCATGGACTGTTCACGCCACAGATTATTGGGCTAGCGTTACGAAATGAGCAATGTTCCAGAGTCTTCCTGAGGAAAGAATTGTCTCATGAATTTTCAGCCAGTGTATAGGATCGGTGACCACCCAGTATCGCGATAAATTTAGGGCGCTACGATAGATAACAAAATCCAGTTTCGAAAAACAGCCAAAACGGCTGTTAATCATACTGTTCACAAATTACCACGTATTGGTTGGATGATCGTTCATCTCTGCTGGGGTATGTGGACGAGAGGCGAGCAATTCACTGGAAGATCTCCATCTTCCACGCGTAGTTATTGTGGGTAGCTAATTTCGGTTTGCATTCTTCAATTGATGGAGAGATTTCGACATGTTCTCATTAACAGTTCCCTTGCCAGAAGAAATGTTAATTTAGTCCTGTTTTAAATTGCGTAATTAACAGCAGTAATCAATTAGCTACCGAACCATTCCCTGTAAGGAAAGCGACATTTCTCATGTTATTCTGACAACTGATAGGAGGAACTAGTTTATGTGTGTAGTATTATGTTTCTAGAATACGATATGACGCCTTCAGGAAGTTTTCAAAATATCGCTTCATAGAATTAAAAGAAATTATAACTTTTCAAACTTTTATGGAATTTAAAATATTTTCTGAGCTCAGTTTTAACGTAAAACCTTCCTGTATTGATATTCATATTTTATGTTAATACGGTGACGTCATCCAAGTGTAAGTTTTGGTATAACATATCGGGCTTGTCGTGGTTTTCGACGAGGTCCGTCCCTCTCCGTTCTCTATCTAATTATTATTACATAAAAGCTTAACGAAGTATTCAACTACATTTTTATTAAATAAGTTCCTATCCACCTGTACAACTCAACCATCAAATTATACCACAAGCTGAAGGTATGAAATACTGTATTTATGAATGCATCTAGATAGCCGGCTAACTTAATATATCTTGACTAAACGGAAACAACTAAATCTTAAATTCAGAAAATTACACTGGTTAATCGGACGTAAATCACAACTGTCAACAGCAAGTAAATTAACCCTTACACAGCCATTCTAAAACCTGTTTGGACATGTGGAATTCAACTTTGGAGCGATTCCATTCGAAGACATTGCGAACAATTGGCAACATCCTGTGGTACAACAACAAATATGTTTATCATGATTTTTGAATTCCAACAGTCAAACAAGAAATAGCAAATTACAGTCTCGCCTCTCAGAAATGTTTAAACAACCATCAAAATTCTTTAACAGTGAATTTATTGAACAACAGTGCCCTTGACCTGAACAGATTTTAACAGATGTGCTGTTTTAGATTTAATCTAAGTGTCCAAAGTGTCATCTCTAAAGTCTACTCTTTCCAACAGTGTATTCATTATAAATTAATGTTATGTATTTCCGAAAATAGAGTATTTCTAATTTTGTGTCTTTTTTGGCCCAATATATACAGGGTGTTTCCGAGGTGATGTTACAAACTTTCAGGGATGATGGCGAAGGGCACATGTATCAATTTGAGATAAGGAACCCTGGTCCGGAAATGACTGAGTCGAAAGTTATAAGCAAAAATAGTTGTGTGGAAATGGAATTGTAATTTGGCACCACGTCCCCTCCTTCCCTTAACCTTTGGAACAGTCGTGGAAAGATGATATGGACCGGATGTCTCCAACTTGGGTACTTGCCCCGATACAGTCTGTGAGCTTGTCTACTGTTCCCATTGGCTCATCCGTATTCGAAAATCAGGTCTGCTTATTCCGCTCTCGTGTACTCCTCTATTTCACTAGGACTGATCGACTGGACACTGTAACTTGTACACATACACTGCTGTCTACAGACGTGCATATCAGGACCGACCATGTCCGTTACACATTACGCTATCTGCATTGCTTTAGTGTAGTTTCCTGTCCCCATCCCTCAGACAGCGCACTGAATGGAATACTGTAAGTAGACAACGTAAACAACGTCAGATGAATACAGTATGTGTAAGATGTACAGATAAATACACATAAATAAGGTGTAGAGAGGAATAAAATTATTTCATTTCCACACAACTATTCTTGCTTGTAACTTTCGACTCTGTCATTTCCAGACCAGGGTTCCTTATCTCAAATTGATACATGTGCCCTTCGCCATCATCCCTGAAAGTTTGTAACACCACCTCGGAAACACTCTGTACACACACACACACACACACACACACACATACGAGTATATATATATCTTATTAAAAATGCCAAACATCCTTGCAATCCCAACCATGCTTACAAATTTAAATGCAGGAAACATAAAGACAAAAATGAAAAAAAAAAAATATATATATATATATAGGCCTATAATTATATACTGTAAATCTTATTAAAATGCGAAACATCCTTGCAATCCCAACCATGCTCATAATAACAATCATTAACATCGTAAACGTTTCACGGAATTATAGGTATTGGATGAATCCCCTGTCATATTTCACGTTCCGTTAACCATATTCAAGACGTTACTAGTATTGATTGGCAGGTTTTACACTCTGTCACTCACGTAGAAATTATCGGAATAAATTAGTTTCGAAAGAAAAGAAACTCGGGTGTTACTTGGCATAGAATTTGACGAGGAGTAATTGAAAGCTACGACACAACATGTTAGTAACGCGTCCTTGACTCATCCCTACTGATAAGGGAATAAAAATGTAACAAGTTCAGTGAAGTACTAGGTCGGAATGGATTAGTATATGTCAGGTTAAACTGCCTCGTGTATTGTTCCTCAGCTGTTTGTCTAACACGACTGTTATTTGTTTCAGGAGTATAACGTAAGACACGCGCTGAAAGCGATTATGAAATCGTAATTCTTTACTTCGCATTGAAAAAAAGATTGTTCTTTTTTTTTTTTGGAAAATAACCATTTTAAAATATTTTCGGATGTTTTCTATTGAACATGACCTCTGTCTATGTGTCTGTCAGCGTTGTCCTGAATTATACGACAAATTTTGTTAATACTCATTATCTACTGGCTAAATTATCCCGGAATAACGTATATGATATCTAATAATTTTAGTAAAATGTAATAGGTCATTATTTTAAATCAGAAACACAAAATGGCGAATAAAAATCGATATGAAGAGCAAACTTTCAAAAGAGACTTTGTCCACAAAATAAAAAAAATTGTTAATACAACTTTCTTTTCTCATTAGAAGGATCATCTGCACATTTGAGTACACTCATACCGATCAAAAAAAATGTATATTCCGTGTATAACACAATATAAAAATTGAGATGTTTTTGGAAAACAATTATGTCCACAAAAAATCAAAATAAATTTATAAAATGGTTATATTCATTCATTCACTTATTCATTCATTCATAGTGTTCTGCTTAAGGGCAGGTCTTTCACTACAAACCCAGTATTCTCCAGTCTTTCCTATTTTCTGCCTTCCTATTTGTCTCTGCATATGATCCATAATTATCTTAATGTCGTCTGTCATCTGATATCTTTTTTTGTCACGAACGTTTCTCCCGTTCACCATTCCTTCCAGTGCATCTTTCAGTAGGCAATTTCTTCTCAACCAGTGACTCAACCAATTCCTTTTTCTCTTAATGGTTATGTTATAGACTTTATCATAATAAAATTATCCTACTTATGAGAGTTATGCTACAATGCTTCAACATTTCCATTTTACTAGTTGCAAATTAGACGAAATTGTCAATCTTTGAACTATCTTTATAAAATTATTAACAATAAGTTGGACTCTGTTGGTTTATTTTTATGTAACATTATATGCACCCAAGCTTAATATAAAATTTCGAAATTTATTTTTCATACCAAGGGCAAAAACTGAATCGCATAAAAATTCCCCAGTTTTCCAAATGTTACAGTTATACAATAAATTACATCCTCATTCAAATGCTGATATTTTCAATATTAATTTTTCTAAATACATAATAATTTGTTATATTTTACAGAATATTGCTGTTAGTTAATTTCAAGCTACTTTCACATCTTATTTTCAATTTATTTTCATTTTTTTTTCTTTCTCTCTTTTCTATGTTCTTTCAGTTTTTAATAAGATTATGTTTCCTTTTATTCGTTTATGTTTTATAAATTATATCAATTATCAGTCTTGAACATTGTAATTAGGTTTTGCCTATTATTTTCAATAACAAAAATTAAAATAAATAAATAAAAAATCCGAATACAATCAAACATGACTTCCAGCGAATTACAGCCGGGTTACCATGGAAACCAACGTTCCAGAATGCATTGCATTGCATGAGCTCCACTAGACCTGACGTCATCCGCATAGACAAGCAGCTGATGTAACACGTTCAGTTCCAACCCTCTCTATTTTCCTGAACTTTCCTAATGGCATATTCTAGAGCAAAGTTAAAAAGTAAAAGTGAAAGTGCATCTCCTTGCTTTAGCCCGCAGTGAATTCTTTGTTGTTATCATTACAAATTGACTAGCTTTTAGAACACAATCGTAATATAGGTTACACCATGTTTGCTGTCACTGACATCTGTTTTGTTTATTCAGTACTAATTCCCTCTCAGAATCTCTGCCTATCCCTGATCAATTTTAGTTCCGAAATCCCTGGCGTTCTGAACGTATTAAGTGCGAACCAATAAATATGCAAACTCATGACATCAGAGTTAAATTGTTTTTGCACGATCGTGTGTGTGTTTTTTCTTTTTACAGCTGTTGCTGTTAGGCCTTGAAAGTTAGATTTCCCACACAGAGACTTGTTGCTAGGGAAACCATGCTTCATAACATAAAACTATACTGAAATAGACTCATTACAATGCACTTATTGTCACTTAGTTACCATTACAGTGCAGTTTTGAGGAGGCTTTGGAATAATATTCCTTTAAATTTTCAGTGCAAAACATTATATTCTATTTTAAAAATATGATCGTGCAAAAATGTTGTACAATATACGTTTGTGAAGTGCATTACAAACTTTTCCTCGATTTTTCAAAAGGAAGTTACGACCACTCGTTCCAAGAAATTCGTATCGTAATATACTATTATGATTGACTATGTTTTTTAGATGGTCAATAACTTACAAATAGAGCACAAAGCTTCTTTTTTCTTTTTATAAGGTATTCTGTAAGTTCCATAACTTACTAACATCTTACTTACTTACTTACTTACTCACTTACTTACTTACTTACTTACTTACTTACTTACTTACTTACTTACTTACTTACTTACTTACTTACTTACTTACTTACTTACTTACTTACTTACAAGTGGCTTTTAGAGAACCTGAAAATTCATTGCCGCACTCAAAATTTTGCATCGGATGAAACATGTCAGGAAATATTCTTAAAGTAACTTATGTTATAGAACATTCTCCTAAAAATAAATAATAAGCGAGATATTTCGATTTATTTAATTTAGACCCCATTATAACCCGCCTTTTAATGACAGAATTTTGAATGTTATATAGCCCAAAATCTAGGGACATAACTTATTTTACATACCAGTTTTCATAGAAATCTGTTCGGCCAATATCGAGTGAAAATGTAACAAACATACAGACAGACGGACAGACATACATACAAACGAAAATAAAAAAAAAAGCTATTTCCGGTCTTAGGACAGTTCATTATACATGTTAACAACTATTTTTTTACAAAAGCGAAAATAACAAGAAAATTTAGGTTATAGTACAGATTTGTTTTTCTGGTCAAACCCCCAGATCTGAGCACTAATACCTCAATCGAGTCATTGCAGACTACTACTCCTTTCCAGGCTGAGACGTAAAATTTCGATACTAGTAGACAGAAAGGTAAGCATTGTTCAGTGGTGGAAGGTATATAGCAGGCATCATAGGTTTTATAAACTTTCGAGTTTCGCTTGTCGCCTAAAATCCACACTCATACACAATGTCTTAGTATACATTTGTTTCTAAGGCGGTGTAAGCGAAAAGAACATGGGCGGGAGTATCTCCGTTCCCATTCACTTCCCCTTTATGCCCAGGGCTGTAATAGATATACGCGACTTAGAGTGTTTTATTATTGTAATTATTGTATTGTTTGCAATATGTGTTTAAAATTCCATCCTTCTATCGTTTATACTTCCTGAGAAATTGAGGCATTTGCATAAAAATAACAAAATAAAATCATCATTCACGTCTTTTTCTATATTTTTCCAGAGGCACTACATCGTTCATAAATTATACCATTTTTTTAAATATAACTTTAAACTGAAATCAAATCAAAACAAATACTCAAACCAATTGAGCCTGCTACAAACCATACTCAGAATAACATGAGAACGAACTTACAAATATGAGAATATACTAGCTTTTATTCTCGTCAAGCATGAGTATATATTCTGTACAAGATGGACGCTTGAGTATATTCTACTATGCTTCCATGTTATGAGTATGTAATCAAAAATGAGTAGGTACTCAAATGTTTTTATTCTTACTTACTTACTTACTTACTTACAAATGGCTTTTAAGGAACCCGAAGGTTCATTGCCGCCCTCACATAAGCCCGCCATCGGTCCCTATCCTGTCCAAGATTAATCCAGTCTCTATCATCATATCCCACCTCCCTCAAATACATTTTAATATTATCCTCCCATCTACGTCTCGGCCTCCCTAAAAGTCTTTTTCCCTCCTGCCTCCCAACTAACACTCTATATGCATTTCTGGATTCGCCCATAAGTGCTACATGCCCTGTCCATCTCAAACGTCTGGATTTAATGTTCCTAATTATGTCAGGTGAAGAATACAATGCATTCAGTTATGTGTTGTGTAACTTTCTCCATTCTCCTGTAACTTCATCCCTCTTAGCCCCAAATATTTTCCTAAGCATTTTTTTATTTTATTCTTTTATGAACAAAGAATCCTGTTCCTAATTGGTGATTATTGTTTCCTTCCCCATAATACAACAAGTAATCTCCTATTTGTGACGTGCCATTCCCATCTAACCTAACCTCTTGTACTCCCACGAAGTCTATTCTATATCTAGCTAGTTCTTTTGCTACTAATGTTACCCCTCCTGTTCTATAAAGACTAGTTACGTTCCAAGTGCCAAATCTCAAAACCTTATTCCTTTGCTGTGGTCGTGCCAGAGAATCAGTCATATTCCGAGGCTTATTGTAGGGATTCATAACAAGCTGTTTTTTACGGTGATGGGTTGTTAGCCCTTCGCTCAACCCCCAAGCTGGAGGACCACCCCTTATCGGCTGTCCACGACTGCTTATTCAATATATTCACAGCTACCCTCCACATCTGGAGGCCGTCTCCTCTATCCGCAACCTGAGGACGCGCCATGCCGTGGTGATAGGAACCCACAATACATGGACAAGAGTATTTACTAACTTACTAACAAGAGTATTTACTAAAAAAATCCAGTATATACTACAGTATATACTCAAGTTTATTCTTACCACCCAATGGATCATTAAATAAACAAATTGAACATGGCGATATAGGGCAGTTAATCTCCTCTTAATCTCTCGCTACCCTGTATGCATGTGTAGCCTATATTGGTGATAATTTTATCTATTCCTTTTACAAGAAAGTGCAGACTTTCATAATATCCACGTAATCGTGTAGTTTCAACACTTGCACGCAATACTGTAGATATGATTACAAATGGTGTTATCAGTCTCTCTATTTGAAGGAAAAGCTGCAACGTGACTGTGTATATCATCATAAGCCTGTCGATATTTATATACCCTTGAAAGTCATAGCCTACTTAAAACATGGCACGGCACTCTATGCAGTTCTCTTAACAAATGAATTCCATGTTTCCTGGATATTATTTTTCAGTTCTTCCAGGATATGCAGATCATTTTAAAGTTCTCCAGAGATAGAAATCACTGTATTATAGAAATCACTGTATTATAGAAATCAATGTATTATAGAAATCAATGTATTATAGAAATCACTGTATTATAGAAATCAATGTATTATAGAAATCAATGTATTATAGAAATCAATGTATTATAGAAATCAATGTATTATAGAAATCACTGTATTATAGAAATCACTGTATTATAGAAATCATTGTATTATAGAAATCAATGTATTATAGAAATCAAAATCACTGTATTATAGAAATCACTGTATTATAGAAATCAATGTATTATAGAAATCAATGTATTGTATTTATTTACATTTCATGCTATTCTTAAATCGCTTCACAGCAAGAATATGGAACATGCCAAAAAAAATTTTAATACTACTATAAAGCCTTAATTTTAGTCACAGTCTAGTTGAAATATATACAGAAGAGTTTTAAATTATAGGCTACTAGTACAACTCAAAGGTTTAGTAATACAAGACAGAAATATTCATGCAGTGTTATTGAATGTCATGAATTCACCTACAGCTACTTCTTTAATTTGGCCTTAAATAATCTTATGTTTTGAGTTTGATTTTTATATCCATAGGAAGGTTATTAGAAATTTTTACTGCCATATAACGCACTCTTTTTGATAGCACGATAGACTTGCCGATGGAGTATGAACTTCGCCGGGCTGATAAGTATGAGGTGTACGAGGAAATTGGGTGCCTTTCTGCTTACGGTTCAACTCGAAGAGCAGATATCATTATTATAGACCGAAAAAAAATTGTGGACTCATTCTCGATCCCACAGTTCGTTTTGAGAAAAAGCGAGGAACAACCTAGAGAAGTCTGCAAAGAAAAACGGGCAATTTGTCTGCCATGCTGCAGCGATTTGGGGACCAAATATAACATCAAGACATGGGACGTTATAGGAATTATGATTGGGGCTAGAGGCACAATCCCACGGGAGTCCTTAGAAGTCTTCCGAAAATTAAAAGTTCCTGACAGCACCCTGGACATGATATCCTCCACTGCACTAAAGTCATCGATTAGCATAATTAATCATCACTTATATTCTTTATAAAATGTAATTTGTCTTGTAGCCTAAATTGTTTGTTACATATCCAATAAATTTCTCAATGATAGCCTACCTAACTAGGGTTTCTATCAAAGAAAAATTGAATTCAATGTAAATATTCATTTAGAATTGATTAGGAGGCCGATTATTAAACCCTGGTTGGGACGGCTATCAACTAACTTTGACGAGTATTTATCCTATGAACTGTTGAATTGGTTACAAAGTTTTCACGAATACATATGAGGAAGTTTATTAATTAAGAAATATACTGATAAGCCATGGGTATAATTTGTAGTTTTTTTAATGATCTTACACGATTTCCTAGGTTTGGTACCTACTATTATTCTAATTACTCTTTTTGTAGTAGGAATATGATGTTACTATCTGTAGAATTTCCCCAGAATATTATTCCAAAACTTATTACCGAGTAGAAGTATGCAAAGTATATTGTTTTTAAGGTATTGATATTTACTACCTCTAGCATAAATCTAGTAGCAAAACATTCCGTATTTAGTTTAGGGGTAAGTTATTTAATATGATTTTTCCAATTTAACACATTATCGATTTGTAAGCCAAGAAATTTGGTTGTTTTAGTTGTTTCTAATAGCGACCTATTGTTAATTATTGCGCTTTAAATTTGCGAGGTTCAATTTGGGCAGGATTTAAATTGGATTACGTTAGTTTTGTTACATTTTAATACTGATCTATTGGCTGAGGACCAGTCACATATTTTGAGGAGAATTGCCTCTGTTGAAGATTGGAATGTGTTGGAGTTATTGGCTGTAATTACTCGCTTGTGTCATCTGCAAATAATATGGGATGACCTACATCTTTTAATATGGGGCAATATCATTTATGAACACTACAAGAAGTATGGGACCTAATATTAACTCTCTTACGAGAAAAATTTAGTTTAGAGAATAGAGAAATCCACATATTCCTACAGATACTTCTATCTTCGAACACTGTATAAAGATTTCGTATGAATTAAAAAAATATATATATTATATATATAAATTATAGACAAAGTCAAAATATTTTTCGGAAGGACACATTATGGTGCAACCCCATCGAGAGAAGAAAAGAATACTGAGGATTTGAACGTTTATAATGATATGGAGAAGAATGAAGCATGTAAAATGGAGAAACATAATAAGGAACGAAGCTGTGCTAGAAAGAGTGGGTGAAGAAAGAATATGCTGAAAGTGGCTAGGAAGTGAAAAAGAAATTGACTGGACCTCTAGCTAAGAAGAAACTGCATACTAAAGGATGTACTGGAAGAAATGGTGAGCGGAAGATATCAGATGTTAGACAACATTAAGATATCCGGATCGTACGCGGACATTAAGAAGGAGTCGGAAAATAGGAAAGATTGGATAATGCTGGGTTTGCACCGAAAGAGCTACCCTTGGGCAGGAAACTCTGAATGAATGAAACAATAATAAACACATTAAAATACAACGTTAGAATCGGCCTGTGTAGCGTAGTCGGTATAGCTGGTCTTCTGTGCCCGAGGTTGTTGGTTCGATTCCGGCCCAGGTCCATGGCATTTAAGTGTGATTAAATGCGACAGACTCATGTCAGTAGATTTACTGGCATGTAAAAGAATTCTTGTGGGACAGAATTACGGCACATCGGAGACGCTGATATAATCTCGGCAGTTATGAGCGTCGTTAAATAAACAATATTTTATTTTATGTTTTCAACGTTAGATGTTAAATTATATATATATATATATATATATATATATATATATATATATATATATATATATATATACTAGTGGCTTGTGCAGCAAATGCTGCTGCAAACTAAGTTCGTTAGACGTTCAGATAAAAATTTTTCAGATTTATTTTCTATGAAGAATGCTTGTCTTTTTGATAGTTATTTGCTTACATAATAATGAAACATACTCCCTCTGAATGGATTTTTTTTAGGCCAAATACTTTTTCTTGAACCGATCCAACTTCAGTTTTTGAGTTTCAACGCGAAAACGCAAGTATCAATGTCAGGACGATAGCAATAGCTATTTCAGGTCATTGTGGATTGTAGGCAAAAGTTAAAAATGTCAGGTTTGCTAAGCTTTCGAACAATAGCATTTTCGTATAGCTGCTGCATGTAGAACTTGAAATGTAGAGCGTAAAATCATTTTATCCTACTAAGAGATCTTGCTCAAATGATCTGGAGACTACAAAATTTTCTAGGCCTCTTATTTTATTAGTAAGTAATACCTTTTTATCTTTTTTTGCGCTCTCTCGAGCCAATACTGAAGACAATTACACATATCAATATTTACACTACACCGCCATTAAGTATATGAATAAGACCCAACCCCACTGGTTTAATAAGTATAAAATATTTGATTTTTAATATCAATATTATTATCTTACTTAAGTTTCGTATTTATATATATAGCAGTCACTCAGTAAATTATAGAAATGAAGATCTAAATTAAGATATTCTCTACATTTACTTACATAACCTCAGACCGTTTCACTTTCATGTCATCAATACAGCATCAATATTATGTACAATTAATGAAGAACAGACGCATCATGATATTAACAGTGATAATATTTCATTTCTAATGGTAATAATGTCATCAAACCACGTCAAGTTTCGTAGATTTGAATATCCAATACACAGCTGTACTGAGACAATTATACACTTTAGAATAAGTTTTTAATAACTAATTGAATTGAGCTCTAAATATGTCGGCAATCCTGCAGGTCATGGCCTTCGTGTAATAGCCTATTGTTTATTGTAGTGTGTGTTTTGTTCCGAAATTCAATCAAGTCGGCAGTGAGTCAACAAAATTAGTTCTCAAAACTGACAACAGATGGATTTTGGAAAATAGGAAAATTATGTAGGAAAATTGACATTTCACTGAAAACTACTACTTTTCCGAAAAACTTCGGGTTCCAAGCTTCAAAATGAGGGGCCATTTATTAAAATCCGTTCAGCCGTTTTCGTATAATTTCCATTACCAGTTCAAATTATATATATAGATATATATATATATATATGTATATTAATATTACAAAATGCACTGACAATAAGCCAGAATTTTAAAACGTATTTAAATCTCTTTGAGCTAACGGAATGGACAATTTTTGGTTCGCGATTTGATCCTGCGATCTCTCCATAACCAGCACGGCTCACTAATCAAAATTTACGCTTTCTGGGGGTAAATAAATTCAATAACGAGAATCTTGTTGCCGTTTTATTTTGTTAATAGGTTTTTCCAAGGTTTTCCCCAACCGTAAGGTAGATGCCAGGTAATCTAAGGCGAATCCTCGGCCTCATCTCGCCAAATACCATCTCGCTATCACCAATCTCATTGACGCTAAATAACATAGTTGTTGATACAGCTAGTTAAATAACCAACTAAAAAAATTGTTAATAAATGATTGTGGATATTCTCGCAGCTAAAGTTTGTATCCAGTCATACAAAAATAAGTGCATACGAATAGCCTATTACAATTTGGTGCCTGGTTTAGCTTAATCCGACCCACGTATGTTCCGTCTCGTGAATCTCCATTTAACGGCCCTTTGATCAACGAATACTGACTTTGTCTGTGAAATTATAAAATTGGGTACTTAATGGAATGATATTTGCAGCAGAGATGGAACTCCTCCAAGGAAACCTATCCTTAACCACTCTGTCAGCCACAAAATCATATAAAATCAAAAATTTATGTTTACTTGTTCGTAAAAGTTGTCAAGCCAAGGCAGAAGCGAACGATTGCAAGTTTTAGTCTTATCTGTAAGTTAAGGCGCCGCTTGAACATGTATGGAAAGGTCTAGAACAACTGAAGAACAATTCATATAATTAGGACACGCGGCACGACTTCTCGACACTTTGTGCAGTCATTAAAACGCTGCAGTTGGGCGCATTAACCAAAAAACATGAATTTAGACCGTATATATTCAATTCGAGCACCTGTATTGCAAGTAGTTTAGTGTCGTAACTTTGAAACCGCGAAACTCTTTTTTTATCAATTCGTTTATATGTTAAATAATTATGTATTAATAGGCTATACTTATTCGTTTAATTATACGTTATTATGTGTGTATACACACATATATATGTAATACAGAGTGATTTATATAGAACTGACACATTTCTTTCATTAATTGTTTCAAAACGAATTGTAGAGGAATTTTGGGAGATTATTTACCTCTATAGCAAATGTTGTCTGGAGTTGTCAAATCCGGAGATCTCGGTGGCCACAGGTTCCTGGAAATTATTCGGTCGTCACATAACCGAATAAATGGAACCATGCTTCATCTGTGAACCATGTGATGGACAATATGGCAGGATTTTGCACAATGAACGTCTGAAACCAACGACAATAATTCAATCTTTTATCCTTATCTGGTTCCTGTAGCTGATGAACAACCGTAACCCTATATGGCTTTAGACTCTCTGACACATTGAGTAGGTGTACCCTGTCTCCTGCGACAAACGTCTTAATGATTTTTTGGGTGACTGCTCCATCAATTACAGCTACTCAAAGGGCATACCAGAGAGAATTTGGTGTTCGCAATCCTCCCAAAAGAAACACAACACTGGGACTGGTAAACAAATTGTAAGCAACTGGATCTCTGTTGAGTGAAAAGGGCAAGCATCGTTCATCTAGGCTTCCCAAGGTTGTTGTTGACGTAAGAGCACGACTGGAGCAGTCACCCAAAAAATCATTAAGACGTTTGTCGCAGGAGACAGGGTACACCTACTCAATGTGCCAGAGAGCCTAAAGCCATATAGGGTTACGGTTGTTCATCAGCTACAGGAACCAGATAAGGATAAAAGATTGAATTATTGTCGTTGGTTTCAGACGTTCAGTGTGCAAAATCCTGCCATATTGTCCATCACATGGTTCACAGATGAAGCATGGTTCCATTTATCCGGTTATGTGACGATCGAATAATTTCCAGGAACCTGTGGACACCGAGATCTCCGGATTTGAAAACGCATTTGCTATAGAGGTAAATAATCTCCCAAAATTCCTGTACATTTTAGGTATAATAAGTTGTCGCTATTACAATTCGTTTTGAAACAATTAATGAAAGAAATGTGTCAGTTCTATATAAATCACTCTATATATATATATCAATTCCTATGTTTTTAATATTCTTTTGAGGAGATTAACTCCATAATGTAGATGAAATTATAGAGGATCATCAGTGTGGTTTTAGGCGTAATAGATCGACTATTGTTCAGATTTTTTGTACTCGACAGATATTGGAGAAAAAAATGGGAGTATAATGGTACAGTACATCAGTTCAAAATCAAATTCAAATTCAAATTTATTTACAATTTACATTTGAAATGAATACATATGTATGGATACCCGAAATGAGTATATGCTCGTGCTCGGGTACAGTCCAGTAGTCTACATAAATTTTACAGGGATCAAATAATAATGCCGATGATAGAAATATTAGTAACAATAATAATAATAATAATAATAATAATAATAATAATAATAATAATAATAATAGCATAATCGTAAGAGAAATGATACAAAGATTGTAATACAAAATAATTCATTAATAATAATATTAATAATAATAATAATAATAATAATAATAATAATAATAATAATAATGATAAACCAAAAATATTTACAATAATAAAATAAATACTAAGACGGATAAAATAAAATATAAAACCACTAGCGGAGTTAACACAACTTAAATAAGCATATAATAACCGGAAAAATTGACGAACTCGAAAATCAACAGAAAAGTTCGTTGTACCGCAGACGACAGCAACCGCCGTATTGACATTGTGTTGTGCATTAATGGTAGTAGGGGGTAGTATGGGGGCCGAAAGTCTGCCGTTCGCTTCGAATCTTCTCGCACAATCATGGGAAGTTAAAGCTGCAAAAACAAAATGTCTACGAGTCAAACTGTTCATTATTACCAGGATAAATACAAATAATACTGAAGTATATTAATCTACTTTCAGTTATAGATCTCCCCTTTTGTGAAAGAGGTATCATATCAAAATATTTTATGAATGGCGGGGAAAATACAAATTTCAAGAACTCTCTAGTGACAAGAGATAGTGACAAGAACAATCAAGTGTATCTGTGGCGATGCTAAAAAATCATTTATTAGTTATTCATAGATTTCAGAAAGGCATATGACTCGGTTAAGAGAGAAGTTTTATATAACATTCTTGATGAATTTGGTATTCCCAAGAAACTAGTTCGATTAATTAAAATGTGTCTCAGTGAAACGTACAGCAGAGTCCGTATAGATCAGTTTCTATCGAATGCTTTTCCAATTCACTGCGGGCTAAAGCAAGGAGATGCACTATCACCTTTCTATTTTAACTTCACTATAGAATATGGCATTAGGAAAGTCCAGGATAACAGAGAGGGTTTGGAATTAAAGGAGTTATATCAGCTTCTTGCAGAAATTGTGGAAATGTTAGGTGGAATGATGTAAAAAGCAGGAAAATCCCGAGGAAAACATTCACCACAAATAATTACAACTCCATTACCGCTGGAATTTTAACTTGGATCCATGGTCATCGTAAGCAAACGTTTTGCCAGTTCAGCTTTCAGAGTGGCTATGAATTTTTATTAAAAATAGTTATGAAAAAATTATTAAAGATAATTTCCCGTAAATTGTCATTTGGTCTTGTTTTTCAAGGAAAGCCGTACTAATTTATCATTAAAATTATAAGAATACATATGCATCATTTACAGTTCAATTCATTTTTAAGTAAACTATACTGAATGTGAACAATATCCATCCAGTATTTCAGAAAAAAATCGCTGTACAAACACAAACAGATTGCATGATGGAAACAGTATCTCAGTTAAAATCAAGAAATCACAACACTCTCTCTTTAGACCCATACAAATGTAAAGTAAAAAATGCACTATGAGGACAGACTTTAGTTTTCTGTGTGCTGAAAAAAATGTAATTCTCTATTGCAGACTTTATTCTCCTCTGATCTAGATTATAGTTGCTTGTCACGTATTGCGAAATTACACTCCACGATGAATGAAACTCAACTGTGAATTTAAGTCGAATAACCATGGCAACAGAGTTTCATGTATGAAATCTGGTTCACAAATTCGTAATCAAAATCCAATAATTGTCTTTTGTTTAAATCACACATTTCTTTGCTCTCGAACGCTATTTTCTGGCATTTACAACACGTAGGAACATGTTTAATGCCTTTTAAAAAGGGTCTGGTAATGTGAACAGTTATCTTTGTCACTTTTATATGCTGTATTTCATATTTATGTTCACAAACATTCGATTCACTTCGTGAAAAAGAAATATTTGCTGTCACCTCTAACATCAACACATTTAACAAAAACCGTCCATGTCGTCAAAACAAAACACACTCAATTCAAACAGTTCGTTCATGTAGAAACAAGAGAGCAACCAAATTACTGATATGCACGGGCATGCCACAGATTTTACTCTGTAACTAGCCGTACCCGTGCGCTCCGCTGCACCCGTTAGAAATAAATATAAAGTAATTACATAATTAAAATAGGACATTTGATCCAGGGAACATTCCTGTTTGATAGAAGGATAAATCGTTTAATATGTTACTTAATTTAAATTGCATCCAAATAATTAAAATGCGATCATTTTGGTCCAGAGACACTCATTTGGTGCAATGACAATTCCTTTAACATGCTTCTAATTTTTATTATATGCAACCATAGTTCAATGAAGATTGACATCATTTAGATTTAATGTATATACTTTATTTTACTTGTTATAGGTTTCCATTGAATTATGGTAATAACTTAATTTTAACCCTTGTTTTCTACGTATTCAGTAAATGGCGCTTGGCCCACCATGGTTCTGAACCCTTCAAATAACTTAAATTATATTATATTATATTATATTATATTATATTATATTATATTATATTATATTATATTATATTATATTATATTATATTATATCAGAAGTTACTGTAATAACATTATAGCATTATGTCCATCTAGAGAAATTACACTTTCCTATGGTGAAATAATAATTAATTATACAAATCGATTAATTTAGCTTCCGATATTACTTCATACAAACACAGAAACATTCTCTGTAGGCTAACTTTCATAGCTTTCGATTGTTGCTGTCCAAGGCCCCTTATAGACGAAGTCATTTGTCTTTTAATTCATTATACGGCCTTAGATGGCAGTTATTTTAATTTTAAAACTCATTTATCTCATTAAATATCAGCCCTATCAAAGTTTTTCAAGGAATAAAACTTATCGCAAATTATTTGTAAAGAAACTTTTGTTATGTAACATTTTTCACACAAATCAATAATAAGCGAGATGTTTCGATTTATTTAATTCAGGCCCCCTTATAACCCTCCTTTTAAATAATGTATTTTGAATGCCATATAGCCTAAAATCTAAGTTACAACGAACTTAATTTATATTCCAATTTGCATCGAAATCCGTTCAGCCATTATCGCGTGAAAAGGTAACAAACATACAGACAGACAGACATACAAACAAAAATTTCAAAAAAGCGATTTTCGGTTTCAGGGCGGTTAATTATATATGTTAGGACCAATTATTTTTGGAAAATCGAAAATTACCAGAAAAATTTCGGCTACAGATTTATTATTAGTATAGATTTTATGAGTAGTGTCGCAGCCAGAGACCAATTTTAAATCTGTCTGGAGTTCACACTCGTGATCTCGAATACCGTAGAGGCAGTGTTCAATTCAAAGAATTTCTTTCGGAGAAGTAGCCTACGAGTGATTTAAATCTACAGGGATATGTTGTAATTACAAATTAGAGTGAAATAATAAACTATTTTAGCCGTTAGATCCAAGATTCTGTGGTTCAGAGAGCGAAAAATTTCTTAGCATGGATTTCTTCGGGAGGAAGTATAGCTGTGGATCAAGTATCGTAGATTTACGGTAAATAGAAGAATGGGCTTTAATAAATTTTCAATAAAAATATAAATAATTATATGTGTGCTATGTGTCTTTCTGGGTATAGGTCGTAGTGATTTAGGCTAACATTGTCATAAGAAACCGATACAGAGTGAGTAAAAGTATGAAACAATGCTTGCAACTTTCTTATTTCTAATTTTATGAAGAAGTTATTTATGGAAACGTTGTAAGGTATCAAAGAAGGAATATTTTGAACATGTTTTCAATTACCATGCTTTGCCAAGGAGTCTGTTTTTTAAGGCACCATGTACGAGGCGTGTTCTTAAAGTAAGTTCCAAAAGGGTGTAGTAAGTAAACGGGAAGATATTTACAAACCATTTTTGTTGCATTGTATTCCCCACACTTCAATTACTTCTCAACATAATCTCCACCATTTTGAGGCATTTATCGAGTCGTGGCACAAGTCTTTCTATCCCCTCATTGTAGAATTCGCCCGCCTGCAATACGAACCACTCCCGCACTGCTGTTTTCACTTCGTCGCCATCAAAACGTTGACCACCGATGAACTTCTTGAGGTGCTGGAAGAGATGAAAGTCACTCGGAACCAAATCCGGGCTGTAGGAGGGATGGTCAATTTGTTCCTGTCCTCATGTTTTTTTCATCGACAGCACTCACCAAATTGTCATTGACCAAAGATGGCCGACCGGTATGCTGCTCGTCATGCACAGAGACGCGGCCCTCTTTGAACTTCCTAACTCATCTCCTGACCATTCCATCACTAATGGCATCATCACCATACACCTCACAAAGTTGACGATGTATGTCAGCTGGTTTGATGTTCCTCGCATTCAAGAAATGGATAACAGAGCGCATCTCACAGTCGGGGGTGCTCGATCACTTTAAACATTTCAACTGATCACAACTAACCACACACACGGACTGAAGCTCTGAAACTGCATGCACAGCTTGTCTGAAGATTGAAGAAGAAAATATACATGCGCAAAATAACGATTGCAGCGATGTGACGGCTATAATTGAAAACGGAACTTACTTTAAGAACACGCCTCGTACTTATTTCCCATTTTTGGATTCTTCAGGTCTCAGTACGTACAACATCATATTTTTTTGCCGTTTATAAACTATTGTTTTGTAAAAATTACCTCTTTAAATGACAATGTATGTGTACTGAATGAAGGGAAATTTTAATGCTTCAGTACATCAATTTGAGGAGGCTTTTGATTAAACAATTGCTATCCTCCTTTTGACTTCCTGGCAGCAGCTCATGTTACTGCTTATAGTACACCCCAAGTATTTGAAGCTGTCTACTTGCTCTACTGTCTCATTTAGAATTCACACGTTTACCTTCTTAATTTTTCTTCCGATAACCATGGTCTTCGTCTAACAGTAATTCATGGGTAAGTCGTTAACGTTCGTTCCGATCTCACAGTTTTCAATTAGATTTGTGTCCATCGCTTTCTTGGCCTGCCAATATATACTTCTCTTACCCATTGATTTAAAATCTAATATTAGGGAGAGTCGGGTAGTATCGGACATCGGGTAATATCGGACAGTGCGTTTCTTTCATCTACCACCATATGGTAGTACCTGAATGACATGGTTACGTTTCTCTATGCGACATCACAGAAACGTAACCATGTCAATCAGGTACTATCATCGTGTGGTAGATGAAAGAAACTCACTGTCCGATATTACCTGATGTCCGATACTACCCGACTCCCCTACTATTGTCTATTGGAATGCAGTTTTCAGTCATTCTTTCAACAAGTTCCTTCCAGTTGTTCCTATACAGCTTTATTTTATCTGTCAATGTAAAAATCTTTCCTAATTAATTCCTAATATTTTCATTTCTTTTTTGGTTCAAAATCTGTATCCAGCAATTATTCTTAAAAATTTAATTTCAGTTACTTATATCATTTTCTATTCTTTTCAGGTTATAGTTTAATATTTACAGCTATATAATAGTATAGGAACTGCCATTATCTTCCAGAATTTTAATTTAGTGTCCTTTCTTGCGCTTTTCAACGACCTCCTTATAAAGAGGTCAATAAACATTAATAAATTAATAAATGAAACTTGTGACTCGTAGACACATCACACTTGCGGCCAGGCTTGCCACGTTGGAAACATCTGCGACGACAAATCGAATACCCATGGGAGAAGAGGAGGTTCTATAATTAAGGCGGCAATTCCACCGATGGGTTTCAGACGGATTACCGCTTCTAATCCAACGGACAAATTACTTGTCTCTGATGTCGCCATCTTGCTGGGAAAAAATGTGCTTCTTTTCGCCGTAATATTTGAGATGGTCAGCCACATTGAGGATCTTCCCTGTATAATTCGTTGACGAACTGCTTATTGTGCAAAAAAATCCCTAAGAATTGTATTACTCCTTTTTCTTATAATCCCCACTGTGGGCCTTTGTTCCAAAATCTTAAAATATTTACTGTCATTAATCAGTATATATACAGGGTGTTAGAGGTTTGAGTGAACAAATTTTAACAGGGGGTTCTTTGTATGAAATAGAACCAGTAGGGGAAACCCGGGCAAAGCAGATAAGCTAAGAATAAACAATGCCACTGGCTCTATTTTGGTGCTTCCGAAATAATAACTTCATGACATTGGTTGTGACATATGTTGTCCACATATCTAAAAAACCGCAATTCGTTTCCCGTACATATGCACAGTGATATGATTTGAGAAAGAAAATGTAGTTAATTATTCGCTTTTCCGGGGTATCCGGGCAAAGTGAATATCCCTATAATATTTTCACATTTCTATTTAATTTTTATTCACTGATAATAAAATTAAATCAACACATAAGCACGATGTTAATGAGTCATATTAGACGACAAGATATTTTATTACAGCCCTTTACAGCACGTTAGATTAGTACAAAATACAAATTTGAACAAGTCGACGTTTCACTGGCATTGAAGACTTGGATTTCTTCTGCTTTTGCTCCTGCCCATAAGTTACTTCTCTTTCAACTTTTCAATCGGTATAAATGTAAAAGCTTCAGAGCGCTGACATTCTATTCGTTTACCTCGTATCTTTCGAGCATCCACATAAAAAAAAATGACTTGGGTTCTCCTGCTGACGATGTTGAGGGTTTTGGTGTAACCGGAACTGAAAATCTGAGTGTACTGATGTATTCAATATTTCTTCAATCTCTGAAGATGAAGACATCACAGAGGTGGTTGATTCTGAGTGAGTATTAACTGTTTCTTCAGCCGCTGAAGAAGCTGGCACCGCAGAATTTGTTAAATCTGAGCCAGCTGTCGTTTCGCTGATTTCTGTCTCATGTGGGCGATCTGTAAGTTCATCTGGAGCAAAATCTTAATCAACACACACATTATGGTTGTATGGCCAGATAGCAGAACCACTGATTAGAAGATTTTATTTCTTCAAGTGCTTTCTTCATGACTTCTTCAGACCATTTGGCTTGTTCCATCTTCCTCTTGAAAAATTAAACCATCTGAAAACACATTGCGACCTTTTTAAGTAAAAATTAAGATGAGTGTTGCTGATTTATAATTTAATTAGTGTGAATTAATACCTCCATTATGTACAGTGATCTAACACGCACTATTACAATAGACAAATACATACAAAATATAGCTAATACTTATATAGTCAAATAAAGGCGGCAAGGCAAAGCGGATAAGTTATTTCTTACTTCGATAGGAACTATAGGCCTAAATTAAATTGAAATATAAACTCCAACTCTTTGCAGAATAAATTTTTAATATCGAATTACATTGTGCACATGCTGGAGAGTGATTGAATAGTATGTATGTATGTATTTATTCACACTGCAATGGGTATATACCCGGTGGCAGTGGTAACTAATTACACTCAATAATGACAATAATAAAATTATTAATTAAAAATACAATTAATGATAATACTAATAATTAATACTAATAATAATAATAATAATAATAATAATAATAATAATAACAACAACAACAACAACAGGGAATATACTAAATTAAATGAAACGATCACTTAAAATAACATTTGAAATATTCTAATTTGTATCTTAAAACTAAGATCGAACTAAAACCCACGAGTATATGTTCATATCTGCACAAGTACCTTTCAACATTACACTCATTTCGCTGTGAACTCACTCACTGCACTGGAACTACGACACATTTCACTGATTCTATCCTTATTTCACTAACACTTCAAAAACATTTCACTGTTCAAATACTTTGCACTGCCACTATAACCTATAAAGCTTCACTGACAGGAACACGTTTCACTTGCACAGCACACTTCACTAACACGACATACTTCTTCACTGATACAACACACTTCACTGACACAACATAATTCTTCACTGATACAACACTTCAATAACAACATATCATTTACACCCTTTAAGTACTGTGTATAATTACCGTCTATTAGTAAGGTCCTTAAGCCTATTTTTAAATGCATTTTTGGTTGTTGGTAAAGCCTTTAGTAAGTCTGCAGGTAAAGCATTCCAGTCCCTGATAGTACGATTGAGAAAGAAAACTTTCCAGTGTCCGTCCTCTGCCCTCTTTCCCTCAATTTATATGAGTGGTCGTTCCTTGAAGAGTAATTTGGCGGCTGCAACCTATTTTTATTTCTCTCAGGCAGGCTCACCTCTGTATGTTTTGAACAGTGCGCATAATCGAATTCGCGTTCTCCTGTCCGTGAGTGTGTCCCATTTTAATGGTGAATTTTTCCGACAACACTTAAGAGCCCGTTTTTGAATCTTTTCCAGTGTCTTAATATGTTCTAATCTGTAAGGATCCCAACATGCTGCACCATATTCCATTACTGGACGTACTAGTGATTTATACGCAATCTCTTTGGATTTATCAGAGCCTTTTCTTAGTACCCTCATCACAAAGTGTAACGCTCTCCATGCTTTTCCCGCTGTATGTGTAACGTGTTCCCCCAACCGAGATCGCTGCTAAATGTTATTCCGAGGTATTTACATTTGT
This sequence comes from Periplaneta americana, assembly GCA_025594305.2. Lineage (NCBI taxonomy): Eukaryota > Metazoa > Arthropoda > Insecta > Blattodea > Blattidae > Periplaneta > Periplaneta americana. The sequence continues at coordinate 194,378,611 of JAJSOF020000003.1, read as the reverse complement.
TAACTTCCGGAATGGTTTCACCTCCTAACATAAACGATGCGACTATTTTATTTCTTTTCCTTGTAAAGCTGATGGCTTTGCTCTTTAGAGAATTTATTTTCATTTTGTTGGCTATTGCCCAATCATTTATTCTATTGAGGTCATTCTGGAGAAGAGTAGTATCTTCATGACTTTTTATTTCCCTGTATAACATACAATCATCCGCGAATAAGCGAACCCTAGACAAGATATTAACTGGCAGATCATTTACAAAAGCCAAGAATAGAAGAGGCCCCAAGACACTCCCCTGCGGGACCCCGGAAGTAATTTCAATTGGGTTCGATAATTCCTCCCCTACCCGTACTCTCTGAGTGCGACAAGTTAAAAATTCCTTGATCCACTGGAGCACTCTGAAGTCAATCCCCGTTGATTGTAGTTTAACCAACAATATATCGTGTGGGACTACATCGAATGCGCGTGAAAAGTCAATAATCACTGCATCTACTTGGCTATTGGAATCTATTCCGTCTTCTAAATCCTGACATACCGTTACTAATTGACTCTCACATGAATAGCCCCCGAAATCCATGCTGACAGTTATGTAAACAATTTGAGTTATCCCAATGCTGTCTTAGATAAACTGAAATCAAGTGTTCCATCTGTTTGCAAACCTCAGAGGTGAGGCTGACCGGTCTGTAATTTTTGTATCTGAGCGAGACCCTGACTTATAAATTGGCACCACTATTGCATCTTTCCAATCTCGCGGGACAGTACCATTGTTAATTGATATTTCAAATATACGCACTAGATAGGGAATCATGGCTTCCCCTCCCAATTTTAGTACGTCTCCGGCGATACCATCAGGTCCTACTGATTTATGAGTTTTCAATTTAGAGATCCTTCTCCTTATGTCCCTAGGCTTGATAGAAAACTGACCCGTATTTTCCACAGAAGCTAAGTGTGGTACTATTGTCCTCATCCCAAAAACAGTGGCATGATAGGAATTTAATTTTTCTGCTTTTTCGTTGTCCTGTGCGATAAATTGATTGCGGTCATTTTTTAGGGGGAGGCTCGAATAATTTTCCTTGCGTCGTCTCTTCACATATTTATAAAATTCCCCACCCGTTTTGTTCACCTTTGAAAAGTTTGTTTAGGTAATTTTCCTGCGCTATCTTCTTCGCATTAAGCAGTTCTTTCGATAGTTGTGTGAATTTTGTTTGTTTTGCAAGGCTTTCCTTGCGCTGTCTGTAGGATTTCCTTAGTTTTATTTTCAGTTTCCGTATGTATTTATTATAATATTCCGGATCGGGATTGTTTGATAAGCGTTTAACCGGGATAAATTTCTGTATTCCTGTTAATATAATCTGCTTGAACTCCGCCCAGCATTCTTCTACACTACTGCCCTTTACTACCCATAATGAGTACTTTTCTCTAAGATAATTTTGGAAGCCTTCTCTGTCCGCTTTGTTATATTGCAAGATATTTTTGTTCTTTTTTCCGCTTTGCTTGTACTTAGCATTCCATAATATTTCAAGAATTACCGCGTCGTGGTCACTAATACCTGGAATCACTTCAATACCTGCGACTATTTCTGAGGGTCTTAAAAGAAATATGTCTAGTAACGAATCTCCCCTTGTCGCCCTGTCTGTTACTTGAATTAAGTTATGTTTCCAGATGAGTGAGTTTACTAATGACTGGGCTTGACTCATCCCCCTCTATTGTACCCTGCCAGTTTACCTGAGGCAAGTTTAGGTCCCCTGCAACGATAACATACTGCCCGCGGATTTTCTATTTTCAACATATCTCTTATTTTATACAGTACGTTCAAGCCTTCTTTCGGAGCCCTGTATAAACCGATGATGTGTAATATGTTTCGCGAATAATCATCCTCTATGTCTACACCCAACATTTCGAACTCCGAGTCCTTCAAATTTTCAGCGCTTTGCAGGCACTCTTTTACACATATAAAAACCCCCCCCCTGTTCCTACACGGTCGCGTCTGTATGTTACATAGTCGTTTCTAAATACTTCTGAGTCTGCTACTTCGCTGGAAAGCCATGATTCCGTTCCTATTATGACGTCAGGATTATGCGAATCTACTAGGTTCCAGAATTCAATTGATTTATTATAAATACTTCTACAATTCACCTGCACACTAATAAAGACTTACCATTACATGACATAATATTGGTGATCCCTGTTGTTTCCGCTGTGGCCGCCGCTACCGCCTCCGTCTCTCCCGTTGCCGTCGCCGTCGCCGCTGTTGTTGACGATATATTATATTAGTCAACTATTACTATTACCGCTCTAGAATATGCCATTACGAAAGTTCAGCATAACAGAGAGCATTTGGAATTGAACGGGTTACATCAGCTGCTTGTCTATGCTGATGACGTGAATATGTTAAGGGGAAAATCAACAAACGATTAGGAAAAACACCAAACATTTTACTTCAAGGAAGTAAAGTGATAGGTTTGAAGTAAATCCTGAAAAGACAAAGTATATGATTATATCTCATGACCAGAATATTGTACGAAGTGGAAGTATAAAAATTGGAAATTTATCTTTTGAAGAGGTGGAAAAATTCAAATATCTTGGAGTAACAGTAACAAATATAAATGGCACCCAGGAGGAAATTAAACTCAGAATAAATATGGAAAATCCCTGTTTTCATTCGGTTGAGAAGTTTTGTCATCTAGTCTGCTGTCAAAAAACCTGAAAGAATTCATAAAACAGTTGTATTACCGATTGTTCTGTATGTTTGTGAAACTTGGACTCTCACTTTGAGAGAGGAACAGAGATTAAGGATGTTTGAGAATAAGGTGCTTTGTTAGGAAAATATTTGGGGCTAAGAGGGATAAAGTTACAGAAGAACGGAGAAAGTTACACAACACAGAACTGCAGGCATTGTATTCTTCACCTGACATAATTAGGAACATTAAATCCAGACGTTTGAGATGGGCAGGGCATGTAGCATGTATGGGCGAATCCAGAACATCATATAGTGTTAGTTGGAAGGCCGGAGGAAAAAGACCTTTGAGGAGGCCGAGACGTAGATGGGAGGATAATATTAAAATGGATTTGAGGGAGGTGGGATATGATGATAGAGACTGGATTAATATTGCTCAGGATAGGGACCGATGGCGGGCTTATGTGAAGGCGGCAATGAACCTCCGGGTTTCTTAAAAGCCAGTAAGTAAGTCCAACTACTGGGTGTTCATTTCAAAGTGTCATGACGTCACTGTTGTGAGTCAGCGATTTGAAGCGAGTTTCAGCTTTTATGTCAGAGAAGTTGCCTATTAATCAAGGCGTTCAATCTGAATTTGAGAACATGTACGGTATAACTTGAATGTCGTAGCAACAGATGGCGGTCTGTACGGTCTGTGTGCTACCATAACCTCTTTCGAACTGTGTTTTGCGCGGCCAAGTCGTACGCAGGGTATTTGTTATCATCGGTTGCGTACGGCAACATTCCACAATACAAATGTCAAATGCTCCGTGTTCATGTTGACCGTGGAAGTTAATGTCAACAAATACGTAAGACATCGTCTTAACCCTCTCCCCATATCCTGACAGTAAGAAAAAAACATCTCAGTACATGTTTCCAAACAGTTCACATTCCTGCCACTGCCGGCGTTACCGTACATATCAGTAAGTACTCTTCAGAATGAACCCCGTACTTGCTATGCAACTTCTCTGACACTTAGGTAATACACCTCTGCGGAAGTGTAGGAAGATTGAATTCTCTAGGCTCATCGACTAGCCACATGACGGCGTACAGCGAGCCATGACACACTTTGAACTGAACACCCAGAATTACGCAGTTATTGGTAGTGATATTTACATTAAGTACAAGCCTTCCCTTCGCTATAGCCGCTGTCCTCTGAGGCCAGCTACTCAGTGCTCTGGACTTCCCACACGTGCACTGTAGTCTGATAAGGCTGGTCTATACCATGCAAGGGGCTTTATATTCCTTCACATACTGCTTTCTTTAGTAAAAATGCTAACGTCATTTAAAATGTAGGTGGAACTGGTCCAATGAGTAAAAGGCTTTAAAAAGTGAGCGAAGTGTGTCTCTGAAATGTTTCTATGCTAGGATGCCTTTCCATACTATAGCAACGGATAAATGGTCC
>JAJSOF020000003.1:194347936-194374399 GCA_025594305.2 Periplaneta americana | reverse complement strand
GCAAAATTTAAACCCGGGTTTGTAAAATTTAAATTTTAATTCACCTTTGGGAAAGTTAGTTTCTTAGATGGACTTAATGCTATAATGTTATTGTGTCTGACTGAATCGGAGATGGTAAGATTAAAATAACTACTTATGCACAGACAACAACGATAAGGCTATTACAGCGCATTTGTTTCTGTATTTCTTAAATGTGTTTATGTGCATTCATTTTATTAAACACGAATGTTCCCTGGATCAAACACGTCCCTATTTTTAATTATGTAATTATTATATATTTATTTCTAACAGGTGCAGCGGAGCTCTGGGTACGGCTAGTATTAAAATAATAGTAATATACGTTACAAAAGAGCGGTATGTTGACGTTTTCATGGTCGAGGAAAATTGAAAAAGCGAAACGTATCGTACACTAGTTTAATGCGAAGATCGTTTTATTACATACCTGAAGAGACGAATTTCTAATTAGTTGCAATGAAGTCTCCATGTTGGTTTCTATTTTAATGACGGCAACTTCGGAATAAAATATCTTTCTTCAACATTGTTGCTATAAAATGTTTCTGTGTTTACTACTATACTCCAGCAGGCCGTCATATATGTCATTTCACAGTCTATAAATGCGAACTTAAAACAAACAGTAAGGTTATGTAATGATTTATTTTTTCATTTTAATATTTTAACAATATTATTTAGCCATAACATATTGCAGTAATAACATCGGAATCTGGAATCTTGTTGATTTTCACGGCATCCTTAATGTTACTTGTATCAGGAATGCAATAAGTTTCGTAAGGTAGTAAGGCTTTATTAATTTTTATAAATTTAAAAACAATAATTAACATTTGCAATTTGGTGAAATTACTGGTAGTTTAAGTTTCAATTTATAATTATCTATGTTAAACGTCTCTAAAAAATAATATTTAAAAAACCTAAAGCAATGAAATGAATGTCATATAGTAAGAAGGAAGAAGGAAATTATTGTGTTACGTTGGGAATACTGAATGTGGTATTTCACTTACCGCGTATTGGTTCTGTGCGGAAAACAAGCAAATACACTACGATCTCGCACAAATGTATTTAAATGTAAGCATTCACAATAGTTAATTGTGAATGCTCAAAAATACATTTTAACAAATTTCCATTCTCGTTGTCGTTTCCGTTCCCGGTTTATTGTGAATCAGCCTTTAAAGTGCAAGCGGATGAACATGATAGAAACATATGTGGTTGCTATTCACGATCCGCGTTTAATATTCAAGCAGTACAGAAGGTCCAACTCTGATTGCATTTCAATGGAAATTTCATCTACTGCCTTCTGAGACAGTGTGAACTGCTGACACTCTCAGTGATGAAAGAAAATGTTCATGGATTATAGTGATGTAAAAAAGTTAAAAATGGACATATTGGCGCATTGCTATTCTAGGGCCTCATACCTCTAAGAATGTGTGGAATGCGTGAGAAACCAATAAATGGAGTGTCTTCGGTAAGTTACATACCTGCCTGCCTGTTGAGGATAACAGTTGTTTTTCAACAAGTGGTCTTGTCATTTGTCCTTTCCCAGAACTGTTACATTCATTAGATTTCTCGAATCATTCAGGAACTTTTCACCACCAATAATGAAAACTATAGTACGTTTCACGAATACAGAGGTTGACCTCAATAGCATTAGGGCTACTTGACCATATTCCTGGAAATCCCTCATGTTACTGTTTCTAATGCAAGTATAGGGGGTTGAAATGAAGTCGCTGATGTTTCCAGTTCCTATTGCATACAGATACTACAGTCATAACCAGTTGCAATTTCAAGCAGTTTGATGTGAATCGTGGTCTTGTGAACAACGGCAATCTTAAGTGTAAGTTTTATCTTATGCTTTTGTAGTGTCTTATTTAATTGGTGAAAGAGGGGACCATATTCCGAAAATAAAGAGCTTACATGCGGCTTTTACGAAGAAGTTTAGAAAGAATATGTATAACGAAGAGAGGTGCGGTAAACCTATGATATCCGTCACTAGGGCCGGTATTATTTATTTATTTATTTATTTATTTATTTATTTATTTATTTATTTATTTATTTATTTATTTATTTTTTTTTTCTAATAATTATAACACAACACATAATATTGTGACAGCGACGTGAGAATCGAACTCACGACCAGCGTCCCGCAAAAAGCAGATCGCACAGGCTCCACGGAACATTGAGTGACGTCGCGCGTGGAGAGAAGAGAGAGAGGGTGTATTACGTCACGCGACGAGTCTGCGCGCAGCTGCTACTTGACGCAGGGGATGTGGAACGACCTTCTCGACTATTCCAGGAGTCTGTCGATGTAGAGATATGAGATAATTCTCTACACCTGTAGAAGGTTCTCGCAACTATGATTTTGCTATAAAAGAGCAGTCGCCAGCGAACTAGTTTCCAGAGTTTTCAGTTATTCAGTCAGTGAGAAAGCCAGAGCAAGCAAGCCAGCCGGAGTTCGACTCAGGTGTGCGTCCGCATCTGCGTCGTCATCCGAAGGCCTGAGTTCGAGTGCAGTGGACCGCAGTTGGAGGGACCCAGTTCGAGTACAGTGAACTGTCTCTGAAGGTCTGTGGTTCGAGATACCGTGAACTCAGTGACTGAGATAGAAGAACTGTGAACTGAGAACTGGTAGTTCTGATTTGTAAATAGTGCTTTGTAAATATTAGTTAAGATTAACAGTTCATTGTTGTGCGTAATAGTCAAGTCAATTGTCATTGTCGTCGGTGGGTGCTATAACGAATACTGTGTGAGTGAAGATCCAATTGTTGACGAGGAGCGTTTAAGGTGAATTGTAGAAAGGAATTATTGTTGTGACGAATAAATTACATTGTTGTAACAAATAAAATTCACACTGGTGTCAGAATCGGGACATTATCGACAATGGAAAACCTACAGCAGATCCTGCAAGCCATCGCAGAAATGAAAGCAGAAATGAACAAGCACATCAGTGAGGTTAAGAACGACATAAGTGATGTGAAAACGGAGAAAAGCGACATAAGTGAAGTGAAGGGCGACATAAGTGAAGTGAAAACGGAGATGAAAAGTGACATAAGCGAAGTGAAAACAGAGATGAAAAGTGACATAAGCGGAGTGAAAGGCGACATAAGCGGAGTGAAAGATGACGTCACTACACAAATCGAAAGTGTTTCGGCCCGTAGATGGAATTGTCGCCATTGTGAAAGACGAACTTAAGGCCGATCTGGATAAATTAAACCAGAATTTTACACTATAAACGAGACAGTAGCCGAGTTGAGACAGGATGTAGACCATTTTGACGGCAAAATTCGCTCTCGAACGTCGTCAGAGGAAACAGTATGCTGATGGACCAACATGCTGTAGAAAACAAGCACATCCTCGCGTTGTTGGATCGCCAGGCTAGAGAACAGAAACAGATAATCGCCGAGGAAGTTCAACGGGCCGTGGAAAGATCGACGTCAGAATTGAGGACCTCATGTAGTGGCCATGTGGAACCATCGCCCTCAGCCAGGCATTACAACGTCAAGACGCCGAAGTTCGACGGTACGACGTCTTGGGCGATATTCCGTCGCCAGTTCGAGGCCATCGCAGAGCACAATGGGTGGACGCCGGCAGAAGAGAAACTACTCAGCTGCTGGCCGCGCTTCGGGACAGGCGTCGGAGATTCTTCACAGCGTTCAGAAGACGGGACAGCCGCTGAGATAATGGCGGCCCTGGAGGACGTTATGGTGACCATCAACTTGCTGCAGCATTTAGGACCCAACTGAAAACGAGGTCCAACAGTCAGGCGAGTCCCCTGCAAGAATTCGCGATGGCGGTGGAACAACTGGCCCATAAGGCGCTCAGGGGCCTACCTACCTAATGACTTCATCGCTGGAGGCGGCCTACACCTTCGGCAGCGGAGTTCGAGACCCGGAAATAAAGCAACAGCTACTCCTGGCAGAGCATCGCACCATCAATGCAGCTCTGGCGGCGGCCCTCAGGATGGAGGCAGCCAAGTTGACGGCGAACGTCTCGGCATCGCACCGGATTAGGGCGTCGCGGCGGCCGACGTCGAGGAACGTCAACCGAAATCACCCGAGCGACGAAGACGAGGAGTGCCCACCTGCTGGTCCTGCGGCGAGCCTGGACACCTGAGGAGGGACTGTGACCGATCTGGTCACAAACAGGAAAACTAAAAGGGGCCGATGCGATGAGGGCACGTCGGCGCCGTCATCACCATCCCTCGGCTGATCTTGAAGACGGTTAACAGAAGATGCGACGATGGGCTGATCGCTGACGGATGGATAAGAGGCCGCCCATGCAGAGTACTGGTAGACACCGGGGCGTCGCTCACTATCGCCAGACCGGAAGTCGTGCGTGGACTACCTGGGAGGACGCCGCTGCGCCGGTATGAGCTACGTACTGCCTCAGGCGAGAACCTGCCCATCCAAAGGAGGTTTTCCTGGATCTGACATTGGGAAAGGAGACTGGAGATGTGGGTGTTCGTCGCCAACATCACTGAAGACGTCATCCTGGGACTCGACGCCATGCGGATCTTCGATGCAACGGTGGATGTCAGGCGCCGTATCCTGCGGTTTGGTCAGGATGAAGTGTTCCTGAGGACGTCGAAGACCAACCCATTGCAAGCAGACTCACCTTGGAGAATCATGTGACAATCCCGGCAGGCTGCGAGATGGTGGTGACGGCAAGACTGGACGGACAGCCGAAGAGAAACCTGCTCCTCGATTCGCAAACAACTCCGATAGATGGGGTTTATGTGGCCAGATCCCTACTCCCGAATCAGAAGGTGGTACCGGTGGGGTCCTGAATGTCACCAATCAGGACAAGGAGGTGCCTAGTGGAACTGTACTAGGTAGCGTCGAGCCGGTGGTGTCTGTGACGTCGCTGGCAGAAAACGAGGATTGTCACCGACCACATCCAGATCTAACCCATCACTGAAAGAGCTGGCTCGAGAATTACCGGCGAATTTAAGCAAAAGAGAAAGAAGACAAGTCCACGATCTACTGACAGAATTTCAGGACGTGTTCAGTCTGTCTGAAAATGACTACGGGAGAACGGAGAAAGTTCAGCACCGCATCGACACCGGAAATGCTCGCCCAATCAGACAACCTCCTCGACGCGTCCCTCTAGCTAAACAGAGGGATTGACAGCCAACTGGAGGGCATGAAAGCAAGAGGGTCATCGAGAATCCGACAGCCCTTGGTCATCACCTGTGGTGCTGGTGAAGAAGAAGAATGGGGACCTGCGTTTCTGCGTGGACTACAGAAGACTGAATGACGTCACCAGGAAAGATTGCTTTCCCCTTCCACGAATTGACGACACCTTGGACACTCTGGCCGGAGCAGAGTGGTTCTCGACGTTGGATCTCAAGTCAGGATACTGGCAGGTGGCGCTACATCCTGAGGACAAGGAGAAAACGGCATTCTCTACAGGCCAGGGACTATGGCAGTTCACCGTTATGCCGTTCGGCCTCTGCAACGCCCCGGCTACATTCCAGAGACTAATGGAGTCCGTAATGAGAGGCCTGACATACGACACCTGTTTGCTGTACCTTGATGACGTCATCGTGGTGGGCAAGACTTTCAGCGAGCAGCTGTTGAACCTGAGGAAAGTGTTCGAGAGACTGCGACAAGCCAGACTGAAGTTGAACCCGAAGAAATGTCATCTATTCCAGAAGAAGGTCAACTACTTGGGACACGTAGTAGGGACCAACAGGAGTAGCACAGACCCGGAAGAAGCTACAAGCCGTCAGAGGATGGCCGAGACCGAGGACAAGCAGGAGCTGCGCCGCTTTCTCGGCCTCTGCACTTTATTACAGAAGGTTCGTAGCTGGGTACGCCAACATCGCTAAAGCCTCTAACCCAGCTGACCGAGGAGAAACGACAATTCCAGTGGACAGACGAGGCGGAGTCATCCTTCCAGTCGCTGAAAGAGGCGCTCTGCACTGCTCCTGTGCTGGGATATCCATCCCTGGAAGGAAGTTCACGCTCGACACTGACGCTAGCAACGTAGGCATCGGCGGAGTACTCTCTCAAGAACAGGACAGGCAAGAGAGGGTGATTGCCTACTTCAGCCGAACACTATCCAAGGCTGAGAGAAACTACTGTGTGACGCGTAGAGAACTTCTTGCCATTGTGGAAAGCCCTGAAGCACTTCCACAAATATTGTATGGCCAGGAATTCCATCTGAGGACAGACCATTCTGCACTCACCTGGCTATTGGGCTTCAAGAATCTGGAGGGCAGACCGCCCGTTGGGTTCAACGTCTGCAGGAGTACAACTTCACCTCTGAACACCGACAAGGGAAGAAACATTCCAACGCTGATGCCCTGTCACGACGTCCGTGCCCGGATGGCTGCAAACACTGCCTGAAAGTAGAGAAGAGCGGGATGGCGCCCACGCAGTCGAGCAATTGCCGCCCAGCCGAGCCCAGGATGGGATAACGCCGCCATAAGGAGGAGCAGCTGGAGGACCCAAACATTGGACAGCTACTACGTGATGTGGAGTCCGGCCAGAGACCAGTATGGGCCGACATCGCCAACCGTAGCAGCACCACTTACAAGAGCTACTGGGCCCAGTGGGAATCCTTCACTGTCAAGGACGGTATCCTGAAGAGGATTTGGGAGTCGGCCGATGGAAGGACCCACATAGAACAACTTGTCCTGCCCAGGGGCAAGGTGAAGGAAGTGCTGGAGGAGACTCATGCTGGAGTGACTGGAGGCCACCTGGGAGCCAACAGGACGCTGGACAAGTTAAGGCAGAGGTTCTATTAGTTGCATCAGAGAACCGACACGGAACAATGGTGCCGAAGATGCGACACCTGTGCAGCCAGTCGCGGACCAAGGACCCGCAGCAGGGGAGCCATGCAGCAGTACAACGTGGGAGCTCCTTTTGAGAGGATCGCCATCGACGTTGCTGGGCCATTCCGGTCACGGATCGCGGGAACCGCTACCTGCTAGTCGCCATGGATTACTTCACAAAATGGCCAGAGGTGTACGCGATTCCCAACCAAGAGGCTTCGACGGTGGCCGACGCGCTGTGACAACTTCATCTGCCGATTCAGGGTGCCCCAGGAATTGCATAGCGATCAGGGGCGCAACCGAATCAACCTGATGGGAGAATTGCTCGAGCGTCTGGGGTGCATAAAACCAGGACCACTCCCTCCACCCACAGTCCGACGGCATGGTGGAACGATACATCAAAACCGTGGAGGAGCACCTGCGGAAGGTGGTGTCCAACCATCAACGAGACTGGGATGCCCAGAGTTCCACTGTTCCTCTTGGCCTACAGAGCTTCGGTCCACGATACAACAGGGATGACACCAGCAAACATGGTCTTCGGGCTGCGCCTGCCCTGTGATCTGCTGTTTGGCACGCGCCCCAGCGCCGACCAGCCAGCGACTGACTATGTGGCAGAACTCACCGAGAAGTTGAATGGAGCTCACCAACTGGCCAGAGCACCTCAAGATGGCCAGCGACAGGATGAAGGTGCGCTACGACAGATTGGCCAACTCTGCAGGATTCAGGAGGGCGACCTGGTGTGGCTGTATCGACCTACCAGGACCAAAGGGAAATCACCAAAGCTGCAGCGTGCCTGGGATGGACCATACCGCGTGGTGACCCGGATCAACGACGTGGTGTACCGGATCCAGCGACAACCTCGAGGGAAGATGATGGTGGTGCATCTGGACCGATTAGCAGCCTACCAAGGACTGCCGGGACGAGCAGCCCTAAGGAGGGGCAATGTGACAGCGACGTGAGAATCGAACTCGACCAGCGTCCCGCAAGAAAGCAGATCACGAGGCTCCACGGAACATTGAGTGACGTCGCGCGGTGGAGAGAAGAGAGAGAGGTGTGTTACGTCACGCGACGAGTCTGCGCGCGCAGCTGCTACTTGACGCAGGGGATGTGGAACGACCTTCTCGACTATTCCAGGAGTCTGTCGATGTAGAGATATGAGATAATTCTCTACACACCTGTAGAAGGTTCTCGCAACTATGATTTTGCTATAAAGAGCAGTCGCCAGCGAACTAGTTTCAGAGTTTTCAGTTATTCAGTCAGTGAGAAAGCCCAGAGCAAGCAAGCCAGCCGGAGTTCGACTCAGTGTGCGTCCGCATCTGCGTCAGCATCCGAAGGCCTGAGTTCGAGTGCAGTGGACCGCAGTTGGAGGGACCCGAGTTCGAGTACAGTGAACTGTCTCTGAAGGTCTGTGGTTCGAGATACCGTGAACTCGAGTGACTGAGATAGAAGAACTGTGAACTGAGAACTGGTAGTTCTGATTTGTAAATAGTGCTTTGTAAATATTAGTTAAGATTAACAGTTCATTGTTGTGCGTAATAGTCCAAGTCAATTGTCATTGTCGTCGGTGGAGTGCTATAACGAATACTGTGTGAGTGAAGATCCAATTGTTGACGAGAGCGTTTAAGGTGAATTGTAGAAAGGAATTATTGTTGTGACGAATAAATTACATTGTTGTAACAAATAAAATTCACAATATATACAGAAAAAACTTTACCTCGCCCCTGAAAGAGTAGAACTCGTGCTCAGGGGCGGATTCTAATTGAAATTAATAATTATACAATACAATTTGTCTTATGTCTACTATGCAAAATTATAGTATATATTTTATAAAATCCATACATAACTTTTTAATTTAATACTAGAACTATTAGAATTGACAAGATTACGATATTTAAATATAAATTTGTTATATATTTTTGGGCCTAAATTATTACTATGATTAAATACTGTAACAGTGTTGGATTTTGGTCCAAACAATCTTAAAGAATTCATACCTTTTGTTTCGTAAGTATGAGAATACAATTCAAAATTATTTCGATTTTTTTGTATGAATTTTATTAATACAATATAATATATTTGTCTTGCGTTAAGTACATTAAAGTCTAAAAACAAATTTTGAGATGGAAAATCAATAGGTTTATGAAGACATATTTTAATTTATTTTCTTCTGTAATAAATAAAGTGGATTAAAATTGGATTTAAATGAGCTACCCATCCTATAATTCCATACATAATTACCGATTGAAATAAAGTTAAATATATTGTACGTAATAAACTTATTGACAAGTAATTCCTCAATAAAACAAAATAATATACTATTTACTTAATTTATTACAAAGGTAATTAATGTGTTGGTTCCATTTTAAATGATTATCGAAAATTATGCCTAAATACTTAACTTCAGAGGACTCTTTAATAATCGGACATTTACACTGTATAAGACAACAATCAGAATTATGTAAACGCCATTTAAACCTTACGTTCAGTTTAGACTGAAGTTTTCGTTCTGCTTCGTATTATAAATCTTAACTACCAGTTAATCTTCAGTTAACTTAGTTTAACTTGATCGGCAGTTCTCTGCCGTTTAAACTGTAGTTCAAGGCTCAACAGTGCAAGATGGCGGTTCCCGCAATACACATGGATATTGCAGATGTTTTCCAAGAACTTATGAATAACGATAAGTGAGTGCTCAATATTACTGAACGACCACGGCGGCCAAGAATTGTTCGAAATAGAGTGCACCACTTTGAAATATACATAAATGAACATAAGTTTTAAAACAGATTGAGGTTTTCGAAGCAGACAGTCCTAACCTTCAGAATTGGCTTATAGTCCTAACGTTGCTTCGAAAAATTGAAACTCAGATACAACATGCAACAGAAAAATGAGAAAGTGCAAAAATATGTGTTTTAATTTGAATTTAAAGATTATTTGAAAAGATAAATGATTTCTTTTTATTTTTGAAAATATTCTATAGGATCTCTGCATCAGTTACTAGTTGCGCTGCGCTATTTTCCCTCTGGTAGTAGACTTACTGAAAAAGATGGAAGATTTCGGAGGTGTCCGTAAATCTACCATAAACCTATTGCACATTGTACTGTGTGTGGCAGACAGTCTCCTGGTAAGATTTACTATGGGACCTGATCTATAAAAACTAATAATATTATCTAATTTTACTAGACTCATAAAATAATGTTACTGACTGAATTCTGTTTCATAAATATTCTAGACAACAAATGAAATACGCACAGTAATGTTATTACTTCATTATTCAGTTGATTCTGTACGGAGTTATGCAGCGGATGGTCATTCAATGTTTAGTTTGGTTGCATTGTGTTCGGGAGTATAACCACAGTCTAATACTTACAGTCACGCAACTCATACGTATAAAATATGCCAACATTTGACAGCTGGCGCGACAGTAGCCCTCTAGCGGCAGGCAAGTTAAAAGTGTGTGCACACGACATATGATAACACATCAGAAAACGGGTTTTGCGTAATTTGTTTTATATTTTTATGCTATACAGTAAGTGTATATGATTCTTATTAATTTTAATTTAGAATCCTGGAAGAATTTCACACGCAGTTAATCTACAAGTTTCAGAAGCTGAGAATAAACGTAATTCTTTCTGCTCCTTACAACTGAATCATAGAACTGTTCACGTATCATGGTTTGAAATAATATAATTGTTCGTACGTGGATGGTTAATTAAATTCATTCCTGAATATATTTATGAATCATTAGAATCTATATTTCCTGTGAGAAGAGTCAAAATTAGTAGCTTAAAAATTGTAGGGTACATTGCGTGGTGAACTCCTCTCTATTTCCTGAGAAATTAACTTCTTTTCCATACCGCAAATTGGGGTAAACTCGGCCGCTTGAGGTAAACTTGAAAATAAAAAAGGGGTAGATTTAAACCTTAATATGGCAGACATTGATTTATGAAGTTCATTATCTTTCATTTCTTAAGAACCGGTATTTCCTTTATTATTTTGAGTGACAAATAGTGCTGATATTATGGTTTAAATGTTTATGGCAAGTTCACCGCAGTTTACATTACATTTCCAGTTTTCACACATAAGTTTAATTTTAACTTATCCTACCTATATAATACGTAATTTACATGCCCTTACTGTTAATATGACGTAGGTGAGAACAAATAAATGAACACACAATTTTGTTGAAAAAATGGTGACTTCAATTAACTCAGAAAATGTAGGCCTAATTTTATTTTCAGAGCAGAAGTGGTGTAAGTCAAAATGGGTAATGAAGGTTAAAGTAAACATTCTTTAAAATACAGCGCAAAGTAGCAGTTAATATTGAATTTATTTAAACTATTAGTAGTCAGTGAATAGCACGAAGGATATATTAATTGCTACTTTGCGCTGCATTTTACATAATATTTACTTAAAATCTCATTACCTAATTTTGACTTACACCACTTCTGCTCTGAACGGCTCAAATAATCACTGGGAATGTAAAATCAACACCAATAACAGTCATACAAATTATTACAGAAAAGATTGCTTCTTATATTAAATTAAAAAGGCTCTTGAGAACTTAATACGTCTGCCACATGAATCTACACCAACACATCAGAAATCTATCGACACAATCTGGATTTATTAAAAAGTGAATATTTTGCAAAAAGGATTACAATACTCCATGAATTCTTGAAAAATTAACACCATGATCCCTACTTGAATGCAATATAACGTTCAACTTTTGAAAAATATATAGAAAAAAACACGAGTACAAAAAGTATGGAATTAGATTAGATTAGATTAGATTTATTTATTTAACCTGGTAGAGATAAGGCCGTCAGGCCTTCTCTGCCCCTCTACCAGGGGATTACAACTATAACATGAACAATAAGATTACAATTAATATTAAATTTACAATTACAATTACAATAAAAATTAAAGTACGACAAGAATACCTGATTAATGAAAGCTAGACATTTTATCATAGAAGTTAAGAACAAAGAATATTTTTGTATTTACTAAATTACAAATTAAACCTACAATAACAAAATTCTATAGTGATGAAATTACCGGATATTGAGATATTTTGTGGTAGATTAAAAGAACTATTTACAAGAAACCATGTCTGAACGAGTCTCAATTACTGACCAAGTGCCTAGTAAGTTTGCGTTTGAATTGAATTTTATTTCGACAGTCCCTGATGCTAGCAGGTAACGAATTCCAGAGTCTTGGCAAGGCTATTGTGAAAGAGGATGAGTATGAGGAGGTGCGATGGGATGGTATTGTTAGTATTGTTTCATGGCGAGAGCGTGTGTTCAGATTGTGGTGGGAAGAAAGGTAAGTGAAGCGAGACGACAGGTACGAAGGAATAGAAGAGTTCAAGATTTCGAAGAGAAAGAGAAGTGAATGTAAATTTCTTTTCTTATCTAGTTTAAGCCAACCTATTGCTTCCAGGGATGGGGTAATATGATCATATTTACGAACATTGCTTACAAAACGTACACACAAATTATGAGCACGTTGAAGTTTCATTTTGTTGTCGCTGGAAAGGTCAGTCAGTAAAATGTCAGCATAGTCAAAATAGGGAAATACAAGGGTCTGCACAAGGGACTTTTTAAGCAAGAGGAAGATGAACATTTATCCTTTTTAGCACATGAATAATAGAATATACTTTTCTGCAGGTTTCTGTGATTTGCATGTCCCAGTTGAGATTATTATCCATGTGAATGCCAAGATTTTTACCGAAGAACTGAAAGGGATATGCACTGTACTTACTTTAACGGGGAAATGTCGAGGTGCTTTACAGCGTCGGTTTGCCGTTTGTGTCCTAATATGATTGCTTGTGTCTTTCCAGGATTGATATTAAGATGGAATTTCTTTGTCCATGTCACAATCGAGTCAATGTCTTTGTTCAATTTATCTATAGCGTCATTTATTCGATCTAAGCGGGAAGAGATGTAGCATTGAAGGTCGTCAGCATACAAGTGATAGTTACAATGCCTTACATGAGATGTAATATCACTGACATATATTGTGAACAACAATGGTCCGAGTACCGAACCCTGTGGTATACCTGATGTTATGTTAAGCCAGGAAGAGCTTCGATTCCCGGATACAACACATTGTTGTCTTTCCGTAAGTAGGATTCGAACCAACTCACAGCAGTCTCTGACAAATGCAGATTTCTCAATTTATGGGTGAGCAGGTCGAAATTTACATTTACTTGCATTAAAAACTGTAGATACATTATCCAAAATCGGAATGGTTACACATTTACATATGATTTCTACCAAAAAATAATATACTGTAACAGGTATTTACTTTGTTTTTATTTAAACTCTCCTTCCTGACATACAAATAGGTAACTGATAACTAATAAATGTTTTATAGAACACAATACGTAGGCTACCTACATGCGTGGATTATTGGTTATGATTGAGTTATGATTTTCTCTTGGTCTTTAGGAATCTGAAGAACGACAAATTCGGAGATTTAAACTTGTTACTGCAATTTTCGTCATTGCACACATTGCCTTTATTCCGACGCATGATTAAAACGTTATTATAACATCTCGCATCCCTTTAAAGCACGTGCTGGCTGAACGAAACTATGACCAGTGCCTTGCCTGCCGCTTGGGCGCTAGTGTCGTGAATGTTGGCAAAAAAGTGTTGAAGTTGCGCGACTGTATATATTAGACTGTGGTTATACCACAGTCAAGACATACAGTCACGAAACTTCAACACTTTTTTTTGCCAACATTCACGACACTAGCCAAGCGGCAGGCAAGGCACTGGTCATAGTTTCGTTCAGCCAACACGTCTTCAAAATGTTGAAGTTGCGCGACTGTATATATTAGACTGTGGTTATACCACGGTCTAAGACATACAGTCACGAAACTTCAACACTTTTCTGCCAACATTCGCGACACTAGCGCCCAAGCGGCAGGCAAGGCACTGGTCATAGGGTTGATACAGCCAGCACGTGCTTTAAAGGGATGGGAGATGTTATAATAACGTTTTAATCATGCGTCGGAATAAAGGCAATGTGTGCAATGACGAAAATTGCAGTAACTACAAGTTTAAATCTCCGGATTTGTTGTTCTTCAGATTTCCTTAAGACAAGAGAAAATCATAACTCAGTCATAACCTATAATCACGTTGTAGGTAGCCTACGTATTGTGTTCTATAGAACATTTATTAGTTATCAGTTACGTATTTGTATGTCAGGAAGGAAGTTTAAATAAAAACAAAGTAAATACCTGTTACATATATTACTGTTTTGCAGAGATCATGTGTAAATGTGTAACCATTCCGATTTTGGATAATGTATCTACAGTTTTTAATGCAAGTAATTCAATAATTTTCGTACGGTATTCTTGTTTTTTCTTTATATTTTCAAAAGTTGAACGTTATATTGCATTCAAGTAGGTATCATGGTGTTAATTTTGCAAGAATTCATGGAGTATAGTAATCCTTTTGCAAAATATTCACTTCTTGAATAAATCCAGACTGTGTCAATAAATTTCTGATGTGTTGGTGTAGATTCATGTGGCAGACGTATTAAGTTCTCAAGAAATAAAAGAGCCTTTTAAATTTAATACAAAAGCAATCTTTTCTGTAATAATTTGCATGACTGTTATTGGTGTTGATTTTACATTACCAGTGATTATTTGAGCCGTTCAGAGCAGAAGTGGTATAAGACAAAAAATTAGGTAATGAGGTTTAAAGTAAAAATTCTGTAAAATACAGAGCATGGTAGCAATTAATATATCATTCGTGCTATTCACTGACTACTAATAGTTTAAATAAATTCAGTATTAACTGCTACTTTGTGCTGTATTTTACAGAATGTTTACTTTAACCCTCACTACCCATTTTTGACTTACACCACTTTTGCTCTGAAAATAAAATTAGCCTACATTTTCTGAGTTAATTGAAGTTACAATGTTTTCAACAAAGTTGTGTATTCATTTGTTCTCACCTACGTCATAATAACAGTAAGTGCATGTAAATTACGTATTATATAGGTAGGATAAGTTAAAAATTAAACTTATGTGTGAAAACTGGAAATGTAATATAAAATGCGGTAAACTTTCCATAAAAAATTTAACCATAATATCAGCACTATTAGCGACTCAAAATAATAATAATAAAAAAATGAAAAATAATGAACTTCATAAATCAATGTCTGTCAAATTAAGGTTTAAATCTTCCCTTTTTTTTTTAAGTTTACTTCAGCGGCCGAGTTTACCCCAATTTGCGGTATGGAAAATAGTTAATTTCTCAGGAAATAGGGAGAGGAGTTCACCACGATGTACCCTACGAGATATGGCCTACAATTTTGACTCTTCTCACAGGAAATATAGAGTTCCAATGGTTTATAAATATATTTAGGAATGAATTGAATTAACCGTCCACATACAAACAATTATATTATTTCAAACCATGATACGTGAACAGGGCCATGATTCAGTTGTGAGGAGCAGAAAGAATTACGTTTATTCCCAACTTCTGAAAGTTGTAGATTAACTGCGTGTGAAATTCTTCCAGGATTCTAAAGTAGAGTTAATAAGAACCATATACACTTATTGTATAGCATAAAAATATAAAACAAATTACGCAAAACCCGTTTTCTGATGTGTTATCATATGTCGCGTGCACACTTTTAACTTGCCTGCCGCTAGAGGGCTACTGTCGCGCCAGCTGTCAAATGTTGGCATATTTTATACGTATGAGTTGCGTGACTGTATCTATTAGACTGTGGTATAACGTTGATACCCAGCGTTAAGAAACTATTTGAGGTTAAGTCTGACAAGCATACTGAAGTACGCGCCATTGGTCCTCTTTAAGTTTTATTATGATACTCTTTCTGATATCGAAGAACAAAGATGTTTCTTAATGAGGATTTTCCACGAGCGTTGGCTATTTTAATAATAATAATAATAATAATAATAATAATAATAATAATAATAATAATAATAACTAATTTTAAGGGGAGAGGATGGTATTTTTGGTGAAAAATGAGTAGATTAAAAAAATCTTTAAAATACTCTGTGATATGTGTGGAATGCATAGCATAACATTTGTGGGTATTTGTACCCTTATCGGATGTTGAGTCGCCATTTTTAAACTTGCTGCGTTATGGATTTTTAAATCACTCGCCCACTTTTATTGTTGTTTCCGATAAATTAAATTTTCAAAAAAAAAAATTTTTTTCTTTAAAATACCCTTTGATATGTGTGGAATGCATTACATAACATTTTGTGGGTATTTGTGTCCTTATCGGATGTTGAGACGTCATTTTTAAACTTTCTGCGCTATGGATTTTTAAATCACACGCCCGCTTTTATTGGTTTCCAGTAACTTCATTTTTTTGCTACATTGCCAGACAAAAATGGATATAATTTCTGAACTATTAAAGATACATGCATGAAATTTAGAACACACATTCTTTAGACTATTAAGAAACTTTTCTCTGTAACAGAATTTTGTTAATTGATTTCAGTTTAAAAATACGTCCGTTTGTTTGCAAGAAAGGAAATCAGACAATTGTTATTAAATTTTAATTGTTTATTTTACAAACGTAGGGACTAATATCAAAGTTCTGTTACAGACAGTTTGTAGAACATGCTTTTGCAAATACATTAAAAAAACTGTTTGAATATATTTTAAAAACGGTTTAGATATATCAGTGTTAGTACAATCCTGCATTGGGTATATTTTTTCAAATTTGGGCCCCAAATAATTTTTTTATATTTTTATTGGTTGAGTTGCCACAGCTGAGCTCTCTACATACAAAAAATTAATATTTTACACCAAATAGGAAAAAAAGTTTTAAAAATACCATCCTCTTCTCTTAAATCAGTAATGTAATTAAACAGTTGCGATTGTGCTCTTTTCTTTCCTAGCAGGAATACCAACCGTAATCCACTAAGGTTTAACTTAACCGAGACTCTGTAATACGACATGTTGAGTTAAACTCACGGTTAGATTTAACTTAGGTTTAACATAATCTTTAGATTAACAGTATTTATAAAACCGGGCCTAGGTGCATGAAAGAACTATTAAAGCGACTGGAATTAGTGGAAAGTAGAATTCTTTAGGAGAAACAAAGAGGCGAATTGAAAAGTTCAACGAAAAACGGCCACAGAATTGTTCTGAAAATAAAATAGATAATTCCGACAGCGATGTAGTGAGAAGGAATATTTTAAGCTTGTGTGAGAAGCTTTCATTCCAAGCTTGAATGTAATATTAAAAAGTGCCAAAGAGAAGTTGTGTTTCTTTGCGTCTCGATCATATTTCCGGCGGATAATGAGAAACATTGAGTTTCGCTATAAGAAGAATAATATGGCGCGGAAATATTTTATGGAACGTCAGGACTAGAGTTGAACAACGATCGAGAAATGAAGAGTAACAGCTCCCGCAAAGCCGAAAACTCGTACTACAATATTACCTACGACGTCATTGACTGCTTATGAGTGAATCAAGCGATCAAGACTTCGGGACTGATCAACTCTCGAACGTCAAGCAGCCTTGAATCGTCACAGTTGTTTATACCAGACTGAACTTTTGTCTGGTTTGGCAACTGTTATATATAGGCCTATTTATAAACATCAAGTAGCCTATTTGAAACATCATCTCTAACTTTCAGTGTATAATAATCCGTTCCCCAATCTTTTTTTTTTAATTATTAGGCCCTTATTAAAAGACTAGGAATTTTTTTCGTATTTAACATATTTTAGACTCTTAAACAAAACACAGCAAATTTAAATGGTTTAATTATGTGTTTACCTGGTGAACTACGGCTTTGACGAGACGAGCATGCGCAATGTTGTGTATCTGGAACTTAGAAATTTTCGGCGGCCCATTCTTTTTGCCGTTAAGTGTACATTTTGAGTACCAAAATGCATAAGCCTAAAATTAAAATTCTTAGTGCTTATTTAGTGCATATTTTCGAAATGATACAGTATAATTTAACATTTTTGACAGCATAAATGCATACATATTTTAGATATATTTACTTACTTACTTACTTACTGGCTTTTAAGGAACCGAAGGTTCATTGCCGGTCTCATATAAGCCCGCCATCGGTCCCTATCCTAAGCAAAATTAATCCAGTCCCTACCGTCATATCCCACCTCCTTCAAATCAATTTTATATTATCCTCCCATCTACGAAGTATCGGCCTCCCCCAAAGGTCTTTTCCCCCGGCCTTCCAACTAACACTCTATATGCATTTCTGGATGCGCACAAACGTGCTACATACGCTGCCCATCTTAAACGTCTGGATTTAATGTTCCTAATTATGTCAGGTGAAGAACACAATGCGTGCAATTCTGCGTTGTGTAACTTTCTTCATTCTCCTGTAACTTCATCCCTCTTAGCCCCAAATATTTTCTTAAGCACCTTATTCTCAAACATCCTTAACCTCTGGTCCTCTCTGAAAGTGAGAGTCCAAGTTTCACAACCATATGGAACAACAGGTAATATAACTGTTTTATAAATTCTAACTTTCAGATTTTTTATAACAGACTAGATGAAAAAACCTTCTCAACCGAATAATAACAGGCATTTCCCATATTTATTCTACGTTTAATTTCCTTCCGAGTATCATTTGTGTTTTTAGATATTTTTAGTGCATATAAACCTGATGTCTAGTGATGATGACGGAGTTCCGCGTGCGTCTATTGATAAAGGTTCCAAGATTATAGATTATGCCAGTAGTGAACAGAGGTTTAAAAAAATGGACTACTGGTGTTCAAATCGCGTTAAACTAAGGAGTATTACGAAGAAATGGAGAACGACCGTTTAAAATAATAATTTCAGGAGCACCTTTTACCTAATATTCCACCTAATTATGTAATTGTTATGGATAACGCAATACATGATACAATATGAACAGGAGTGTTCTATCAGGATTGTCAAGTTTATTTTGAAACGTCCGGTAGTCCTCCCGCTCTCCTGCAAAACTGACCTGCTACTGGTTTTAAAACCCGGTGAGGCAACCCTCGTGAAACACACTATACACTAGATGCTCTGACATAATCTTTATCCGCCACATATTTCATTTGGACATTACCCGGGAATAGAACTCGGTTATCTAGCGTTCAAAGCCAGGCGTGCTCTATGGATTTAAATATGCAAAATAAAGCAAATCATATTTATTCAGGGTATTGAAAACATCGAGAAACGTAGACTGGCGATAAAATTGAGTGCTGGTTTTGAAGCTTCAATCATCTGTCTGGCCGGCTGAAGGGTCCCCTCTCTCTCTCTCTCTCTCTCTCTCTCTCTCTCCCTCCTCTCTCTCTCTCTCTCTGTGTGCCCTGTCATGCCTTTGAATCGTACAACCAACAACTTTTGAGATTAATAACCGCCGAATGAAGAGCTTTCAAACGCAGCATAGCCCGGCGTCAAGAGCGGTCTTCACGCCTATATATCATTAAAAATGAGTGATATTATTTTACGCGAGTGTGTCGCTTTTTTTTTTTTTCAGAGTTTTTCGCGTCACTCCACTGAGGCCATTGTTTTGTTTGCTACACTTTACGCTTTCCGACTCAACATTTTTATTTTCCACGTTCAGGTTATGAAGTGGTGTAATTGTCAGGCTGATATAGTCCGATTTTATCAAAACTTGTCTTTTCTCTTTTACAGTCAGTAGTGTCACGTGATAGTTCTTCTCTAAGGGTTGGCACACACTGTAGCAAAAACAGTTCCAGGCTGCTTCAAACAAAATGTTTGTTGCAGTTTCAAACGTCTTCTATACACACTGCAGCAAACAAGTCATTACCAGATACACAGTTGCTGTGGTCTTTAAATTTAAAATTCTAAATAGCGGGACTTTTTTCTATTCAAATAATGACCTTCTCAGCAACATCTACATATATATATATATATATATATATATATATATATATATATATATAATTTGAACTGGTAATGGAAATTACGGGAAAACGGCTGAACGGATTTTAATAAATAACCCCTCATTTTGAAGCTTGGAACCCAAAGTTTTTCGGAAAAGTAGTAGTTTTTAGTGAAATGTCAATTTTCCTACATAATTTTCCTATTTTCCAAAATCCATCTGTTGTCAGTTTTGAGAACTACTTTTTTATGGAATCACGGCCGACTTGATTGAATTTCAGAACAAAACACACACTACAATAAACAATAGGCTATTACAGAAAGGCAGGATTGCCGATATATTTAGACTCAATTCAATTTGTTATTAAAACTGATTCTGCAGTGTATAATTTTCTGAGTACAGCTGTGTATTGATATTCAAATCTACGAAACTTGAGATAGTTTGATGACATTACTACCATTAGAAATTAAATACTATTATAGGTAATGGTATGATGTGACTATTTTCAATAATTATACGTATTAATGCTATATTTATGATATGAAAGTGAAACGTTTGGGGTTATATAAGTATATGTAGAGAATATATGAAATTAGATCTTCATTTCTATGATTTACTGAATGGCAGCTATGTAGTATATAACTACAAAACTTACGTAAGATAATAATATTGTTATTAAAATGAAATATTTTTGTAGTTATTAAGCAAGTGGAGTTGGGTCTTTTTCATATACTTAATGGCGGTGTAGTGTAGATATTGATATGCGTCATTCTCTTCAGTATTGGCTCGAGAGAGCGCAAAAATTACAGTTCGAAATACCAAAAGGTATTACTTACTGATAAAATAAGAGACCTACAAAATTTTGTAGTCTCCGATCATTTCACCAAGATCTAACAGGATGAAATGATTTTACCCTCTATATTTTAAGCTCTACATGCAGCAGGTATACCAAGATGCTATATCTATTGTTCGGAAGCATAGCAAACCTGACATTTTTTTATCTTTTTGCGTACAATTCACAATGACCTGAATTAGCTATTATTTAGTCCCACATGAAAACTCTCTGAGCGTTCTGACATTGTTACTTGCGTTTTCGCGTTGAAACTCAAAACCTAAAGGTGTATAGGTTCAAGAAAAAGTATTTGGCATAAAAAGCCATTCAGAGGGAGTATGTTTTATTATTATGGAAGAAAATAACTTTCAAAATGTCTGGTATTCTTTATTGAAAATAAATCTGAAAAAAATTTATTTGAACGTCTACTTTACTTAGTTTGCAGCATTTGCTGCACAAGCCACTAGTATTTCTTCTAAAAATTAGTTTATATTAGTTTTCTTTAAACAATCATGCTCTTTTTGCATACTTACCATCATTGTGCATGCCCTGTAGCTTGAAGATACAACATGTTTAATGGTTACTATGGATACGCTGGAAATAACAGTCCAGTAAGTAAATTACAACAGAGCTCTCTACAAACTTGAGGTACAGTCTTCAATTTTGTTATCTACTTGATCATCAAAACTGTTGTTCATATAATCCATAACAGCTTATGTTTTCAATTTAAAACTTTCATACAAAATATTCGTACGATTCAATTTCGTATATTGTAATAGCTTTTTATTTGTTTGGACGACGTATACACATAAAAGACAGACGTATCCAACAAATAAAACAAAACAATATAAAAACACGGCCACCTAGAAAATTACATTGCCATTAACAAAATGAGAAACGTTTATTTCAAAATTAATACATAACTAACTAATATACATTATAAATAAAATAAAGATATGAATTATGATTGTGCAAAAAAATAATATGCGAGACACGGGTGTTAAGTGCAGAACAGGGTCTCAGGAATTAAAAATTGGCGCAAGCGTCTCGTTCTTTCAAACTTTCCCCTCTTTACTTACTTACAAATGGCTTTTAAGGGGAAGGATAGTAATTTTAAACTTTTTTCTTATTTGCTGTAAAATATTAATTTTTGTATGTAGAAGCTCATGGCTATAACAACTCAACAAAATATAAATATTTTGAATAAATTATTTGGGCATAAAGCAGATTTGAAAAAAATGTACCCAATGCAGGATTTTACTAAACTCGATATATCTAAGCCATTTTTAAAGATAAATTCAAACACTATGTTACAATTTATTTGAAAAGCACGCTTTACAAACTGTCTGTAACAGAAATTTGATATTAGTTCCTACATTTGTAAAATAAACAATTAAATTTAATAACATTTTTTTATTTTTCTTTCTTGCAAACAGAGAGAATTATTTTTAAAATGAAATCAATTAGGAAATTCGTTACAGAGAAAAGTTTCCTAGTAGTCTACAAGAGAATGTGTATTCTAAATTTCATTCATATATCTTTAATAGTTCAAAAAATTATATCGATTTTGTCTGGCTAATCCGAAAAAAAGTAAAGTTCCAGAAACAGCAATCAAAATTGTGATTTAATAATCCAGAGCGCAGGAACTTAAAAATGGCGTCTCAACATCCAAAAGACAGACAGATATCCATACAATGTTATACAATGTATTCCACACATCACAGAGTATTTAAAGAAAAATTTGGTTTAAAAAAAAATGAAGTTCCAAAACAACAAACAAAATATGTGATTTAAAATCCAAAATAAAGAGTTTAAATTATGCGTCTCAACAACTGATAAGGGCACAATCCACAAAATATTATACAATGTAACATATCACAGGTATTTTTAAGGAAAAAAATTGTTTTTGAAAATTTACTCATTTTTCACAAAAAATACCATCCTCTTCCCTTAAGGAACCCGAAGGTTCATTACTGCCCTCACATAAGCCCGCCAGCGGTCCCTATCCTGTGCAAGATTAATCCAGTCTCTCTATCATCATACCCCACCTCCCTCAAATCCATTTTAATATTATCCTCCCATCTACGTCTCGGCCTCCCTAAAGGTCTTTTTCCTCCGGTCTCCCAACTAACACTCTATATGCATTTCTGGATTCGCCCATACGTGCTACATGCCCTGCCCATCTCAAACGTCTGGATTTAATGTTCCTAATTATGTCAGGTGAAGAATACAATGCGTGCAGTTCTGTGTTGTGTAACTTTCTCCATTCTCCTGTAACTTCATCCCTGCTTAGCCCAAATATTTTCCTAAGCACCTTATTCTCAAACACCCTGAACCTATGTTCCTTTCTCAGAGTGAGAGTCCAAGTTTCACAACCATACAGAAGAACAAATAACTGTTTTTATAAATTCTAACTTTCAGATTGTTGGACAGCAGACTGGATGATAAGAGCTTCTCAACCGAATAATAACACGCATTTCCATATTTATTCTGCGTTTAATTTCCTCCTGAGTGTCATTTATATTTGTTACTGTTGCTCCAAGATATTTGAATTTTTCCACCTCTTCGAAGGATAAATCTCCAATTTTTATATTTCCATTTCGTACAATATTCTGGTCACGAGACATAATCATATACTTTGTTCTTTTCGGGATTTACTTCCAAACCGGATCGCTCTACTTGCTTCAAATAAAATTTC
The DNA here is from genome assembly GCA_025594305.2 of Periplaneta americana. Lineage (NCBI taxonomy): Eukaryota > Metazoa > Arthropoda > Insecta > Blattodea > Blattidae > Periplaneta > Periplaneta americana. Next base: position 194,351,236 of record JAJSOF020000003.1, on the reverse strand, counting down.
CGTGTTTTCCCTAATCGTTTGTTTCCCTCGCCTCTATAACACATTTTTAATATTCTTGCTACATTTTAATGTGTTACATATTAGAAGTTTTGTGTAATTTAGCTATAGAATTACACAACCGAGGGCCAAAATTAATGCTATGCTTTAGACCAGCTTATGTGAAACATTTAGGTTCTACTAATGTTGAATTATTAATTCGTCTTGTGCCATAATTAAGTACGTATAGTATTATGTGCTATATTATATATATATATATATATATATATATATATATATAACTTGAACTGGTAATGAAAATTACGGGAAAACGGCTGAACGGATTTTAATAAATGACCCCTCATTTTGAAGCTTGGAACTCAAACTGTTTTCAGAAAAATAGTAGTTTTTCAAAGGAAATGTCAATTTTTCAACATAATTTTCCTATTGCATTTCAGAATAAAACAAAACACACACTACAGTAAACAATATTACATTGAAGGCCATGATCTGCAAGAATGCTGACATATTTTAGAGCTCAAATTAAATTGTTTATAAAAACTTAACTTACTAAAATAATTTACAAGTTCGATTCTGTGGTGTATAATTTTCTTGGTACAGCAGTGTATTGGATATTAAAAACCACAAAACTTGAGGTCGTTTGATGAAATTATTACCATTAGAAATGAAATATTATTGTAATTAATGCCATGATGTGACTATTTTTCATTAATTATACATATTAATGCTTTATTGATGACATGAAAGTGAATCGTTTTGGGGTTATATAAGTATATGTAGAGAATAACTTAAATTAGATTTTGATTTCTATATTTTACTGAGTGGCGGCTATATAGTATATGTTACTGGAAGCTTTAAAACTTACGTAAGATAATAATATTATTAAAAATCAAATATTTTATAATTATTAATCAAGTGGGGTTGGTCTTTTTCATATATTTAATGGCGGTGTGGTGTAGATATTTATATGCGTGGTTCTCTTGAATATTGGCTCGAGAGAGAGTATCTTTCATTTTATGGAAGCAAATAACTTTCAGAGTGTCTGGTATTCTTCACTGAAAATTAATCTGAAAAATGTTTATTTGAACGTATAATGAACTTAGTTTGCAGCATTTGCTACTAAGCTGCACAAGCCATATATATATATATATTCCTTCTTTATGTTTATTCAGTTCCTTTTAATAAATTGTTCTAGTTTTGACATAAATTATTGCGTAATTTCTTCTCTGTGTTAATATTATGAGTACTGCAGTATGTGATTTTATTGTAGTCTCATGTTATTTTAGTATCTAATTTATTTCTGAACTGCGACAGAAAGCAACCGCTGTTCATGCGATCCTCAAATTTATTGAACATTGTCATATCATGTTTTTTTTTCTTATATGTACTGTATTATTGTTTTGTTATGTTTATATTTTGTATTTTAGTAGAATAAATACAAATAAATAAGGAAATACATAAACATAATAAAAATAATAAATAAATGTACTATTTGTTGTTTAATAAAGGAGCCCTTATCTACACCCTCTACCAGGAGTATTAACTTTAATACTAGTATTAAATTTACAATTTTCAGTAAATAATTTATCAAAGAAATACCTGAATAAATTAAAGCTAGATAATTTATTGAGAAAGAAAAATATTTTAATTTCTGAATTACAAATTAAATCGAATAACAAAATTATATAATGATGAAATTACTGGATATTGAAATATTTTGTGAAAAGAACTAATAAATAGCCCTCTTCATTTTAGCGCTGAGTGCACCAAGTCTTGTGCAGAAGCTGAATGAAGATGGTATGCACAAGATAGTATTGTTTCAACCCTTGATGGTGGGAAGAAAGGTAAAACACTGAACTAGTTCCATTTCGAAGAGAACCCCAGTGAATGTAAATTTCTTTTCTTATCAGTATAACCTATTGCTTCAGGGACCCAGATATGAACGATTTATAGGAAACGACACAAATTATGAGCACGTTGGCGTTTAACAATAATAAAGGCTACAATTTTTCAGTAAATAATTTTAAAATTGTCATAATGTCGACACCTCCTCAAAACGTCGGTAGTTCTTTAAAAAGAACAATAGGCCCTCTTCATAGCGCAGTGCACCTGTCGAAAGCTGAATGCACGTACCACCTCTCATACTAGCTTTCTCTACTGCTCGGACTTCTTCAAACAATAACATTTGACTAGATTGAACGACAAGAATCGATGGCCTGCGCACACACAATAAAAGGCATCATTTTTCCCCCATATAAGGCATCAGGATTCTGGGACTGTCGAAATAAATTGAATGGCAAACGAAAAACTTAGCATCAGGCACTGTTGGTCAGTAATTCAAATGAAAATTACTAGGGCACTTGGTCAGTAAGATTACTTTAAGTAGTTTCTTTAATCTATCACAAAATATTTCAATATCCAGTAATTTCATCTATTATACAATTTTGTTATTCTAGATTTAATTTGTAATTCAGTAAATATAAAATATTCTTTTGTTCTCTATGATAAATTATCTAAGCTTTAATTATTCAGGTAATCTTTTCGTACTTTGATTTTATTGTAATTGTAAATTTAATATTAACTGTAATATTATTTGTAATTGTAATTGTAAATTTAATACTAATTGTAATTTTATTGTTGATATTGTAGTTGGAATCTCCTGGTAAGAGGCAGAGAAGGCCTGACGGCCTTATCTCTACCAGGTTAAATAAATAAATACTACTACTACTTTCTACTACTACTAAATTGAAAACTTTTCCTTCTACCAATGATGAAGTTTTCTTGGCAGAGTCCAAAGACGAGATTGAGAGCCCAATCAATACATACACTAAATTTAGTTACAAAAATGTTACAGTAATATTATATACTAACATTTTCTACTAAAAATAACCAATTGGTAGAGTATGTGAATAATTTCGAGGGAAAATTGTTCTGGGGCCGGTATCGAACCCGGGACCTTTGGTTAAACGTACCAACGCTCTCCCACTGAGCTACCCGGGAACCCTACCCGATACCGATCCAATTTTTCCCTGCTCATATGTGTTCAAAACGTCATTTTGTCAAGAACATTCACATTTTCAATAACACATTTCATGTAAATTATAGGACATGAAATATTATAACTACTACTACTACTACACTACTACTACTACTACTACTACTACTACTACTACTACTACTACTACTACTACTACTACTACTACTACTACTACTACCACTACTACTAATTACTGGATTTAAGGAACTCGGAGATTCATTGCCGCCCCTCTTATAAGCCACATTGGTCCCTATCCTATTACCAAA